>JBBPDB010008002.1:0-13214 GCA_037974465.1 Brachypetersius altus | reverse complement strand
TTAACAGTTTTTCTTTTTTTATCAACCAATCACAGTCCTTGAATTGCTGCATCATCCCTAGCAACGGGGTCAACCACGCCTCCTCACTAAGATAAATGTTTTTGTACTTTCCTTACTCAGAGTTGCTCTAAGAAGTTTTCTAAATCACTTTTGGTCTAAGACTCCCAGATAGAATTCTGTCAGAGAGCTCCTATCTTAGCCTAAAAAGTCCTAAAAAGCTTTGTGAATACGGGCCCTGGTCTGTAGAAGACCTACAAGCTGTGTATGGTGAGTTCCACTGGCCTTTAGTCCAGTGAGGCACTGAGGAGCAGGACTTAAGCACCTGTGGGTTTATGCCATCTGAGCCCATTACCTTTTCAGGATGGAGTCTGCATTGGTCTTTCCTCACTTGGTCCTCAGTGATGGTGACTGGGCATCAGTCATGCTGGACCTGAGGCTGAGACTTATTCTCAAACCTGTTAAGTTCATTGGTCCAGACTCCTGGACTCGACTCATGTGATTGTCATGGTGTCTCTCACACATCCCTAGTTCTGGTTTTGCTCCAGCTTTCTCTTGTAGCTCTCCCTTCCCACCTTTAACCGCTTGACAGTGACTTCATCAGTGGTAGGTGGGTGGGCAGGAGGTGCACCAGGCTGTGGTCGGTTCTGCCGGGACGGCTGTGGAGATGACCAGTGTCTCGTCTTCTTTGTCGGGACAGTTCACAATCTGTGTGAAGATACTAAATGTGCAGTTCTGAGAGACATGGTTAAACTCTCATGAGATGAGAATGAAAACGTCTGGGGTCTCGTTGTTGCAGAGTGGTTGTCGTCACACACTCGAGGAACGTAAGTAACAATGGTGATCACGGATGAACTCTCTGGGGAGATAGAACAAACAGCCTTACTGTAACAGGTGTCTGGGCTGCAAACATGTTCCTTAAGCCCAGTGGGACCAGGGTGGCAGCGTCACTTGTTAACAAAAAGCAAGTGCTTCCCTCTGCGTTTTCCGATGTCGCTCCGAGTTCCAGCTTTCTGAACATGTGAAAAGCTGACAATGTCTCAGTAAAGCACATCATGAAATTCCCTGCTTCGCCTTTCTTTTACTGTAAATAAAATGATCAGATGTTGGTTAAGATTGCATTCCCTTTGTTGCATTTATGTCTAAGACTGTTCTGTTTAACTCGCTAATTTGTGTGGTCGGGTTTGAAATAAAATGTGTGATCTGTAGCAGCTCCCATTAATTTCAATGAATGATTCGTTATAGTGGTGCCACACATCACTGATGCGATCCAGGAGTGGGTGATGGGGCAGGCCAAGATCCCTGTGGACGATGATGGCGTGGAGCCTCAAGTGTGTGTCATCGAGGTGGGTTCTTCGGTTTCACCTGAATAAAATGTGAGGATTCTGTTTTTCAGAGCTAGTTTTGGGTAGTTTTTCTATTATTTATAATGTTTGTTGCAGTTGGGCGGTACTGTGGGAGATATCGAGAGCATGCCTTTCATTGAGGCTTTCAGACAGTTCCAGTTTAAAGTGAAGCGGGAGAACTTCTGTAACATCCACGTCAGTCTGGTTCCTCAGGTGAGCACCAGTTTATTATTAGTCATTCATACTACAGCATGTGAAATAAGGAGTTTAACTAAGCTTTACAACTTTTCTGTTTTTAAAATACTAATATTCTCCGTGGCCTCATGATCTTGTACCTCTTTTGCATTCAATTCGAGCCGCTAGTCTTAACATGGGATGTGAAAAGAGAACTGTAAAAAAAAAAAAAGAGAAAAAAAACAAGAGCTAATGAACAAACCATTTCATTTCAGTTTTATTTATAGAGCACTTTTTTCAACCAGTGTCACAAAGCGGCTTTGCAGAGTCTGAACTTCTAGTGAGGAAGAAACCTTCAAGAGGAACCAAGACTTAAAAGGGAACCCATCCTCCTCTGCTCAACCCAGAGAGAAAGAAAGAGTCTCTACGGAGATGAATAAGTTTGCACACCAAGGCCTTCTATTGTTAATCACTATAAAGCAGACTGGCCATCTGTGGTACAGTTAAGAGTCAGTAAAGGTAGTTTTGTTTTTGTTTGAGTCTGAGTGAGGAGGAGTCTGAGAGTCTCCAGCCTACAACAACAGGAAGAACAACCTCTGCTGGTGCTTTGAACAGCAGTTGCCCTTGGCTGGGGGAGGAGCACATGAGGCCACTTATAACTGTAAATCGTGCAAGTTGAGACTCTGGCGTACCCTCCTATAGCAGCCTAGCCAGAAAGGGCTCCACCATCAGGAGTGGTGGGACGACAGCACCAGCATCCCGACATTGGAACCATTCCAGAATTTCAAATGGGCTTGGATGGAAAGCAGCACTGTTATTCTGCTATAAAAAGAAAAATAATGAACAACTTAAAAGATGGTGATGCAGACTCGCTAAATAAAACTTATAGTGAGCAACATTCGCTCTAATTGTTTCTCTGGTTGATGTTTGCATTTCAGCCCAGTGCTACTGGGGAACAGAAGACCAAGCCTACCCAGAACAGTGTCCGGGAGCTGAGAGGACTGGGCCTGTCTCCAGACCTGGTGAGTGGTTCTGTTCGGCTGTGTTTCTCCACCCTGCAGGCTTCAAGCACAGAGCTTTACGTTCTTTGTGGAACACTCTGCTTGGAGCACTCTGGCCTTCATGAGCATCAGCGTGAGGAACCGAGTGGGTCTGATTAGAACTGAGTACATTTTCAGAATAATCTGTGTGGATGGCAGCAGCAGGCATTAAACTAAAAGATTTGAAATAAAACCTACATTAATTCACTCCGAGTTGAGGTGCCACTTAATTTAGAACAGAATCTGTAATACAAACATTAACATTTAGATTTTGGATCCTTTGCCATCATGGATTTGTCCACGTAAGAAGTACTTCCATCCAAACCTCCTATGAGAATAATCATTACTGAGACTAGTATAGATACGTCTACAAGTGAATTTGTACATTGAAATTAATAAACAATATTTACATACTTCAGATTTTACATTGTGGCACTACTGCTTCTTTCTGTCTTCTCAAACATCTGAATGACTGTAATTCACTTTGTGTATTAAGGATGCAATGTTTTTGTTGTGTCTTCCACCTTCTGTCATTAAGTGTAACCCTGTTTTCTAGGGTAGTGCACATTAGTGTGTTTTTCGCGACAGACTTTCTCATAATGCTGTTTTACACCCAACCGTAAATGACTGCAAAATAAGTGATTTTCTAAATTGTATTGATTTTTTTTTTTTAAAGATCATGTGTCGCTGCTCCACTCCCCTTGAAAACTCGGTAAAAGAGAAAATATCCATGTTCTGCCACGTGGAACCTGAACAGGTGAGCTTGGTCATTTCCTCCAAGTGAAACCATCTAATGCTTGTTTTTCAAACCCAGTTTACAGTAAAATACATTTAGTCTCTTGTGAGAGGTGGACTCTGATCATAGAGCAAGAATTTTATATTTATCAGACAAACTGTTAAGACCATAAAACCCCACAGATCCAATATCTAACTCAGAAACCGGATGATTAGAGTTCGGATGTGCATGAACAGTAAAACCTCAGTCTTCTGCTGCTTCAGCTTCACTGATAGTTGAATTATCTTTCTGTGTCCAGGTGATTTGTGTCCATGACGTTTCGTCCATCTACAGAGTGCCTCTGCTGCTGGATGATCAGGGTGTGGTGAAGTACTTCTGCCGCAGGCTGGACCTGCCCATCGAGAGCCGGCCCAGGAAGATGCTGGCCAAGTGGAAGGAGATGTCTGACCGGTGTGTGAAGATCTGGTTTAGATCGTTAGGCCTGTAGCTTAGAACTGGTTTACCCAGACTGCACCGCTCCTCTGGGACGCATGCTGGCTGTAACTGCCCACTGCTGATAGGAGGTTCCTGTCTGTAAGACAGTGTTCCTTTTTTGAATTAAGAAGTCGGCCCTGTGACCAGAAGGTTGTGGGGTTGAATCCTAGGCATACAGCCCGCCCACCCAGCTCTCCGATCCATATACACACACTGCCCACTACACAAAGCTCTCCCACCCACACCCATACACACAATGCCCCCACCCCACACTGTCCCCACACACTGCCCTAATGAGTTAATAACTAATGAGTTGATCATGAGCAGTTATAGTCTCTTCCAGCTTATTGTGTTTAATATATTTTCATTAGTATTTTGATCTGACTTTAATGGGGGGAGGTGTGTATGTGTCTCAGATCAGACCGGATGCTGGAACAGTGCTCCATTGCTCTGGTTGGGAAATACACCAAGTTCTCCGACTCGTACGCCTCAGTCATCAAAGCCCTGGAGCACTCGGCCCTCGCCATCAGCCACAAACTGGAGATCAAGGTGTGTCCGCTGTTTTCAGCATGTTCCACATGTTCAGTCGGTCCTAGAATCAGATTGGAACAGAATAAAACAAATTTTCATTTTATTGTAAAATAAGAGTGGCACCAACGAGCCTCAATTGTCAACATTTCCTGGGGTAAAATTTAGGGGTGCACGATTCAGAAAACCTCACGATTCTATTCCATTTCTATTCTTGATGCTCGTGATGTCCATGCATCGCACTCTAACTCTACTTGACAAACATCTACTCCCCCTCTAACACTCTCAAAAACACATATAACTGGGCCAACTGGCCACACCCAGGCCGCAAGGGCTCATGGGAGCCAGTCCTGCCATGCCCCCTCGTCCTCGTGCAGGGTTTATTTTAGGGTGCTGTGTAATTTGTGTGTGAGAGAGGGCAGGAGCTCTAAATAGCAGTGTATGTTCATGTTCCCAAGCCACCCTAAATATATAGTAATTATTATACTATTTTTAAATTGGATATCCAAACATTTCATACATCACTGAGCGCAGATACGCACTTTACAAATAGATTTGTAGCCCGTTTAGTGATATTTCTCTGGTAGCGCCGTTTGTACTCAGTTCATCAGAACAATACTATGAGTGTCCATAACTGTTCACTGCTTAACTAATTGTTTCCTTAAGTGAAAGGAAAGGTTTGGTGAAAAGTTTTCAGCCCTCTATACACGCTAATTCCTTCCTCCAGCCCTGGGGGCTAAGCCCCCCTTGTCTTTCCGTCCAGTGCAATTCGGCTAGGTATACATCCGCGCTAAAATATCAAGGTGAAAGTCATCATAGCTTGCGTAGTATAGACCCAGCTCCCAACCCAACTTTGTGAATAGATTAACGGCGATATTTTTTTTAGTCGGCCAAAAAGAGTCTCACATTAACACAGCATGTTAACGGCCCACCACTAAAATAAACCTTTTAAGCCAAAAATCAAAATGCTATACATGGCAAAAACCTAACACTGCTCATTCCTGAACACAAACAATCCCAGCAGAGGAGAATGAGGGAGGCAGAATTGTTGTTCTTCTGGAGGAGGACTGAATGTCTTGGAAAAACTGCAGGCTGGTGCAGATGCTTTGGAGAAAAGTAACCTTTCAGCCAGACAGTGATTATATGCACTAGACCAAAGAGTTTATGTTCTCCAGTGGCCGAGTCCAGAGCTTGAGCCAGTTGAGAATCTGGAACTGTTTTGACAATTGTGGTTCGCGGGCAAACAGTGGGCAAAGCTGGTAGAAACAGAGCCCAAACGGACGTAAAGCCAATCTTACAGCCAAACACCATCCAGCCAAGTACTAGTTTAAAGGGGTTAGATACTCATACAGGCGGCATTATTTAGTGTATGAAGATCTGGTAAATAAGTAATTTTAACTTTGAAAAACCAAGACGATGAGGTAAAATTACAGTCTGTTACTGTCTGTGTAAGCGTCATTTGGGGTTAAATAGTTTTGTAAGTAGATCTGGGTGATTTGGCAAAAATGTTAAAGATATGAAAATGATAATTTGATACCAATAATTATCATGATTAATGTGAAAAGGCTTTACTGGTTGGTAATATATATAAATTTTTACGAAAATTGTTTTGTCCCAGCAAAAAAGCAAAAAAGAGGAAAACACACACAGATATACACTCAGTTCTCCTGTTCAGATGCAAATGTTTAATAAGAGCTTTCTTCACAAATATTAGCTTTAACGGTTCTTTGCAGGAGGAAATATACCCCGAGGTCCAGGCTTAAAAGATTCTCAGGTCTATTGATTTTGAGTATTTTGAAGTAAATTTTCAAAACGTATCATTTTCTACACGTTCTATTGCAATGAGTTTTGAGATCAGTTGCCACCTCGAATTGAAAGACACTGTGCAAAAAAAGACAATATATTAGTTTAATATGGAAATACCTCCATGACTTGTGGCTTTAAATGGAGTTTGTGGGGCTCGGTTGTAAATGGGACCGGGAGGGAATGCTTTGTCAATGTAACCCAAACCCCCCTCTGTTATGTTCTGACTTTTCTCCTCCTCTCCCTCTGTAGTGGTCCTAGATAAATAGTAAAATAAGAAAGCAGAGAGGGAAGTGTGTCCGTGTGTGTGTATAAGGGGATTCTCAAAGTTCAGTTCAATACTCCTAGAATGGAATTAAAGGAAACACAATTTTTCTGAATTTGATTTATAGATTTGCTTTTTTTTCCCTGTTTGTTTGCCGTTGCTGCTGATCGTTCCTCTAAGCTGTTTTCCTCGTTCATGTTTCTCTGTGGTTTACAGCCGTTCAGGAGGAGCGCCAGCGGAACAGGGAGCGAGAAGGGGAAGTGGAGTCTAGCAGTCCAGTGAATGAAGAAATGCCAGTGGACAAGATTCTGGAAGCTGAAATGGCTGTGGAACAGAAGACAGAAATGCATTCTGATGGAAGCTCAGTAACCAGCTCTGTGAGTGACAGACCAGGATGTTTTTTATGTCTCTATGAAACCACGATGTTAAGCCCTCGGTTTTTTCTCTCCCACCTCGCAGCCGAATGATCCCGTCACTAATATCTGCCAGGCAGCCGACAAGCAGCTCTTCACTCTGGTGGAGTGGGCCAAGAGGATTCCGCACTTCTCAGAGCTGCCTCTTGATGATCAGGTCATTCTCCTACGAGCAGGTAAGTGTTTATTTTCCATTTAACTTTCAAGAGCAGATATCAGATCCTTCCTAAAATACGCCATATAAATAAATCAGCACAGGGGATCATGTAAAGGGAGATTCAACTGTAAAGCAGATTCAACTAATGACAAACGCATCCCAGGGACAAATGAAAGGAAAAACCCAAAATAGTTCAGGTGCTATACTGGAGTGATGGAACGAAGTTCCATAGAAAGATTTTTCATCAGCAGGTGTGTTGCTGGTAGAGAATACATCCTAACACATTGTTCAAGATAGATCAACAATGGAATACATTGCATTTTGCCTTATTACATTATTGTATGTACAACTTTAATTTATTATATTACTCTTTTTTACCTTTTCATTTTGTAACCTCTCTGTTCCAGAGGAATATTTTAACATTAAGATAATATTGTGAATTTGAACATTTTTACATTTTCCCTGCAAATAGATAAATTACTTTCAGGAATAGATACCAAAGGTCTCCTAAATCAACCTAGGCTGGAACGACATCAATAGTTAAAGGTGAATTTCGGTGTTGTCTATTAGGTGAAACGACATTTTGGTACATGAAATATGGATTTTAAAATCTCAAAGTGCAAATACTAAAATTTGCATTGTTGGTAGTAAACTTGATTAATATGTATATCAAAGTCTATTGTCTTATTATTCTCATTACCTATTAGTTAAAGATTGTGTATGGCTTAGGAGGCTGGTCAGAAATCCATAAAACACACTTGGTAGCGTCTTGGTAACCATCTGTTTTCACTCACCCTTTCATTTGAAGGTTATCCCTGCATTAGTGGCACCCTGCATTAGGTTGGTCCTCAGGGCAGATGTTGATTTTCAGTCAGCATAAAGAAAATGTTTGTTGTGAAAAGACTGGGTCATTTCATATCAGCTTATCTAGAATCGGTCCATTTCTCACCACAGCCCACTCTGCCGTACCACTCAAAGCGCTATAGATGTAAAATTTAAATTAAAACTTTTTCTTATAAACAATACAAACATTTGGCTTTTGCTGTTCAGTCAATTTTAGTCAACACATGACTGCAGAAAAAAACGTATTATGCAGAAATTTGGGAAAATTCTGTGCATATTTATAAAGCCGGTCGTATTTGGGGAAATTGCTGCAAAAGCCTTCAATGGCAAATTTGGGGAAAAAAAGAAATCGGATAACGATCAAGGGCCTGGTCCGTTTTTCGCTGCCTGCTTCTGATGCATATAGATGTTCGTAGAAAGATTCAGATTGAGCATTAATGTCATTGGTCTGTAACAATAGAACCTCTCATCTTTTTTTTGTAGATATCAAATCTGCGATTTCTGACTCTTAAGTTGACGGATCGAGAGCCTTTAGGCACGTTCCCCATGTTCATAAACGTTACAAATTTTAAAATGGGAGATTTTAAATCCAGATCAGTGGCACTCGAGTGAGGGAATCTAATTCTCTCTGAATTGAAGTTCTCCCTCTAAAATGATCATCAGAAGGCGATTGTAGTTTTAAATGTCTTTCTAATACTTGCTTTGTTGCATCATCAGGCAATTCCAAAAAGTAATTTAGCCATAGTGTGGCTTTAAATATTTAATTAAGCATTCTATTGTGCGTAATGCAGCTCATGGTATAGTGTTGAGGTCATTGTGGTCATGTCAGCAATGTTGGAAAAACATTTCTGAACTGGTTTTGCTCGTGGTGTTAGGAAAAGGAGGGCGGTAATTTGGAGAATTATTTACCCAGAAGGGAAATATTTTATATTCTAGACGGGTGGATTAGCTTCAGGGGGTCCACTTGTCACCACTCTTGAGATAAATAGGGTGATAGATTGGATGTTTCTAGTTGTATTGTGGGAATGTTGTATTTATTGATTGTATCATATTGTTCATATTTAAATTAATTTTCTAAAGATTGTGCGAAACAAGTATATTGCTCCTGTAGACAGAAGCTAGAATTTCATCTCTTTCTCTGCCCAGTTTGCTCTGAAGAGTCTACAAAAGCTAAGCTGGTGGATGCTTAACCTCTTGTGCTTGTCTGTTACATCTAGAATCAGATCTGAAATCAGTGTTTACTCATTATTTGTAGGACCACTCTAACTTTTGATTAATTCTTACCCCTTTTCTATCATACCCCTCCTTTCAGGCTGGAATGAGCTTCTGATCGCCTCGTTCTCCCACCGCTCTATCACAGTGAAGGACGGGATTCTGCTGGCTACTGGCCTCCATGTTCACAGAAACAGCGCACACAGTGCAGGTGTTGGAGCCATCTTTGACAGGTAACAGTGTCTTACACATTCAGACCATTTTTAAGACACTCTTCCATCATAAAAACATGCAAACAGTTTGTCTTTGTATTCATATAATTCACTTTTGCCCTGAATTTTACAGTGAATAATGTTGGCTAAAAAATATTTTAAAAGCTTCTCTGCTGTAACCTGTTTCACACAATTTAGATTCAGGTAAAATCCATTTAACTGTTATAATTCTGTTAGAACCGTCACAGAATGCAAGCTGCTCTTTGGATTCCAATATGCAGTTATGAAAACGTTAGGAAGCCACATGTTTTATTCTTTAGGAAAAACTGACAGCATTTTAAACACAGTGACTGAATGAAGCCATATGAGTACTTTGTTGTAGCCTGTTATCCACAGCAACTTTCTGTGCCATGTAGTTTTCTACAATCTTAAAAGATCAAATCGTTCACTGATGAAATCGGCTGCGGTTTTGTTCATAAAAAATATGGACCTCAGCAGTCTGAGAAATACTGACATGCATAACCCAGTGTTTCTGCCTTTACTGTGGCCACTTTGCGACTGGGACACTCCGGGGGTGTGGCAGGAGGTGTTGATCACAACAGCATAATGACAAACATAACTAAGCTGTCAAACTGGACAGAAATAAAAAGACGCGAAAACAACGCCAAAGGCGCTCAAAACAACATTATTTGAACAGTTTCACTCAAGTAGAAAAGTGGTCGAGTGGGAAAAGATTACAGTTGATGAATCATGTTAAAATAACATCATTGTGAATGCCATGAATGCCACATGAAGTCATTACTGAAGGTTCTGAAATAGTAATATGTTAACTGATTGTTTGTTTTGAGCTTTAAATGTGTGTATAACAGACTCTAAATGTCTGTGCACTGCTAATGTACCGCTACCTTTAACTTAACACTAATACAGCAGTTTTAGTTTCAGCATCTTAAAAACACACCCGTTCGCATCAAGGCATGTTTTGTGCTGCGCTTGCACTAATTTGTGTACTTGCTTAACTCAGCAGATGATGTGCAAAACAGTTTTGCTGTTATAAGTAACCAATTTTAACACTGAAAGCGTAGCTGGCAACCTGCTGTACCGTTTTAAATAAGTGACTAAGAGGTTTGCAACTGGAAGTCATTTCAAATTTTAATGACGTTTTGGAAGAACGTCTCCCTTGCCTTGCTGAACGGAAGACAACAACGTATATCCACTTTTTCTCCATCAGAGGACACACATTTGAATAAACTGAGGTAAGACAATTTCAAAACAACTTTTATGTTTTATTATGTCTGGTTCGTTTTTATACTAGAATTTATAGAAATGACAATTTCAGGGCCATAATTTGCCTAAACCCGATTTACTGCTGTGTTTCCAGTTTAGGTTCACTTTAGCCTCACTTAATCATGCATGCCTGTGTAAATGAGATACTACAAAGCTTGATTTTATCATATAGTTTTTAGTTCTGTTCTAACTTCTTGGCTAAGAATGCAAATATTACGTTGTAGGTAAGAAGTTGTAGGCTTCTCAAATCCTTTCAAGTTCAGTTGCTAGCAAGCCTACAGTACATTACAGTAAAGAGCACAGTGACGGACCAGAGCTTTGTTTACATATTTATTTTTAATGTATCCACACTATGTATTCTCTTTGTCATTAATTATACATATTAGTCAGATTTCTAAATTTTTTATCAGATGGGTGGCTTGGGTTCTATCACAGATAGCATTTTCTCTGCTGCCCTTAAAAATAAGAACCTCATCTATATTTATCTGTGACTGCATTTACAGTAATATGACTATTTAGATTGAAGTATGTGAACTTTGTGTCTAATTTATCAAAGAATTTCATACACATACGACATTCATTATTTTCTTTTTTTATTTTGAGTTATTGGAGAGAAGAGCATGTGGCCCACAGGAGTCCCCGAAGAGGAAGAGCAGGCAGTGCCGTACTGAAGAGCTCCACAGACTCACTTTATGGGCTTTCACTATCATATTTCTATATGAAGTGGAATATAAATATTATAATACAGTTTGCGTGTTCACAAACACGTGCCTCTTGAGTGTATCAGCGAATTTTCTTTTGTTATATCACCAACATGACGCTGTGCCTCATGGTCAAAACAACTGCTGCAATAATTCAGTATATTATTGTATTAAAAGCACTTTGATTAGTAGAGGTGTAGCAAAACAGTTCACTCATAATTTAGTTTGTTGGACAATTTAGGGCTCATTAGATGTTTGGCAAAATAAGACTCAAAACTTCAGAATTAAATTGGAACGACATTGTGTTCAGCACAATTTACTTGTAAGACTAGAGCTGGACATGCTGTATGACCTGATTGTGGTGGGCTGGACTGTTGATTGAACTGATTGAATCCTCGTTCTCTACAATTCACTGTCATGAATTTCATTGTCTCAGTGCATATCCTCACATTTTTGCATTGCACGTATTTCAGTGCATTGTCAGACCACATTTTATTAGGAGGATGAGGATAATATGAATGTTATTTTATAGCAAATAAAACATTTGCTCTACTATAGCAGGACTAGAAATTATGTTTTTCCTGGATACATGTTTGTACAGAACACATTACAGGTACAAAACTAAAGCATGGGATATGCCAGTAATTTCTTATCCTTTACCATAATCACACACTTCGTGACATTGCTTAAGGCAAAACACAGCAGCCGAAAACAGTGTTCAAAGATTTATTTTAGACTTGTGGAAAGAAAAAGGCCCAAAACGTGCCTTCAGTGGAGAGAAACACTGAAATGATCCATGCGGGAGATCCTGCTCTGCAGCTGCCACAGATCATTCAAACGGCAGCAGCAAAGAGAAATAATCAGAACAAGAAAACTGTATTGATCCTGGAGGAAATTGCTTTAAAAAACGGATAACGCAGCTAGCGGTAGTTACCATTAGCAGCGTGTGGTGAGCCAAAACAAAGACTCGTACACAAAAGAAACGTTGAAAAACTCTCTCTACCCAAAAGGTGAGACAGGGCACAGCTTACTAATACTAAACAAACTGAGATAACCGTTGATAATTGGGGGGAAATGTTTAAAACCCTAAAATACGAATATTTGTAGTTTCTTCGTTATTGTGGGGATTTCCGCGCACCATTATCAGTTAGTTTCTTGGAGGAAATCTGCGTTAGACTGAATCCACGACTGCGTGTACACACGCGGTCATCACACTAACAAAATCATACTGGGAATATGAATATGATATCAGGGCAGCTGGTAGCCTAGTGGTTAGGTAGTTGTGCCTGCAATCAGAAGGTTGTGGGTTTGATTCCCAACACTACTAGTGGCACCACTGAAGTACCCTTGAGTAAGGTACTCTCCCCGCACACTGCTTCCCGAGCGCTGTGTTCCTGGCTGCATGCTGCTTCACTTGGTGAATGGGTTAAATAAAGAGGAAGAATTTTTGGTGCTGTTCACACTGTGTGCTGTGGTCTGTTCACATACGACAGAATGGTCACTTTCACTACTTAACAGTGCGTTTACACGCTGACGGGCTACTTAATTAGGAATGTCTGTGTAGAATTAACTAGCATTGTTTGTAATTTGAGGAGCCTGTAATAGTATATAGCGCTCTATATTGGTCCTAATTGAATGGGCAATTGGTGTACATACAAGGTAAGTGTACTTAACTACACAGCTAGTCAATATATATTAAAGCAGTTTAGTCAATATATATATACATACAGAACAGAAAACCTGAGGCCTGTAATGGAGAATAAAACTCCTCTGCTTGTGGGAAGCGCACAATACTATTTTCTGACACAATCTCCCTTTGTTACTTGGACATCAGTCAGCAATGGCTAATTACACAGCAATTACATTGTTAAGAGGATCAAATTGAATATAATTTTGACTCCAGTTTTTATGCTTAAAACTCATATATTGTGGTTGCAGGCTGTTGTTTTAGATTCCCATACTTTAAAATCCCATTGCTTCAGTCTGCTTTTGACGTTCAATAGGGCATATATATATATATATGTGTGTG
>JBBPDB010007993.1:0-13215 GCA_037974465.1 Brachypetersius altus | reverse complement strand
TTCCAACATTTAAAACACAAGTAGGTTTCTCTCTTCTATAATGTAGAATTTTGTTGTTTTATGAGATTGTTGGGGGTAATTTTTAACATATTAATTAAAATAATATTTTTTGTATCTTGATATTTACCATATCTGTAAGTAATATCCTTTCAAATTGTAAGACATCTGCCCTTGTGACCTTAAGCTAAAGCTAACTAGGGGCAAATTAGCTTGAAATCCTCAACCCTGTTACGGTCAGTCCTGTTACTTTTCCAGAGTAACGGGAGTGACATTGATTAGGTTTGACTGTAGTCACACAGTTTTAAAAGTTTGTTTAGATACACTGCCCTCCATAATAATTGGCACCCCTGGTTAAGATGTGTTAAAAGCCTTAAAATAAATTCCATTTTTATTGCAGAAGCATACTCTCACACTGAAATTTTAGAAAAATTTAACATTCAACTTCAAGTGAATTTTAAGGGGGAAAAATTAGTTATGATTAGTTATTTCTTTTCTGTCCAATCTTCTAAAGCAGTGGCCACCCTTTATTTAATGCTCCATCCAATCAGAGACTTCTGAAGAAGTTCGTTAGCCTGAGCAGAAGATTGTGGCTGGAACTAGACTTCTCAGGATGTATCATCTCCAGGACCAGAGCTGGTGACAACTGATCTATGTCATGTGATCTAACTAATAACTAGGCAATAGTACATTGATAGAACTTTTACCTGTGTTTTGAGCCGCTCCATCATGTGTGTTGAGTTCTACCAGAGCATCCCTTGATAAAGTGATGTTATCTGCTTTAAAATATATTATCAATATGTTGTCATAAAATGCATCTTATCCAGAGCATCTGCCAGTTCAAGAGCTCCTAACAAACTGACATTCTTCCAGAGATTAGTACACTAAGATCCTATCAAATCACACATATAAATAGGTTTTTTTAAAATATGATTTACTAGCTTACAAACTGCACAGATCCATCCGTTTACTGTACAGAGTTGAAAAGGCCCAGGTGAATAACCGTTGAGACAAAAAAGAGTAAAGGACAGTTCAGTGATGAAGAGAGAGTGGTGTTAATGAGTGAAGCTGTTTCCCACCAAAACATTCCACAGATTTTACTCCAGTTAAGAAAGTAGCCAAATCTTCTCACATATGTAGAACTGATCCTGAGAGAGTTTACACCGTGTTTTATTTCAGTGAAGATGGAACAATGTCAGTCACTTTATGATGTGTTAGATGAGCAACCACTGAACTGTTAAAAGCAAAAGCAGATGTTACAGTGATGGTGAGTCAACTGCTATAAGACACATTTTGATGGGACACCAACAAGTTGAATTCCTTCCTCATCTAAATAATCATAAATGTAGAAAGGAAAAACACACATGTGGATATTTTGAGAGCAATTAGCCCTTTTTGATTTTAAGTTTAAATCTTCTGCTATAAATGTTCTTTTTTGAAGATACATGGTTTGATTTCAGCACTGACAACACTGCTTTACTGAATGAACAGTATTTGATCATTTATGAGCAAAAATAAATTTTGCTTCCTATTAATCACTTTTCTGTCCAGTCTTCTAAAGCAGTGGTCACTAACCTTCCTCCTGGAGATCTAGTTTATCTACCATGCTGGCCCTCCCCTTTACCTAATGCTCCATCCAGTCAGGGACTTTTTAAGAAGTTCATTAGCCAGATCAAATGTTGTAGATAGTGGCTGGAACTAGACTTCTCAGGAAGGCAGAGCTCCAGGACCTGAGCTGACCTAAGTCATCTTACTTATAACTAGGTGATAATACATTGACAGAATTTTTACCTGCGTGTTGAGCGGCTCCATCATGTGTGTTGCGTTCTACCAGAGCATCCCCTGATGGAGGGAAGTTACCTGATTCAAACTGTCACGGTAGCCACATAGTTTGAAGTTTATTTTGTAATATTGCTAGATGAAAAGAATTTAAAAGAACATTATGAACTGCCACAGGATGAGCAGCCCATGCAGTAATTAAGAAAAGGGGGGTTAATGGAAATCACATTTATTTGTTTTTATTTGTGTTTGTGCTAAATGTGTCTTAGCAGTCAGTAGATTTTCATGCAGTCATTATTGTTACATTGTGAGTTTCATGTGTTTCATTTTGTTTGGTAGATGTTGATGCATAAGATTTTGTTTTCCACTTACAGATAAACCACATGTTTGGAGCCAGATGTACATACAAGTGCAGGCATCATGCAAAATATGCCTTGATACATTCACATTTATGGCATTTGGCAAATGCTCTTATGCAGAGCATCTGCCAAATCAAGAGCCCCTAGAAAAAGAACATTGTATCAGAGATTAATCTAGTACTTCACCAGGATCCTATCAAATCAAACTGAGAAGTTTGTTTGCTTTGTTTCTTTTTGCAATTTGAATTTAACATGTGATTTACTAGCTTACAAGCCAACAAACTGCATAGACCCACCTATTAACTGCACACAGTTTAAAAGACCCAGGTGTTTAAGGGTTAGGTCAAAAAGAGTAAAGGAAAGTTCAGTGATGAAGAGAGAGTGGTGCTAATGAGTGAAGTTGTTTCCCACCAAAACATTCCACAGATTTTACTCCGGTTAAGAAAGCAGCACATGTATATTACAGCCATATTTCTCACATATGTAGTGAAGATGGTAAAATGTCTGCCACTTTATGCTGTGTTACATGAGCAACTGTTAAAAGCAAAAGCAGATGTTATAGTGATGTCTGAGATGTTTTCCCAGTCAACTCACCAACAAGGAGAATTCCTTCCTCTTCTAAATGATCATGAATTTAAAAAAAAGGAAAAACACACAATTGGATATTTTGAGAGCAGTTAGCCCTTTTAAAATTGTAAGTTTAAAATATCTGCTATAAAGTTACATTTTTGAAGATACATGGTTAGATTCCAACACTAACTATGTTTTGCTGAATGAACAGTATTTGGTCATTTATGAGCAAAACTGAATTTGACCTCATTATTTTGCTTCCTTTTAATAATTTCTTTTCTAAAGCAGTGGTCACCAAGCTTCCTCCTGGAGATCTACTTCCCTGTTGTGTTTAATACCACCCTGCATCTGCCATCATCCCCCTCCCCTTTGGATGGACCCATCTTTTAGCCACAGAGAAAATGTTGTAGATTGTGGCCGCAACTGGACTTCTCAGGAAGGTAGATCTCCATCACCAGAGCTGATCTAAGTCATGTAACTAATAATTAGGTGACAGAACTTTTACCTGAGTTTTGAGGGGCTCCATCAAGTATGTTGAGTTCTCCCAGAGCAGTCCTGGATGTAGGGATGTTATCTGCTTTAAAATATGTCTCGTTAGCCTCAAAGGTTTATTTTGTTATACTGCTTGATAAAGAGAATTTTGAAGAAGAACACTATGAGTGGCATATGGAATGGTTTAGAAAAGAAGAGTTCATGGAAATCATACTTCCTTGTTTTTATTTGTGTTTGCATGGTATGATGCTATACATTTTTTAACTGCTCTTAACTGGGTGGGCTGTCTTGATCCAGAGCATCTACCGAACCAAGAGCTCCAAGAAATCTAACATTCTACCAGAATGATGACTCCTCCAGGATCATATTAAATCACAGAAGTTTGCTTTGTTTTGTTTTTGTCTGCAGTTTGAATTTAACATGTAATTCAGAAGTTTACTGGCAAACTGCACAGATTCGTCCTTTGAATGCACAGAGTTTAAAAGGTCCAGGTGAATAAGAGTCCAGACAAAGCAGAAAAGGAAAGCTCAGTGATGAAGAGAGAGTGGTGTTTATGAGTGAAGTTTCTAGCTGTCAAAGCATTAAACAGATTTTACTCCCTCTAAGAAAGCAGCACATCCATATTGCAGCCATATCTTCTCACATATGTAGACCAGATTCCGGGAGTTTGTTTCAGTGAAGAAGGTGAAATGTCAGTCGCTTAATGCCGTGTTAGATGAGCAACCACTGACCAAGTGATGTTACAGTGATAGTATCCCATCAACATGTGTTTGAGGTGTTTTTCCAGTCAACTCACCAACAGGATGATTTCCTTCCTCTTTTAAATGATCATTAATTTGAAAATGAAAAACACACAGATATTCAATGAGCCATTTTCATATATAGCTAGCTGTAGCATGCCTAGATCAGTCTGCCTATATAGATTCATATTAACACACACATATATATTATGTTATATATACAGTACACACACACACAAACACTCTAGAGTCATACCTGTAACGGTGCCATTTAGAGTACTTCAGAAAATGCAGCCTATATTCGAGAAAAATAAGCTTTCATAATGTAATGCAATAGATTAGTCTGATTATTAGTATTTGCTGATAACATTACCTTCCTTTAATCTTGGGATAGAGGGCTACTGTAATAATGAATGGAATTATAACCAGAAAGACAACTCTTCCAGGCCAAGTTCTTCCAAGCCCTGGTCAAAAATAATGTTTTCAGAAAAAAAATATATGGTTTTGATGACCATTGACCTGTACTGGGAAGAATGGTCACCTGGTTCCGCTGGTCTGAGTGTACGGATCCTTTCCTCTCTCATCTCCTGATCAGATAAACCCACAGAACAGGAGATCCACTCACCAACCCTTCAGAGTCTTAGTGAAGAGAGAGAAGAGGGAGAGAGCATATATTTTGGATTGTATGCAAGACAAGCAGGTAATGTTCGTTTCTGTCAACTTTTAAGACATTTGTTGGTTCCCTCAACAAATCATAACTGATTTTTGTGATGTGACTTATAATAATAGGAAATAAAAAATTACACAAAAATTGTTATATTGCATTTGTTTGGGTGTTCCTGGTCTAATTGCACGTTTGAAAATAAGGATCCTGAGCAAAAAAAAGGCACATGTTATTTATGAACCAGTTCCCAACTGGTGCAGCATAGTAGGGAATTCCACTGCAGCTGACCGAGTTGGACATGTTCCAATGGTGCTAATAAGGTGGCAAGTATGTTATAGTATCAAGACATACTCTATTAACCTCAAATGTTTTATGTTAGCTCTTATGTTACATTGATTTGAGTTCTTTATATACTTTTTTTAGATTAAAATGTTGAAAGTTAACTCATCCTTGTCAGCATGTAGATTTTCCAGTTGTTTTGTAACTTTTGCCCTGTGACCGCCACACCATTTGTTGTGAGTCAGTCTATTGGAATACTTTTAAGTATTTTCATTCTCCAATCAGTTTTTGTGTTTATTTAAACAGTGGAAGATTATTATTACTGCTATTATTATTATTATTGGACATTATTATAGACTATTAAATGCAAAGAGTCTCTATGAGTTTAGTACTTTTTAAAAAATGCTGTACAATAATGAAGTAGGAACCAAAACTTATTTCAACCTCCACCAGATCTTCATGGTTGTACAGACTAGTCCGATTTAAGGCACAGTGTCCCTTACTGTGAATAATAGACATGAACAAATCTTGATAGCCATTTCAGATAACACCCGAGTTCACCTTCACAAAGCAATTGTACACTGAAGTCTTATATTACATTGACAGGTCTGTTTGAATGACTGAGACATTTCTGGTCTTTTTTGTTTGTTGGTTTGTTTGTTTTTGGTGCTGTTTGTCGGTTTGTTTGTTTTTGGTGCTGTTTGTTGGTTTGTTTGTTTTTGGTGCTGTTTGGGTGACTGTAGATTTCTCTCAGCTGTAGTTCTAGTGAAGAAGCACCAAACATGTCTTGGCTGACTGATCTGAGGTGAGTGAAAATTTGTAATGTGGAATATTCCATATAAAGTATCTTCCACATACACTGTATATTTAGAAATATATATTTCTGTATATTTAGGAACCTGTCTTGTAGAGATCAGTGCTGTTCTTCAGTTCTCCTCCTTCTTTGTCTCTCCAGACGAGGGTGGGCTTTGGTGCCCATCCACGCGACGCACAGGTGACGTTTACCTGCTCCCCAGCTTCAACTAATGAGAGAACAGGAGCAGTTCCTAGAGCTTGAGAAGACAAGAGAAGTTTGCGGGTGAGTAAATGTGTGAACAATGTATATGTTTTACAAAATCTGGCTTTCTGGTCTTACCTTTGGTCACCAAGAACACGCTAGCTCTCTCGTACCACTGCGTACTCTCCGCGTTGCACACGTATTCTCCTCTGTCCGATAGCGTAAAGTGCTCCAGTTTCAGAGAGACGTCCCCTTTCTCTAGCTCTCCAACCAGAGAGACTCTGTTCCTGTACTGAGGATTTTCTGTGTTCTCCTGGACGTCTAGGTTCTTGTAGAACAGAATGGGACTGCTGTAGTTATTACTTCTGTACCAGAGAACTTCATACGTTTTGGCATTAAAGGATGGGGAGAGTCTGCAAGGCAGGGTGACCGAGGATCCTGCCTCAGCCAATACGGAGTCAGGGGCAGACACTGAAAATCTCACTGAAAGAAAGAAATGCGCAAAATTTTGTTAGTTTTGAAGCATATTCAGAATATTAAAATGGCTAGAATTTAGGTCTTAAACTGAAAGAAAAGATTACCAGCTCCTGAGAAGCTCGTCATCCATAAAAGCACCATATCTGTGAAAGGCAATACCATGTGATTTATAATAATAATAAGAAGAAGAAGAATTAGAAGAATAATAAATAATAATAAGAATAATAGTTGTTGTTCAAATTATTACTATTATTATTATCAGTCAGAACAAAGTCTGATCTCAGGGATTTAAAAAGGTGATTATAATTTTTTTTTAAATATTTTTATCAGCACATGTGACATTCCCTGTGACACCACATGACTGACTCATCGGCCCATTGATACACACCCTGTACATTTTTCTGAACAAAGTAAAGCAACTGAAATTACTTTATGCAAATGGCCGTTTTTGACCCCGAGTTTACAGTCATCATCCACTTTAGTATAAACACCTGCCTCCTTCCACTGACGGCCACTTCAGAGGCCAACTGTAGGAACCGTAGGTTTTCCCGATTATAAACTTCTACAGGCTACCAGAATATTGGGCAGATAATCAATCAGTTTAATTAGCATTTCTAAAAAAAGAAAAAAAGAAGAAGATTCGAAATTTGACCAGAAATATTCTGTATAAGTCTTTTGTTTCCAGTCTTTTGTATTTTCTAAATGTTGAAAAGGCGTGTTTAATGTCAATGTCATGCTTTTGGTCGGCTGTTTTGTGTTTTCAGTTTAAGTAATTGTCTGTGGTGAGTGGTTTAGTTCCAAGTCCTCTGTGTATTTAAGTTTGAACGAGTCGTGTCCCTGGGTTGGCCAGTCTTCACAGATACCACCACACTATACCGCACCCTACACATCCTTCATGTTTCATTGTGTTCTGAGTTGGTGTTGTCACATCGAGCCGTGCACGAGAGTGGGGCGAGGCACAAAGCAGATTCCATTTGATGGAGTTTTATTATAAAAGACACACAGACTCTACATAAAGAGGCACAAGGACCTTTAAACACAAAGCAAAACTCCATCTAAGAGACATGAGGAGCAGGAAAGGTGAGGGTGTTTATGAGGGCTGACCAGCAACTGAAACGTGAACTCAGAGAACTTAAACAGGAACCAATCACACACACTCCCTAATGAAAACACAAGACACCTGACACTGAGACTCTATACACACACTGAATTCAAAATAAGAGTCCCAGAACCAAACCCTGATTGTGGACGTCACAGGTGTCTGTGAATAACACCCTCAAAACTGGAACCCTGTGTCTGTGCCAGTGGTGGTGTGCTGAAGGTAGAATGAACATTGTTTTGACCATTTTGTTAAATGATAACGTACCAAATTTGCTGTTAATTGTAATGTACTGTACAGAGCTCTGCTTTTTCCTTTGTACAAATGTTTGTACAAAAGAAATATGTATTTTTTTATTTAAATACTACTTTTTTATTCTTCTTAAATAGTTATTGTTTGTTATTCTTACTATATTGCTGAGGGACTTGTGTTCTGCTCATCAAACTCATTTCATTGCAATGTTCCACCCTGTGTCAACTTGCACATGACAAATAAAGCTGAAACTATAACTATTTTTATTGGCCACATGGGTGACGGTATTTATCCTTTCAGAATATTTTCTTTACACTCACTGGTGTTCAGATTCATAATTTTCTGGCCCACTAACATCTTTCCAATGAATCTGAATAAAAACAACACTTTTTAATTAAAAAATTCAGGATAAAAAGTGTATTTTCATGTTTAATTTGGGGTAATAGTATAATCAGTGTTTATGTAGTGAAGGTAGTAAAGTTAGACCATAACAGTGGACTGGCTATAAAAGTAGATTGTTACAAACAAGCTATAGTTTTTATTGTTCTCTCTTGCTCCAAAGTAGTTTAATTTCACTTTCACTTTAAAAATAATGCCAAAAACAAGTCATAAACTGTCAGTGAAAGTATAAAGGAGTGTAATTAAATAATATACGATGGTCTCGTCGTTCACATAGAGTGAAGTTTATATCAACCGAAGAGGTAAAACGATAAAACCCACCTTTGATCTCAGACCGTGAGGAGTAACTTCAGCGCAGAGTGATCTTAAAAAAACTTAAGTGAGTGGAGGGCGAGGTGCCTTCTGCTGGTCTCCTCTGCCATCTAGTGTTGTTTAAAAGGTCTTACATGTTTAATTGAAGATTGCCAATAAGCCTTTAATATGAAAATAATTCATTATTTTAATGAATAATAAAAAGACATTTAATACACAAATGTTATTTTTACAGTTTATATATTACAGATTCACTTTCACAAAGATTCAGAATATAAAACACAAACTGGTCATCAGTCAATATCAAGTAAACATGGGCAAATATCATCAGAATTAGTTTTAAAACATCATCTGAAAAAGCCAGCTGCCCTTTACATTGTGAAAAATGCTCAAAAATGGAAAGCCAGAAATGGCCAAAAATGAAAAAAAAAATTATTATGCCTTTAAAGTTTACTTCCCTTTAAAAGTCACCATGTTGGGAAAAAGCTATTCTTCTGAAAGCAACAACATAGAAGCAAGTACAATCAAACATGTCTTGTAAACAAATCCAACCGTAAAACAATTTCCATTCATTATTTCTCCAGATTATTTGGAGCTTCTTATCCTAAAGATCCAAATTAATTTGATTAAAATATTTTGTTTCCTTAAAACCCAAATGATGGCTCTGTCCACAAAAAAAAATTACCTAAAAATAATAATCAGACTGTGATTGCTGTTCAAATGAGTGTCAAAGTCGCAACCACTGGTTCTCAGTAAAGGCCCTTAAGATGAGACACTACTGAAATGAGAATTTTAGTCTAGTTTTCAGAATTTCCTAAGATATTCAGTTAAACTGTAATAAACAATAGAAGTTTATTACAGTTTAATTCTAGTGTATTGTTTCAACTGTACATTTCAAGAGAGACACATTTTCATGGAGACTAGTTTTGTTCATAAAACTGCTAATTATGAAAAGATTACAGGTTCCTTATCTTTTGTCCCTGGACTGATTAGAGCAAAATATTTACAATTAGTCCTTTTTTTCAGTCTAAAAGTGTGAAGATGAGACCCTTTATCTACATTAAAGAAAGACAGGTATCGGTGTTTAAGGTCTAAAAGCAGCCTCAGAGTGGTGAAGTGTTCTTCAGGTATCGCAGTGCGAGGGTCAGTGCTGGGGTAAATGCCAGCATGTTCTTCATAACAGAGCGCTCTGAGGGTCTCCTTAGTGCTGGGCTTTTCACTCACCCCCACACTCCACGCTAATTTACTCTTTTCTTTCTGGTCCACTGTTACTTCCCAGTAGTGCTGCCCTGAGGAGAATTCTTCCCTACTCAGAACGTGAGGAAACGGGTCTTCAGTGCTGGATACACCTGGCTGTGCGCAGCACACACGAGCTTGATTGAAGGTAAGAGATGCAGGACGTGTCTTTTGGTCTACAGTGAGCTTTTCTGTTAAAGAAAATGGTTGTTTAATGAATGGGCAGAAGGGTGGTGATGTGTGTAAGTGAATGAAGGTCAAACACAAATGAGACTCTATTTACCTTTAAGACCTTTTAATTTCTTCCACAGGTTTAATCTTTCTTCAGGCGACCCGGGAGGCAGAGAGGACCCCAAACCTGTGGATACGAGTTTACAGTACTGCACTGTAATATTGAATTATACAGTTATTATACAGTAATGTACTGTGTTCCTAAACTACTGCAGTGGGAATGGTGCATTCTGGCAAAGACAGATCAGGCGTCTTGTTTCACAGTAGTTAGTTATTTGTAAAGCATTTTAGGGAAGTGTGCAGCCCTGAGAATCCTGTTCCTGAACACTGTAATGATGGAGGCAGAGCTGCTCACCTGAAACTGTCTTCTCTGTAGCTTCTTCTGGAAAATGAGAGAAAAATGATTAAAACATATCTCCAACATTGCAAACGTTAATTTTGACTAGATATTTGGAGATTTGGGCCTCAGGAGAAAAAAGGACACGGCCCTTTGAAAGTTATATTTTATCATCCAGAGTTAAGAGAATCAACCGTCAAATGTTTTAATTCACTTTTTGAAAATATACCTGCTAAGTAAAATTACAGTACTGTACTGTAATATGCAGTTATTCAATTATGAAGTAATGTACTCTGTTCCTTAAATATAGCAAATGCAGATTGCTGTAAGGATTAGTGCATCTTGGGAAATAGAGATAAAGCTTTACAACAATTAGCTGTTACTTGCAAAGGAAAATGTGCAGCCCTGAGAATCCTGTTCCTGGATACTGTAATGATGGAGGCGGAGGTGCTTACCTGAAACTTTCTTCTCTGTAGTCTCTTCTGGAAAATGAGAGAAAAATATTTTTTAAAAATCAAACATTGTAAGTGTTAACTTTCACTTGACATTAAAAAATAGTTCTAAATCAAACATCTAGTGCAGGTTACCTATGAGACGGGGTTTTTCTGTTGATGTGGAGTCAGCAGTATTGGCTGTATGACAAACAGTAGGATATGGACACTTTTAGCTAAATGAAAGTTTGTGGACTCTTTCAGTGCTTAAGCTTTAACATTACATTTGTTTTCAGATCTTGTGATAGTTAGTGGTGTACAGCATCGATTCTTTATAAGAAGAAATTATAATAACCAGAATGACATAGAAGCAAGATAAAGGGTCACATGATAATTAAATAATTTACTCCCACATTTAATGAAAATTATTACCTGTGAGTGGAAGCGTTTCTGCTGGAATACTTTCCTGAGAGTCACCTGTCAACAATGAAAATGAATGAATAAGTTTAAAACAATAAATGTGCAACTGTTGCACTTAAATCTATATATTTTTTATTAGATTTTGAAATGATGCGAGTGAAATTTGCTATTCTAGCCACAGCGGTATTTGTTCACCCAGCTTCAGTTTAAATTAGCTGTTTGTTGGCTACTTCATCCCAACAGTGGTCCTCCCCATCTGACAGACCAAACTTACACCCTTGCTGTCAGAAATGGAACAATTCCAAACCAGTAAAAAGAATATAGACCCATAAACACAATCAGATAAAAATATAAACATACTTGCTGCTTTTGCGTTTTTATGGGAGGAGCAGTGGGGTAGTAAACCTGTTCAGAGGAAAGAGATCATGACAATAAAATTACTGCTTTAGTATTTTGGAGTCTATGTTTTGTACAATTTCCTCAGTTTTTTCTCAGTACCTTGTCTGAATAAAAGAAGCAGGATGGTGAGGGTTATGAGGATAATTAATGAAAGCACTAGTGTTGAGATGAACGCCTCCCACCAGATTCCTACAGAAACATAAACATGAGTTCGAAGTTAGAAACTCCAGAGTACAGAAAGAGGCCTGGAATTACTTGTACACAGCAAAACATGAAGCAAATGTTCAACTTTGTCTTAAATTTGTTTTTACGTCTGTACCAAACAAGGTTTGAGCTATAAATCAAACACAATCAAAATCCCACACAAGACTAGCGCCCCTAATTCTGCCGGGTGTATTCTAGTTGTATTGTAGCACTAAGCTAATGGCACTGATCGTTAACATTTTTGGCCACTCTAAATTAAACACATCTGAGTGATATAAAATACATTCTGTGTTTTACTTCAAGCTTAAAACAGGCAATTTATACACCTTTCAGTACAGAGCTCTGTCACAGAGTTACATACAGTGATAACCATCTGACAGAAGCCCAGCTGCTGCTTGTATTCACATTAGGTGATGTAGCTCAAACTTTCAGAAGGACCTCAGTGATATTCTCCTTCAAAAATTGGCTCCACCCACTGGAAATCAAAGCATATTTTATTCATCAGTCACTCCATAATTATACTGGTGGTAGGTCTTTAAACTACAGGCTGCAGGTCTAACTACTCGGAGAGCTCACTTCTCTAAATCTACCTGGATATCGCAGAGAAATTCTTACTGGAATTTAGAGGAGTTTAACTTGCAGTTCTAGATAAAACACTGTTGAATCAAAATTAAATGAATTAGACATTTTTCAAGAGATTCAAGAGATTATCAGACCTTTTCTGAAGGTCTAGAAGGCCCAGAAAGTTGCAGTCTGTGCTACATTTGAAAATGTAACATGAATAGAGAGGAATTCTTGCCTGTGTGTGGAAGCACTCTTCCCTCTCTTATCTCCTTATCAGATAAACCTACAGAGCAGGAGATCCACTCTGTTTCTGAGGGAGAGAAGAGCAGCCAGGAGCTCACACTCACCAACCCTTTAGAGTCTGATAAACACAGAGAGAAAAGAAGAAATGGGAGATATTAGTTTAAAACGACTTTTTGGTAACATATTACCAAAAGTATGTGAACAATTGAATCACATCAGTTTGTGCTTTTTGAACATTTAATTGAAAAGCATGGGTATAAACTGAACTAAGTAATGTACAGGTGGTCCTCGAGTAATGAGGGTGTCGACATGCGACGTATCGAGTTTACAGTGTTCATGTGGGCAAACTAGTTTAGTGACGCGCAGTGGAAGAATACACAGAATGCGCAGTAATGCCTCTTCTGGTCCGATCAGCAGAGTCCTTCACAGTTTTCAAGCGTCGCCTGAAGACCCGCCTCTTCAAGGAGCACTTTGCTGACTAACTATGTCTTTCCTACTGTTTACTTATTTCTAAAAAAAAAATCCTTTCCCTCGACTTCCCACTTCTGTATGACTTGCGTTCTTCTCTATGACTAATGTATTGTTGGGTTAGGTGTTAGGTGTTTGCTAGTTATTATGTGACAGTTGTTGTATAGATGCTCTGACTGCAGTATCTTAGTTAAATATTTGACTCAGATTTAAGCTGTTTTTCAGGTAAGAAACAGTTGTGGACTTCTTAAGCACTGATGTACGTC
>JBBPDB010007982.1:0-13215 GCA_037974465.1 Brachypetersius altus | reverse complement strand
GAGTCTGTCAAAGAAAGTAAAGGAATTAAGTGAAAGTAGTCAGATTTACTGCCCCCCCCCCCCCCCCCCTTTCTGATAAGACTTTATTTGGATCAGCCCAAGCTGGAGCCCCAGCCTGAATTTGCTCTTTAGAAAGACATGAGGCTCAACCCAGAAGAAGTCTCCCAGGCCATCCTGGTCTACGAGTTCCTAATCATGCGCTTCTTTGGTTGTTTCTTAGCTTCAGCGCTGAATTTTGTTACGTTTACGTTTACAGCCCTGTCAAAAGAAAAATTCAGAGTTTTTTTAATATAAAGATGTAAAAGAGATAAACAGAGGACTGGTTAGTCACCAAGGTCACCAACACCTGAAGACCAACACTTAAAGATGGTGATGGGCTCCCCAGATCTGATTGCAAGCGGGAGTTCGTTCCACCACTGGGGGGCCAAGACTGAAAAGAGTCTAGATGCATCTCTGCCTCTTCTTTTGAGTAACGGAGGTTCAAGACGAGCCCTGCTTGAAGCTCTGAGAGGATGAGAAGTGACACGCTGCTTGAGAAACTGAAATAGAAATGACACATTTTCATGAAAATGAAATGAAACTTTGAATAGAAGTCTATGGAGAAACATGTGTTTTGGTACCAGGCAGGACTTGGGACTAAAGTTGAACTGTACAAGCTTTGAGGTGCCTAAGAGGAAGGGGCCAGAAAAACCTACACACCCCCTTTTCAACATGTTTATTGTTTTGTTGTTTAGTCTAACTGTCACTGCAAACTCCAGGCCAAAGCTTTAACCTGCCGCGGCTCACAAAACACCTGACTGAACATAGCTCTTCTGCTGCCGCTTTTTTTTCTTTTTGTTCTTTTTGTTCTTTTTGTTCTTTGTTGGCTGAAATGTCAAGATGGAAATCCAATCAAAGGTGTGAAGAGAGGCTAACAGACCTGTTCGTTGAGACTGGATGGCCCATAAGGTCAAGGCGAGATTGAATTTATGCAATGATTAGAGGGTTATTGGCCAATGCTTGGTCCATTTTAGTGAAGAGAGAGAGATGTAAAATCTGCCCTTTACAATTTTTTGTTACTTTTATATCTTCAGTTTTGGCCAGTGGAAGAATTCCCCTACTTGTATGTGCCTAAAATCAAAATCTGATTAGATAATTGGGATAATTGGATAATTGGGTATTTCAAGAACATAACCTTGTTCTTTCCGACCAAGAAAGGTGCTGTAGTACTTATGAATAGCTATAAAATAAAGGAAACCCTGCAGGGATGTATTTACAGAGGGCCCCTGCGGTCCCCTCTGGTTTTATGGCCATACTGTGGAGCCCTACCCAGAATTTTGATCCGCTGGATTATGTTTTTTCAGGGCAGAGTGATAATGAGCCCTGATTAGGGTTCATCCTCATTATGTTCTCCAAAAATTGCAATATTTAGCACAAACTTGTTTGCACTGTGCACCCCACAGACCACTCCTGTCCATACTAGGGTTTCGCCAAGGAAACCGGTGGAAGTGAATTGCCATGTTCCTCCACAGACAATAGATAGCACTGTCTGGCCTTGGTCTTTGTGCTGGGCTCTAAGGGCACTGACTGCATCTTCAGTCATAGCACAGGGGCGCATAATCAGATCAGAGCCTTTTGTGACAGAACCCCGTTGCTCTCCTGGATTATCAGTGCCATTTCCTCCCTCTCCCGGACGTCTACCCTGCCTTTATCTGCGGAGGAACTGTCAGAGAAGCACACATTCCCTACAGAGCAAAAGTCTCTGACAGCTTCATCGGCTGCCGTAGTCAGCCTTGTATCAAATGGTGCTGAAGGCGTTATCATAAATGAAGGGAAGAATACAGAAGAAGCCCTGTAATGTTTCACTTTCCTTCTAATCCCTGTTCTCCACGGTTCAGTTCTGCTGCACCCGGAACTGCGGGAGAACCAGCCACACTGACAATTAAAGTGAGCTGAACGGAGTGCAAGGTTTAGAGTTTAGAGCTTCTCTCTTAAAGGGCCCATGTCCTGCATTTTCCATGCATTCTAGTTTTTCTCCTGAGATCCTCTTTTGAGATTTGTGTGGGTTTTATGGACCAAAATATATAAACATTTACTAATTTCTCGTGCTCCAACAGGCTAGTTTGTTGTTTAAGACTAACATATGCAAATGACTTCTCTTCTGATTGGCTGCCCTGTGTTGTGCCTAATTCAAAAAGCAGTCTGGGGCGAACCACTCCTTACACCTTCCGGGCAAATAGGGGAGGCTAAACCTATGGAGATGGAAGTATTTGGTATTTCATCACAAAAACGTGAATTAATGTGAAAGCTTTATTAACATTTACAGGCTGCATCAAACTCTTTAAGTGAGGAAAAATGATGGCGTGGGCCCTTTAAACATTAAACGTGCAAAAGTGATTATTTGGAATAAATAATTCATATTGATATTTGAGCATAATTATTATAATTTAAGTTCAAAATAACTTATAAGTTCATTTTGAGGTGCTGTGTGGTGCTCTGTTCTGTCCGGGGGGCACTATACGCTATAGATGTGGTGAATAGAGAGGAATGCTATCCACTGAAAGGCTTGTTTCTGAACTAAAGGTGTTCTTTCTCTTTTTTGGCACCTTTAATTTTTTTTGAGCGATTGTTCGTTATATCCTACGATCATTTCTCTCTTTCTGCAGGTGCATATAACAGTACAAACAGGCTGTTTTTCACATTTGCATTCCCTGACATTTACTATCTGTACAGTTTGTTGCTAGCAGTGTAATGCTATATATAACCTCACCCTTAATTCACTGTTAGCCTTCCTAAGCGCTGTCCCACTGCCATTCACTTTAATTGGGTTTGTGCTTCATTATACCATAAACAGGCCTCTCCGTATTCCATTAGACTGTAAAATTCATTATCAGGACTGATGTGAGACGCACCTTCTGGACTGTAGCCTCTCCAGTAGTGGGTCCGGCGCCTCTTCACATCGGGCCGCTCTGACCTATTTTCAGTGATCTGAGGGCGATTCCCTTAGGCTGCTTGGCGAGGCTGTCAGCACCACGGACAGCTCTCGAGCCTTCGCCCTTATTCCATTACCACTCTCTTCCCGGGCTGCAGAATCAGGCAGCCGTCCAGGCGTTTCAGTTCACTTTGGAAAACAAGGGCCCGAATTAGCGGCTAACCAACAGGGAGACTGCGTGCGGCTTCCCAATTTAGCCACATTCCTGCAAAGGAAAAGCTGGAGCAGCTGCTTTGTTGGAGCGCAGGAAAAGATGGTGAGGAAGAAGTGGAGGGGTTGGACTGTATGGCACAAATATTGTATCACGATACTTTCACAGACCACAGAATATGTCACGGGATTGCTTTTTTTCTTACATCCCATTGCTTGGAATGGATCAAAAAGATCTGATTCATTATTTTTATTCCGTGTTTCACACACAGCACTGCACTAAACCCACTTAAATGGGTGTGTGTGATGAAACATGCAGCTCATCACAGTGTGTAAGAAGTTCACAGTTGCCCAACACATGGACTTGATACTGAGGTATTAAAAAATCACCAAAAAAATAATAATAAACAAAAAGAATGACTCTCATTTGTGAGGGGTTTGTTGGTCATATTTCTTCCACTACTTTTCAGAGACCACTAATTTGAGAAGCTCTTCTTTATTACATGGACTGATCCATCTGAAACAGTTCTGAAGTTGCTGATGTTTAACGGTCTTGGTCTCGCTCGTAACAGCATTTTGAGTCAAATCAAGTGTTTTTTTCCTCATGAGAACACACATGTGTTAAGTGAAGGTCAAGCAGCAGCCATCACCGTGTACAGTGTGGCCAGTTCTGTATCCTGGCCACGTTTAACAATGAACACCAGCTCACCGATTTCAACCTTTGGTGCCACTTATGGGTAACTGAAAGCTCCAGGCTCCAGCCCATAGCAGCACCAAGGCTCCAGCCCATAGCAGCACCAAGGCTCCAGCCCATAGCAGCACCAAGGCTGCAGCCCATAGCAGCACCAAGGCTGCAGCCCATAGCAGCACCAAGGCTCCAGCCCATAGCAGCACCAAGGCTCCAGGCTATAGCAGCACCAAGGCTCCAGCCCATAGCAGCACCAAGGCTCCAGCTTATAGCAGCACCAAGGCTCCAGCCCATAGCAGCACCAAGGCTCCAGCCCATAGCAGCGGTCAGGCGGCTCCACCCACCTGAACCAGCTCAGGCCCCTGTTCCTGAAGACGTGGCAAGGAAGCTCTTCCTCAGCACTGTAATATAAATACAATTTAGAACTGAATTAACTTTGTCATGTTTATTTGAGGTTAAGAAAGCAACAAGAATGATTAATATATTAACAGTTTACAGAAATTGATCCCTGAAATCTATATCATGACTGACTGACTGTATCAGTCAAGCTCCATTAGGGATGTTGGGAGGTGTGTTTTCTTTTTCAGGGGTTCAAAATTTCCGCCTGGACTGGCATAAAAATTGCCATGTTTTTTCATGTCAGCTGGTCCTCCTCCCTCCCACTTCTCTTAAATACGGAATGAGCAGCTCATCAAGGAAGTAAAGGCAAAGCAATCCGTCCTCATACACAGTCCATGTTGGTCTAATGATACAAAACACTTCTGACAGTTCTGAGATGAATGTGACTCTCTGGGCGGTGATTAATGTCCCTGTCCATCTACAAATTGACAGAAAAACGGTCAGGTCTGCTTTTTTTTTTCCACTTTTTTCTCTTTGTCACATTTGCTGACAAGACCTCTCTCCATTATCCTCCTATGGCATGCTGGCCTTGAGTGGCTCACGTTATGTTGAATGATTTCTGCCTCGTAGTTCGAAATGTATTGTGTTTTTTAAAGGGACCATATCATAGAAAAGCACATTTTCCTTTTTTATGTTGAAAGGAAACATTATTAGAGCTTCAAATCATGTTCATACAGTCACTGAGCAGCAGAAACAGGCTGCTTTGAATCGAGTGTGTAACAGAAACCAACACATTTGCTTTTAGTGACGTTATATGGAAAGCAAATCAGAACCTATCCTCTCAGATCTATGGATATCCGCTCTTAAAGGCACAGCAACACAAACAACCTGTTGAATTCAAAGGATAAAGACAGGTTGTAAAAATGTCGTGTATAATGAAATAATAAAAACCCAGACGAATGGAATAAATGTAAAAAGTGTAATAGAATAAGAGAAGAGATATTGTATTGTTATTTGAGTCAGATGGTCATACAGCTTTGCAGTACTAACTGCACACACTAACAGCTCACACTATCACAGTCTTTTACAAAAGCAGTTCTTTACAGAAGCATCTGTTATGGAAGTTCTCCTATGCCGTTGCTTCAGAGAACTGGTGTTTTTGGTGTTTTTACCTTTAAAATGATTCTCGAAAGCAGATGCTACAACCATTTGTTCATGTTTTTATATTTCTTGACATTCTGTTGCTCGTCTTGCATCTTGAGGCATGACTGGTCAAGCTCAGCTGTGTCTGAAGCTCAAAGTGCTCCAGGTATGATCCTCGGCATCAGACAGGCAGATCCATCTTGGGTTTAAATCTGACGCGGCCAGGGAACGGTACATGCCAAAGGGGCGACACAGGGATGGACTTCTTAAAATATTATTCCAAAAAACATTTAGTGACTTCCATTCCCTAACCACAGGGGGCAGTCTCTCCCTGGAGCAACTTGGGGTTAAGGGTCTTGCTCAGTGGTGGTCTGCTGAAGATAGGATACAAACCCATTACCTCTTGGTCAAGAGACAAGTATCCCACCCACTGAGTTAAATCCACTCACATCTCGCAAACAACAACTGACAGGTCCTTTAGGGAACCTAAGAATTGTTCTTTTATTGTTCTTTAACCCTCTCTGGCATCTCGACATGACACGGATGCACCTGCAAGGCCTCGCTAAAGGATAGGGTTGAATTGATGCAGAGGAGGGTTTTTTGCTATATGCTGTCTTTAAGTGCATTTGGAGTTTTCTACGTTGGTGGTCTCAGACAGTAGCAGACAATGGAGTAGTACATTATCACTCTAAGTGCTTTAGCGTGTGGATGGGTTACTGAAGAAGCTGTTGAGGATATTCTCATGCGAAGCTTCAACAATCCCCCCTCACACACACACACACACACACACACACACACACACATATACACACACTACATATTATCACTTTCTCTCCTTATAGGTCCTTAATGCAATCCTCTCTTCCTTCTCTAATCTCTTCTTCCTCATGCTCATCACCCCCTGCTATGGCACACAAACACATACACACACACACACACACACACACCACACACACACAGACACACACCCAACACTTTCACACTGAAGCTTTCTTCCAGTGGCTTGTGCACACCCATGTACTCCCCTATAAGCAGTATTACTCTGAATAAAACATGAGAGACAGACTCTGTTCTGCTTGCACAAATCACGCTCTGTCTGCACCTCTCTCTCTCTCTCTCTCTCTCTCTCTCTCTCTCTCTCCTGCTCTCACTCCCTTTTCTCCTCCCTCCTCCTCTCTGCTCACTCCCAGTTCGCCCAGCATCATGCTTCCCTTCTTTTCTTTGGAGGAAAAAAGCAAGCAAGCCGATTGCACACGTGGGAGCGGAAGCCGTCCCCAGAGTGTGGACGAGAGAAAGAGAGTAGGACACAGAGAGAGAGAGTAACTGCGAGAGAGAAAGCAAGAGAGAGAACAAGATAGAGAGGAGGAGGCAGTGAGGGTAGCAAGAGCCACCCAGGGAGAGAAGAAAAAGAACAGAGCATCAGAAACGAGTAAGGGAGAAAGAGACAGAGGTGTAGCGAATGCCAGCCAGGAAAAGCAAAAGATAGAAGCAGAAAAGAGAGTAAGAAAGAGATACAGGTTGAGAGACAAAGTGAGGGAGAGAGGGAGGAAGAGAGAGAGAGAGAGAGAGAGAGAGAGAGAGAGAGAGAGAGAGAGAGAGAGAGAGACAGAGGTACCAAGAGTCCGAGATAGAAAACCAAACAAAGAAGCAGACAAAAGAAAAGAGAGAGAGAGAGAGAGAGAGAGAGAGAAATAAAGAAAGGGAGAAGAAGCAAAGGTAGTAAGAGCCAGAGATAGAAAGAGCAAAAAAAGAAACAGAACAAAAGAGAAAAAGATCAGGAACGAGAGATGGAAAGTGTCAGAGACATTGTGTGAGAAAGAAAGAAGAGAGAGTGTGCGAGAGAACGTGCGAGAGAGAGAGAGAGAGCGTGCGAGAGAGAGAGAGAGAGCGCAAAAGAAGCAGAACAAAAAGGCAGCAAAGCGGGAGAAACGGAGGAAGCGACAGAGAGGGTGAGAGAAGGAGGGAGGGAGAGGAGCAGAGAGCAGGTGCTCTGGTGTTTAAGATGACTCTCACAGAGCGCTGCTTTGGGTTCTCCTGCTCTGGAAGAACCGCTCTCTCCACAGCAGCGCAGGAGACATGCTAGCACATGGAGAATGAGAGAACAGGAACATGGAGGACTTTAGTAATATCAGGAGACTCAGCCCAGAGGAAGGTAAGGCCACCTCACACCTCGCTTTTTTAACCCTTTAATCTCTAAAGACTCCTCAATTCATCCCTCGCTTTCTTAACAAAGCCTTGCGTCTCTAAACTGGCCACCATATAGTTTTCAATGAATGTTAATATCATTTTGTTCCAAAAAATTGTGGACTTTAATGTGCAGCTTTTTAATGATTCTTTTTTTTGAAAATCAGTCAGTGTGTTGAATTACTTCGAGCTGCTTGTTGTTTATCCGCTCTAACTCTAATAGATTAATAATGATAAATGCAATTACACTCCACAAGCACTGATGATACCCATCCTTTTTCACCATGACGATGATATATTGGCCATGTCCTGAGACGCTTACACTGGTTTATAAGCCTTAAGGGTTGAAAAAAAACTTGTGCGAAAGAAAGAGACGCGCCGAGTGGGACGCGGCAGCATGTTGCTTGTAGGTGGGAAAGAGGCGGTGAGAGTTATCCTGGATGTCCCTCTCCCTTAGGATTTTTCTCCTCTCTATGGCCTGATTCGTGCATCGTCTTTTCTCATTTGTCCACTTGTGCAATACTGCAGAGAGCGCGATTCACTTGCTTTGAAGCCGTCCTGCGTGGAGTGCGGAGGAGAAAGTGCTGTACTGGCTTTGTTTTCAAAAAGAGGCTTAGCACCATCCCACTCGGTGTGTGTGTGTGTGTGTGTGTGTGTGTGTTTGTGTGCGTATGCGTGTGGTGAAGTAGTTATTAAAGGAATCTTTCGTGGAATTAAGACACAGACACTCCGGCCTACATAGGAGAAAGAAATTAAAAGTGAGTTTCAATAAAACACTGTTTAGTCAAATATAGTCTATTAGACATGTAAGAGTCAACATGACTGGAATGGTGTCTGAGCCAAGGCTTCAGATTATGGAGATAAAAAATGTTTTAAAGGTATAATGATATCTAATGATTACAGGATAGTACCTGTCAGAGAGCAGTGAGGGGGGGAGGGGCTTCAAAGGCCTCGGAGGGCCTCAAATCCACTGTACTTATTTGTGAGCGTAACAAAAAATTGTAGTATAAAAGATATCATGATCTTTGCACAGGCCACATTTTCTTGGGTGGGGGGTGGGGGGTTGCAATTTTTGGGTGGCCAAGCAGTTCCATTAACCACCAGTGGCTCTACTGGGGCACTGATGATCAGATGTAGAGCTGCTTTAAAGAAATAATCAAGATTCGGTGTAGAGTAACCTATAGAGTGCCGTGTAAAAATCTTCCGTTCTGATAGTGCAGGTGTGTTTCAGCATCAGTAAAATGCCTCCATGGCTCTGTTTTACCTCGATAGCCTCCAGGTTTCTTCAGTGCAGATCATTAACGGCAGTCATATGATCCAGCAGTAGGTGGAAGAAACACCTTCTGTTTTCTGGTATGAGCTGATGCCACAATACTGATACTGATCCTGACTGGTACTGCTTTGGTACTTCATGTCCTTTGTCTTTTACCTCATTTCCCTCGTCCCTCTGACTTTACTTGCTTCTAAAATGAATTTTAATTCCCCAGGCACCGACCGATTGTAAACAACACATCGTCTTGTCCCGTCTGGTTTAGTGGTATTGTTGCTCTTGTTCTCGTGACGGTTAGGTCAGCGGCCAGTAGGGGGCCACTGCTTTTCAGTTCGTTTCTGGGACTTTTATTTTGAATTCTTGTTCTGTTTAGTTCTGTTGTCACGTGTCTTTCATTCTGTTTTGTGTCACATGCTTGAGTTTTGCACCTGTTTGTGTTTAGCGTCTTAACGACTGCCTGTATTTAGTTCAGTTCTGTGTTTTCCCCCTTTGTCGGTCAATCGCCTCACGCGCCTCATTCTCATCCTGTTGGTTCACATTCTTGTTCATGTCTCTAGCGGCCCTTGTGCCAGGTTTGATTTTCTTCTTGTTTTGTTTTGAATAAAGATTCTGAGCATGGATCTCTGCATTCTAGCCTCGTTTCTACATGGAGGTAAATCATGGATAGGCCCGGCCCCAGTGACAGTTCTGTCCTGTTCTGCTCTTGTGTTGCACCATGGTTCTGGAGGAACGTTGTTTCATTCTTGTACTGTGTATATGGTAGAAATGACTATAAAATCTACTTGACTTGACTTGACTTGACTCGACTTGTCAGGGTTAAGGGGGCGACTGGTAGAGGTCGTCCTCGTTTGCTGTGTGGGAATAAGTGTATCACAGACACCTGTGTCGTGTTTAGTTTGGGTTTAAATCCACGTGGGATGTGATTGGTGGGACTCAGTTAAGGGGAAGTATTTAAGTTCAGTTTAGGTGGCCCTGGGTTGTTGGTCCACTGAGACACACGCGCTGTGTTGGTTCATGTTTGTTTCTTTAAATAAAAGTCTCATCTGTGCCAGCTCTTACTTGGGAGAGAGGGGACAACGTAACACAGATGGCTAAAGCTAACCTTAAAAAATGATCATTTATCAACAATAACCTGAGGTTTCAGCTCCTGCAGCTATCTTGATATTTGAAAAAAATGCCTCAATTGAAAACAGTTCAGCTCAGTAAAAGCCCTTTGATTCATTTCTGTAAGACATACACACACAATCGTATTGAAGAAAATCGAAAGAATATCGCCGGGTGAAAAACAGAGGAACCTGCAAACTGATCTTCAAAACAGGCAGAATATTATCCATTTTATGCCGACAGTGCAAAGGGCTTAAAAATCATTTCACTATACTGTGAGAAATCACACATTTAACCACAGCTTTGTATGTAGTTCCTGTTCACTTGCGGTGCCAATTTATGCTGCATTCGTCCGTTTATAATAATATACAAAACATTTTTGTATAATACTTAGCTATGGCTGATATCACATGACTTTCATTCTGTGAAAAACTACTGTGAAAAGTAGTTCTGTGATATTTCAATCTGGAAGCAGATCAGACTTGTATTTTCTTGATATTAATAAGAATAATGATCTCTTATAAAGGGGTTTACAGGTTTCTCCGACTTTCACACTCTGTAGCAATTCCATTGTGATCCGGGGTCAAATTTGCCGTGTTTATATCGCCAGCCTTTTTCAGCACCTGATCTGGCCGTACTGCGTGCCTTTTCCATTTCAAGCATGACAGACTGCTTGCAGGGATCAGCGGAATGATGGAAGGAGCCAATTATGAATAAATGGCTGGATTTGAACTGAGGCCCCCTTATTACCATAATACACCCTGATATGATATGGCCATTAATGTGATGTGTATGGAAAAGAATGACAACTTGATCCATTTTTCAATGCATCTCTGGCAACCTTTAGCAAATGTTTACTGATTAAATGGAGGCATATTCTCTTCAGAAGAGCTTACGTGCTGAAGGGTGCAGTTGGGGTGCATGATGCTGGCCATAGCAGAAGTAGTTAATGCCTAGCAGCCATCACCAGTCCCTACACATACAGTAGATATACACCCTGGACGTCGACTGTCAGTACTCAAGACCACCAGTGCTACACTATGAGCAATTCTTTCTTCTCTAAGATCCCCCATGGCTTTTCCACCTTGAACATTATTTGTTTTCATTCATAGCTTACTGAAATCCAGCAGAAATCGTGGATCCCAAATTTCCAAATGACGCCAGAAACAAACGCCAGAAAAGCCAGACTTGAGTCTGTCCAAAGAGAATGCAAATTGCATGCTAACGAAATTGAACCTGTCCATAGGGAATGCAGATTGCATGCAAATGTGATTAATTACTTAAACATGCAGTTAATTATGAATTAGCAAAATGGCTGCATGCTGATGGAGTTCAAAGGAGCAGTTGAACCATACAAGCTGATTCCCGCCCTTCTGTAAACAGAGCCAATCGACTTGCTGGAAAAGCCATGGTCAGAAAACATTTACAAGTTATGTGTGGATTTGCAGAAGCCAGAAAATCATTTGAGCGACACACTACAACCTTTAAATATGTCTTTGAAATGTTCATGTTCAAGTTTCAGATGTATAGGCCTCTCCTCATTCAAAGGGATGAGGAGAAATAATAGGGTACATTTTCTGAACTATTACTATAAATGTCACTTCATCATTACATTAGCAACATTATCCTGTTGAATGGGCACCAAGTCAACTTGTATATAACCTGACTGCAAATCATCAGGTTCTTTATCTCAGGCAATGATGGCTCCGGGAAAACCACTCACTTAGAAAAGTCAAAATCATTTATTACAATTTGCAGATAAAAATCATGAATCACATTCAACAGGCATGATCAATCAATTGAACCTGCTACTGAAAGTCTGACTCCTGGTAGTTAAGTCAAATGTAGAATAAGACAAATAGAACAATGAATAAGGGCTAAAGGTGGATTACTGTGTGGAGGCAGATTGTGCTATGGGGTTAAATTGGAACAGGACCACGAGGACAACTGTCTAATGTGAACAGCATTACAGAGATGTTCACAAGTCATTTTACCAAGTCAAGTCTCTAGTCTTTGTGCTCGAGTCCAAGTCGAGTCTCTAGTCTTTGTGCTCGAGTCCAAGTTGAGTCTCTAGTCTTTTAAGTGGCAACGTTTACAAACGGCGACTCTAAATGTGGGATGTTTGAGCTGTACATGTTGAGCTCTGAACGTTTAGAAGATATTCTAATTGGCCACGCCCCACGATTACAATTGGCTGTTACTTAGCAGGGGACTGTGTGATGTGATCTGCCCTCACCAACATGGAGGATTTGCCTTAATGATCTTAAATCTAAATGTTAAATATGAAATATATCTCTCACTCTAAACGTGAAACTCCACAGTTAGATGGGGCTCGGTGACCCCTTTCCAACGACCCCTCGAAAACCACTATTAGCTGAAAACCGTTCACCTCGGACAAAAGTAATGGGACACCGTGGCGAGGTGAGCGGTTTTCGGGTCGTTGGAAAGAGTGAGAGATATAAATAAATAATTCCATGAAATGAACATTGTTTATGAGTTTTGACTCACGAGTCACAGCATCCGAGTCAAGTCTCGAGTCGTTGAGGGAAGTCTTGAGTCTTGAGTCTTTGTTCATGTGACCTAAGTGCGATTTGAGTCAGAGTCTCAGACTCGAGTCCCCATCTCTGCCTAAAGCTGAGTCAGACTTGCATGCGTTGTGCCGGATCTTCTTTACCCTTTATTTTATTTGATTCACTTTTCCTCACTTTTTTTTAAAATAGAAAAGTTTGATGTGGTTCATGTTAGAGATTCAAAACCACACTCCATACAGTCCATATAGAGAAACCAAAGAAAATATCTAGTTTTAAATTCACTGTATTGTACATTGTTTAATGTAAAGCCAATAGCAGTTTAGCCCCACCCCCTTCACAGTGAAGTTATAAGTGGTGATTCAGCCCAGACTGGTTATTCATAAAGGCATGTCATCATTGGGGGTTGCTAGTGTGATCCTTCCACAGAAAATACAACTTTTTAAATCTCAGTAATGGATGCGCAGGTGTTTATCTTGGGACCGTGTTTGTTGTCGCCCCACCTCTGTTTCTTTTCGATTGAAAATCAATAAGGGATTGTCACTCAGCATGTGATAAGCCCTTCACTCTGATTGATAAACAACCAATAATTTGCATTTCCAATGTGAATTAAACTCTGATGTGTGTGTACACTCCCTCAAAAAAAACACCTCCGTTCATCCAACAATAAAGGCAGCATGGAGTGATAGAAGACACGGCAGCACACAGAACGCTCCAGTTCCACATGGGTGGGGGTGGCGTAGTGGGTAGGATACTTGCCTCAAAACCAAGAGGTTGTGGGTTCGAATCCTACCTTCAGCACCACCACTGGGTCCCTGAGCAAGACCCTTAACCCCCA
>JBBPDB010007972.1:0-13215 GCA_037974465.1 Brachypetersius altus | reverse complement strand
AGGTGGCACTATTGCACCACACTCCGACCCAGGTTTATGATTTACTTGCGCTTTTTGGTCCCTCTGTGATTCCGTATAACTTCAATCACGTCTTCTCCGTCGAAAGACATCACGTACCGAACCGTGACCCATGTACCGTGACAGCCCTAGTAGCAACTATTGTGGTTGAGAAAGCCAAAATTCAATGCAATCTGAAGAAAAACACAAGCTCAGTTTTGGTCAAACTTAGAGCGTCATACATTTTAAACAATATTTAATTTGTGTGTGAAAGGTCATGCTGTTCAGGTGTTCTTTGTGTTGCCTTATTACAGAAAGCATCCATGACTCACAGCGGTGGTGGGGATCTCTGGTCTTGGACAGCCTTATCCTTAGACACAAAGCACACCTGATTCTACTCATCAGTTTAATAGCAGGTTGGGTTCATGTGCTACAGCATGTGATTCACTGGATTGTTCTCGACTCTAACCCTCAATTCAGCGCACATTGTGTCCCCTATCAGTTTTCCGAAGCTCCGAAGATGACTGTATTTGTTTCGCTCCTGCTGTTACTAGGCAGCTTGTCAATGCCTCCAGAACCCCTTCATTTTTAGTGTTATAATATAGAATTAAAAGAGATTTAATGTCATAAATGTACCTTATACTGAACACAGTTCTCAAATGAAAAAAAATAATGGTTGTTGAAGTTTATGATTGCATAAGTGTTCACACCTGTTGCTGTGAAACCTCTGAACTGCTACCGGAAGTCTATAAGAGTCTACTTATGTGCAGTAACTCTGGAGAAGCTAGAGAGTGCTTTAATAATAATAATAATAATAATAATAATAATAATAATAATAATAATAATACATTTTATTTATAGAGTGCTTTAAAGGTACTCAAAGATGCTTTACATAGAATTGAAAATACAAACGAATTTACAATTTACATTAAAAACGCATATAATCAGAAATTTTAAAACAAAACATATTTACTACATAAGGAAACAAGACAAGTAAGCATGTGGGTAAAAGAGCAGTGGTTAGAGGCCATAAGCAGATTTGAAAAGATGGGTTTTGAGAAGAAACATGTTGAAAGTTGCCAGGTCTGTACAGTGTCTGATGGGTTGTGGTAGGGAGTTCCAAAGGGAAGGGGCAGCTACAGAGGTCACCCCAGATTCAGTGCTTGGTCCTGACAGGTGGATGTAGAAGGTTGCCATCCACAGAGCGAAGGTTAGGAGAAGGGGTGTGATGGTGGAGTAGTTCAGAAAGGTAGAAATGTGTGTGTGTGTGTGTGTGTGTGTGTGTGTGGTGGTCCTGCTGACATTAGGGAGCTTATAGCAGCAGATGCAAGGCTCTAACCACCACCACATTTTCCATTATCTCGTTAGAGAATGACAGCTGACAAGTTCAAAACGAACTTCAAACTAAAACTGCTTGGACAGTGGAAGGTCAAAGCCTTTCTCTCCCTACAGGCCCTGACCACTGTCTGTCTCTGCTCCTCAGTGCTCAGTGTGGGCACAGTTGAAACCCCAGGCATCACCCCCCACCTGTTTCTCACTCTCACTCTTAGTGCGCTGGCGCTCTCAGTTCCCAAGGGGTCTTCAGCTGGCCTGCTTTTGGCATAGGCCAGACTGGAACAGCTGTTAAGAGAAGAGAGTGGTGGAGCGATGGGGATAGAAAAAAGTGTACAAAATTTGTTTGAGCGGAGCGAGGCAGCAGAAAACGAAAAAATGTATTTAAGGGAAGGGAGTACTTAAGGCAGCTTTTAATAGTGACATTAGCAAATAAGCCTATAGATAGAACATGAAGCTCAATGGAGAAGAGCGGATTTGAAGGGAAAATCTTTTGAGTCGAATTCTAGTTTGCGAAGAGCTCAGGAACAACTGATGGTAAAAACAGCGCACTCCGGAAAGTCTTAGGTGTCTCTTCTGTTGTACAATAATGATCTCGTTATGACTTTACCGAAAGCAGCCTATTAGGAAGGCACTTCTGGAGAACATTACCGTTGCTTGGAATCAAGCAATTAAAGTCGGATTTGCATGTGACAGTTGACGGTTCAGTGCGCTTACCTAAAAGCTGCACTGGCTACACCGCTGCTTCTGCATGGCACTTACGGTAGATCATATTTCTGTGTGGCTTTACTGAAATCCAGCGTGAACTCCTTGAGCGTTTCACATTGTATCAGAGTAGCGACACTGATTTTACTGGAGCGGCGCTGATCCAGCTGCTCGGCACATCACATATCTTCCTGGAAAAGTCATCCATGCAGATCCTCTAACGCCACTCTTTGGGCAGCTGTTTGGTCAGTGACTCGATGTTTTAGCCATTATCAGCAGAGGGAAGATATTATTGAACCTCAAGCTTGACGGTGTATTTTCGTCAGGTTACTGAGCACTTACTGGCACTTGTGGGACATTTCCCAGCGCTGCGCTGCTGCCGAATGACTTTAAAATGGTATTGATGTAAAAATCTGAATGTATTTTGCATGTCGAAGACAAGTTGTTGTTGAGGTCTAAAAGTTGAAGCCATGTGCTCCTGTAGATCTGCTGCAGGCTGTCCAGGGTCACAACCAACAGTCTCTGTAACAGCGTGATCAGAATCCACTGCTGCCCCTGGCTCCATACAGACCCACCAACATCTAGAACCTTTCCAACATCCACCATGGAGTCATCACAAGCCTAAAGTCAAGGGTTTGATTTTGACATTGGTGGGGACATTGGTGGTCTGGTGGTTGCCCCTGCAATTAGAAGGCAATGGGTTTGAATCCCAGGACTGCCAATGGCACCACTGAGCATCCCCACACACTGCTCCCCAGGCGCCATCGTTGGCTACCCACTGCTTCACTTGGTGAATTGGTTAAATTCAGAGGACAAATTTCACCCTGTGTGCTGTAGGGTGTTTTTGCATAAGAAATATGGTTCACTTTCATTAACGTGGTGCACGGGAGCCACCTGGAAGTGTCCTTTAGAAAGGCCTCCTCATCTTCGTGTTGTCAGGTCTGGGTTTTATATGTATGCTTTTATTTTGACATGGGGTGTAGCCTCGTTCCTGTGCCTCGGCTGTTCAGGGATGAGGCCTTCTGATGTACAGGTGTTTGTGTTTTAGTTCTAGCATAATTAAGAACCTTATGTATGCACCTGGGGCTTGAGAGTAACGTAATTTCGATTCTCTGTATGTCTGGTACGTATGGCAGAATTGACAATAAAGTTGACTTTGACTTTGACTTAGTTGCATTAGGTTGTGGGTTCACTGGTATACTGTTCTGCTTTATGTTAATAAAGACAAACAGGAAAAGTGTGGACGTCTGCTTCTGTGACTCCTGCCTTCTTGGTATACAATGTGACGTGACACATGTCATCTAGGTCCTTTGTTTATAGATAATGGTAGTCAGTTTTTCAATTTCTTCACACATACACCACATTACACAATTGTTTAGTATTCATGACAATGTAAGGTACGTTTTATGCGTATAATGAAGTATACCAGGGCAACCTGAGTGAAATACAAAACAAATACCTAGACTAGGCCTCACCCTGCAACCCCGCTTCTCCAGTTCTGTCCAAACTGCTAGCTGGCATGATCTCTTCCGTCACCTGATAAAATAACACACTCAAACAATGCCGTATGAACAGCGACAGAACATCCTTTTCAAGCCTCATTTTAAACACACGTTGATGCGCCGTTGTTATGCTTTACAGCAACATCCGAACATTTGTCACAGGACTGACTCTCACCGCCATTATTAGCCTCTCCTGACACGGACAGCTCACCTGACACTGATTGACACTGATGAAGGCGGATGAACAATGCGGCCAAAACATTCATGGCTTAGTTGTGACATGTTTCCTGAAAGCTGTGTAATGCGCTGCTATTGTGTGGCACCCCATGAGGCTGGAGAATGACATTTGAACCCAAAATAATAAAGGAGTACAGTATAAGAAACAGAATTAGAAAACTTTATTGATCCCGGATGAAACTGCTTACGTTGCAACTGTACACACACACCCCGAAACACAAAGACAAGAACAATATAAAATATAGGAGTCAAAATATAACTCTATAACAGAAAATACCCTCAAAATGCTTAGTACTAAATACTAAACATAGTATACGTTGTATAGTTGTTTACCAGTTACTCTAGGTTGTATAGTTTACTAGTTAACACAGACAGCGGGGTTGAGTTTCTCCCTATACCGAGTCGTTAATCTAATTGTGACATTAGTAGAGATATAGCACATGATAATACTGTTGTGTAAGTAGTGACATATGTAGTGATATAAGTAGTGTCATACAGTGTTGCCAACTATTTTCAATGAAAAGTAGCTAAAGTCTGCTCGCAAATGTCGCTAGATGACGTCATGTGTATATTTGAATATCGATGACGTAATTACGTAAACGATCTCAGACGAGTTCAGAAACTGGAATGAACTTAAGCTCTGTAACAGTGAGTAATATAAGTGCATCAGAAGAAAAAATAAATAAATAAGGAAAAATAAGAAGAAACGGTCAAATTAAATATTTTTATTTCAAGCAAAGGAGAAGCAGGTAAGTGATTGGTCCGTGGCAAAACCGTTTACACATGCGCAGCTCATTCACATCTATGTCAGCTTCCGTGCGGTCACGGGAATATGCTGCTCCTTTCAGCAGATACAGGGAGATGAGTAACTGTACCGGGAAAGCAAGACCTCGCGCTTACAGGACAGTACTGGTGACATTTGGAAAAAAAAAGGTTTGTCCAAAGTCGCTAGATTTGTCGCTAGGCGCTTTTTTGAAAAAAAGTCGTCGAGGGGGTCTGAAAAATCGCTAAATCTAGCGACAAAGTCGCTAAGTTGGCAACACTGAGCAGAGTTCACTAGAATGAACTATTTTCAGTTTGCCAAGCTAGGTGGAGGTCATTTTTGCCAAATTAGCTAGTGGCAAATTCTGCATAGCTAGCATTAGCCATTTTCAGTTTGCAGCATTAGCTGGTATTAGCAATTTTCATGTTGCAGTATTAGCAAGATTTAGTCATTTTCATTTTGCAGATAAATCTGATGTTAGCTGCTATCAGGGAGCTGATTAGGTAATGTCAGCACTGTATGTGCAGGAAAAACTAAACACAGATTTGAAATCAGCATGAAAAACACTACAAAACCTACATAAACCTATTTCTGATGATTTTGATCTGTTGACCTGTGCTATTAATACTGAATTACAAGAGAATATGCTTGAATATGCTACTGTACCAGCACTGAAGCACAGCAGCTGTTGGGCTGTATGTGTACGATGCCTCAGTGCCGTGTACAACTGAAGAAAAGCTCCTAGACATTCCTCCTCTGCTCTTACTTTACTCCTGGCTTCCATCCAAGGTCTGAGTGAGCAGAAAGAAAGCAAAACAGAATAACACATTAAACGCTGTGCATCACCAGAGCAGATCCGGCCATTAAACCTGGAAAACACCCGGCAACACGACTGTTAAACACAAAACTGAGAAGCAGAGTGGAGGTGGTGTGGGTCACTGCAGTGCAGAGTTCACTGTTGACTAAAGGCCGCATGAAACACTTTGCTATTCTTAATCGCACTGGGTCCCTGACATTAGACCAGCTAAAACAGCTGTAACAGAATGAAAATGTAGAGCAGAACCATTTCGGAAGCTGTGCTAAGAGCACACAGTGGCTGGTGGTCTTTCACGCAGTGCCGTGTTTCCCATCAGAGAAGCTATATTTGCCCCACACTGGAGTTGGCTGGTATGACCAAAAATTTTAATTGCAGTATTTTTTAAAATTATGCCAGTGTCACGGTATAGGAGAGTATTAGAACTCCAGTAGCATGGATCTTTCACAAACAACTCTTTCATTGAAGTTCCGCTGTTTTTTGTGAATCACAAGGCCTCAGATCCTTGTCTGGAGTTCCTGAGTCCCAGAAAAGTAAAGTTGTACAAATGTAAAAAAACATGTAAAAAGGTGTTTTTAAAATGGTTTGCTGTGTTCTATATTGGAATGGGGTCCATGTGAAGTCCTCTGAGCTGCACTTTGATCCATGGTATATGCTGTATTAATAAAGTTGTTATTGTTTTTACTAGGCTAAAATATTTTTTGCACTCAGTCAGGCTAAATGCTATATACGTCTGCGCTATGTAGAGCTAACCGCTAAAGGCTAAACAAGTTTCTTTGTAATGCTGAGATTAAAAAAAAAAAAAACTGGATTTATTTATTTATTTAATTCATTTATTTACCCTTATAGTCACGCGTGAACACACCACAGTACAGTGTGAAATTCTTTCTCTGCATTTTAACCCATTCACCAAGTGAAGCAGGGGGCTGCCGCCAACAAGGGGCGTCTGGGGAGCAGTGAGTGGGGACGCTACCTTGCTCAAGGGTACCTCAGTGGTGACACTAGCAGTAGGGATTCAAACCCCCAACCAAGTTTGGACTTTGTCCTGTTTGATCCCATTGATGTACAGAATCATACACCTATACGCCCTATAGTCCATACGCCACTTTCCTGAACGTTCTTTAGGCTATTTAAAAATTCTAGGGATGCACCGATTGCAATTTTCTTGGCCGATTCTGATTACCGATTTTTTTGTAAGTGTGATCGGCCCGATACCGATTTTTCCCCGGATAACAAAAAATTAGAGCTGCTGCATGTAGTCGACGACAGCAACACAAAAATGTTTCGACTTTTTTAATGTAACCTGGTAGTTACTTTCCCTGTTTACTTTTATAATAGTGACATATGATAACAAATCTTCTTTACAAGTTTAAATAAATAAAATGTAATACATAAACAAATAAATACCCGCCCCCCAAAAAAAGATCGGTTTGAAATCGGCAATACGTGTGAGTGTTCAGGCCGAAAATCGTCCGTTTCCGATCACTGGCCGATCAATCGGTGCATCCCTAAAAAACTCATATCATAACAGTATTAAAAAAGGGTTTTCGGCATAAAGTAGTATACCGGCCAGCCCTACCCCACACTATAGGACACATGATCGTAAATACTGAATAGTATTCACAGTTCACACTCAGGACAGGCCCAGGGAGCAGTAAAGAGTAAAGAACTAATTATAGACTCCCCACACCACCGGTAGCAAGAAAGATCATCATTTAAGACCACCCTGATAGTGGTGGGCCTTTACTGGGAGGATACAGCAGACTGTTCAGCTTCTGTTTGTAATGACTGTAATGTGTGTTAGTTGGAATAGTCTTTTTTTCTATATGTTTTATTCTATTACTTTAGTATTTACAAACTTCTCTTGCATTTAATTTATATTATTTGATAACCAGTTCAACTCAGTGACTCATTTCACTACAGGATGCACATGTATAACTACATATGTAGCAAATAAAAAACCCTTTACAAGGGGCAAACTGACCTCAAAACCATCCCGGCTATCAAATAGTGTGGGACTGACATAATGAAAACAAACACAGCAGATTTGAGAGCTGTAAAGACAGCCAGATCAGAAAAACCCAGCCTGCTCGAGGAAGAATTTAATAAAGATCAGCATCTGCTGCAGTCGACAGACATCAAAACGCAATCAAAAGTCTCTGCGGAAAAAAATGAACCAAATAAATATTTGAGCTTTTGACGGCTGAAAATGCAAAAGGCTGGTTAATTAAACCTGATTCTCCTTTTGGGTGCGGGTGGTATTCCTGGGACTTTTGAAATGTTCCGAATTTTCTGGTGCTTCTAGGCCACCCATGCCTGAGGTGAATAACAGTGCTTTAGACATAAAGCACAGATTTAGTGCTATGTACAATACTATAGTATATCATACAGAAACAGACTATTGATCATCTTGTTAAAAAGGCACCTCCTGCACTACATAACACAACGTGCTTAAAATGTTTTTACCCTCCCTTAATTTACCCCTGAAAATACACAAACACCCTTCATTTCAATTAAGTGGCCGTTAATTTGCGAAACTGATCGCCTAATTTTACCTTGTAAACTAAAATTCAGGACGTCCTATTATTATTAAGAGGCAAATTTGAAAAAGTAAGTAATTTTTCTGTATGGGAAATTAAGATCGAAATAAAGGTCATTTTAAGGTGAGATTTATTAGGCAGTCAGATCTTGAAGCTGAAGTGTTCGAAGCCTGAAAAATGTAATAGTATAAGAATTTGTGCAACCCTGAAAAGGGCCAAAGTGTGATGGCAAGATGACTGGATCAGAGATTCTGTTTGGGCTCACAATGTAAGGGCTCAAGTAAAACGCAGCAATAAAGAACTGAAAGCAATTTCTTCTAGGATCAATGGATGTTTCCGAATCAGAAGGCCGGAAACAGGCCTCAGGCGATAAACTGATCTCCTGGCCTTCAGTGAGGAGCGTGCGTGATGTCGGAGTGTGTATTATTTATCTAATGGAGAGGTTGTTGTGATTGGTCCGGACTGCAGCAGGAAATGCTCATGCTGTGCTGATAACTCCACCGGCAGGATTAAACACACACACAGGCCAACACACAGCATCAGATTACACACTCATCTTCTTTAGCAGTTATGAAATCAGATTAGTGCAACCCCCCACCCCCAGGCCTCCAAAAATCAGCTGCAAAAACCAAAACAGCCCTGCTGAAGGCCTCTATCACTCACTGCCATTGGAAAAGGTTCAAACAGAAATACCATTCAATAACAGCCTCTGTTCCAGCATAAGAGAGCCAACACCTGCCTCCTGAGCCGGGAAAGCCTGAGTAGTAAAGCCAGGCTTTCACTTCAAACCAGAACTGTCAACAACACAAAGAAAATCCACTATGCTATTTTCTGCTAGCGCCACTATGTGATTCCAAACAGCGCTTAGCTACAGAATGTGCATGTACATTTTTTTTCACCTACAAACCCACAACAGCTATATCTGGAACTGACTGAAACCTGCTTAGACTACAGCTCTGTGGTTAGTGATGTATCTAGAACCTGCTTATACTATGGCTCTACAGTCATTACTGCAAAACCTAAACACAACAAACAAAGATTTTAACTGATACGGATTTTTTGGTTCCCAGAATGACCCTCTGATTTGCCATCTTTAGTAGAAACCACAGCCACTGATCACTATTAGTCATCTGGGTGCAGCCCAGCAGAGTAAAGTGGGCAGGGGGAGAGGGGGCTCATGCAAAAGACACTCACAATGAAATGACCAGGCTGTTTTCTAAAAAGCTCATAAACTATAGTACTCATTTTATAGGTTATTTTATTAAAAGGCGACACAAGAGTTGAATAGATTCTCTTGAAAAACGTTCATTTATCTGGGTCAAACTAATCTCTGTAGACTAGAATTACAGTTTTGAAGAAAAAAGCACGCTTTCACAGAAAAAAATATAAAAAATCTACTCTAATCTAATCCAATCTACTCTTGTTTCTGATTCCACTTTATGAACACACATACTGGAGCTGCATAATACCAGTATTGCGAATTTACAGCTACACATTGGAATTGTGATGACTTAATAGATATTAAAGGGCCCATATCATCACTTTTCTGGACTTAAAAATTCTCAAAGTCTGTAAATATTGTTTCAAAAGTTTACTGCCTCATCCATAAAGTCCATATATGAAAACTTAGCTACAAAAACACACTGTTTTCAAATCAGTTTTGTGATGTCACAAAACCAACACGTTTAAATGTTTTTCCTTACTCTGGCTACAGCAGTTTAGCTCCACCCAAAACAATAATATATAGTTATTAACAAATAATAACAGACGATATATAGTGCAGCCATAAAACACACCACAGAGCTATTAGAAAAAAAAACTAGGAACACTTTCCCTACATAAGCTGTGTATAGGAGACTTAGCAGAAAATCCTGAAGCGCTTTGTTCCTGTGGGATTTCTTCACTGACTACTCAGCAAAAAGGAGCAAAAGTCAGAGCACAGCTCCCGTAAACCCAACACTCAGCTCCTTACACTCAAAACACCTCTGAGCACATTACTCTATCCTACATTTCAATTTATAACGTTTATGAACCATAAACATTCATAATTCAACATCCAGCATCTTTTTATCCTCTAGAATTAAACAGATAAAAAAAACAATGTCATGCCTGTCTTATCGTTGGAATACTGAATATATTACATTAAAAAAATGGGAACTAATGTGTTAAAAAATGGGAACTAATGTTACTGACAGGCTGCAAAGTGCCTAAAGATACAAGGAGCCTAGATAAAGGAGATCCGCCCACTCAGCATTCAGCACCACCAGTATACTGATCACCGCCTGATCATCTGGAATCATCTGCTCCTGTTTCTTCACTGGTTCAGGACTTCAGTTAGATGGTCTTTGTTCTGCTTGAATGATTCATACGTAGGTCTTAACAAACAAAACATTCCTCTAAAACCGGTCTGGTTCAGGGACTGGACTGGAAATGAGAGTCTTTGAAAGTCCTTCTGGAAGCCTGGAGAACTGTTCCTCAAGACCAGATAAAAAATACAACAAAGTCTGGATCTTTGGAAGCAAAACATAAAGAAATGTGGTGTGGCTCAAAACTTTTGCACAGTTCCTTTTTTAAAGGCTTTAGATGTTTTGTACAATTCACATCTGAAAACTGCAACATACTGTCAGACTGATGTGCTGAGTGTTAACAGGCTAATCTCCACCCACACTATGAAACCCATTAGCTGACTAAACTTACCTACAGTCTGCGAACAGGGACTGTACCACCCTGAGGGCTGATTTATTCCCTTAACTACTACACACAGGCCTTACAGTGTTAATTAGTGTGTATGTGTGTGTGTGTGTGTGTGTGTGTGTGTGTTTAGCACACAGTGATCAGCATGAATGTTGTCTGCCCACTGAGAATTCTCCCAACTGCTCTGATTAAATCTACTGTATAAATTCTACTAACGTAAAGATATCTGTAGCCCGTAAGTGGCCATTAATATTCTGAAATGAGCAAAAACACATTTAGCAGCAGCTAATCAGGCAGTTCATAGCGATGCTCCCGCTGTGCATCAGTAATCAGGTTAAAACAGCTTTTATTCGCGAGGTGATGGAATCCAGATTGATCCACCAGCGGGAAGCTTCATTAACTGTGTCGAGGGGACAAAAAACCCCACAAACAAACAACATAAAGAGGGGAAAACCAGCAGGAACTGTTGTCTATATATCTTCCTTTCGACAAGTCTTGCTGTTTTCAGTTGTCTTATTAACATCTCTGTCCAGATTAAGAACTTGCTCTGAATGGTTGAATATATGGGGCTATGTGACGTGGAATATTAGTATTGTGATTATACCACTATTTATTGCAAGTGTGTGCAAGTGTGATGCCTTTCAAGAGATTAACGAGTGCATTTCATCATGCTTATTAATTCAAAAGGCTGGAAGTATGTAAACATTAGGTCTTGAGCCACAACTCATTTCTTCATATGTTGCTTCCAAAGATCCAGACCTTGTTGTATTTTAATGTATTCTTGAGGAACAGTTCTCCAGACATCACTGAAGCACTTCCATTTTCAGTTCAGTCACTGTACCTGAGCAAACACCATCATTTGTTTGTTAAGACACACAGTGACCTACGTATGAATCATTCAAGCAGAACAAAGACTGAAGCCCTGAACCAGTGAAAAAACAGGAGCAGATGATTCCAGATGATCAGGCGGTGATCAGTATACTGGTGGTGCCGAATGCTGTGTGGTTGGAACTCCTTTATCTAGAACTCCTTGTATCTTGTATCAGCCTATCACAGTAAAACATTTGTTTCCATTTCTTTCAATTAATCCACTCAATCCAAAGCTCAGGCAGTTTGACAGATAATAAAACAATTATTTTGCAGCAACAAAGTGATTCACAGCAAGATATGAGACTTTTGCACGGCACTGTACATTCCGTATCGTCTGTGAATTGAAACTAAGCTGCAAACTAGTTTGTTTTCAAATCATACTGTTGTAGTTTTGTGATGTCACAAAACCAATACATTTACATAAATCTCCTGATTCAGCCTATGGCAGTTTAGCCCCGCCCTTCACACCAAAGCTCTACGGAGTGTTCCAGTCCTGTGCTGCCTTCTGAATGTCTGTTCAACCTTAAGGAAGAGATTGATGCGCATTTCTGTGGGTTTAAAGTTTTGGGAATGTATTTACAGCAATACAGGGATAAATAGAGATTGGAAATTCGCCATGTAAATTATATTACATGAATTATATTGATGGTACAAAATGTAACGGAAGGAAAATACCAGGTCAGAGGGGGCAGCGAAGCCCACACTCTGAACTCCCTCGGAGTAAACAGGAATAGCCAGACAGGCAGGTCTCCATGTTCAGGATGCGTCTTTATTAACAAAAACCAAAAGAACAGAAAAGGGCACGATGGCCACCAAGAATCAGGGTTTCAAAAAGTAGGACACAGGCAGGGAAGTAGAGGTGATGGACACATGATGATAAACTAATACAAGCTTATATACACACGACTAAATGATGGGAAAACACGACACAGCTGATAACTAAAGAGACACATGACAAAACAGAAATCATATGACAAGACATGTGACACATGAACTGAACAGAACAGGCTGTCAAAATAAGAGTCCCCAAAAATGAACAGAAAAAAAACAGAAACATTAACAAAAAAGCAGTGGCTCTAACCAGCCACTGACCAGACCGTGACAGCTAATGGACTGCAATTTGATTTCCCAGTATAATGTTAGATAGCATGGTATGTAAGGTCATTGTATATCACACACATATGAAGCTGTTAATATATTACAGCTGACATGTTAATGTCCATTTGAGCTTGTGTGTTTTACAGCAACACATTCAGCAAGAGCCCAAGCAGAGAGCAGTCCCTGGTGTTTTCCATTTCAACAAATCTCATTTCGATTATAGCTTGTTTAGCTTTCAGTGATGTATCTTCATAACGCCTAGAGGGAGAGGACTGTTATTTCACAAATCTGCTATCAAGTCTTCTGAAGGCATGTTCTCAGTTGGCCATCTCTACAGATAAGTCTGATTGCACTGTTCTCCTGTGGCCATTTCAAAACTTGACCCCGCTGGATTGTAAAGCTAAAGTTGAATTAAAATGTTTAATATCCCACACACAGCAGCTTCCCTTTTTCAGACCTGGTTCCTTTCAGGCCTGCTGCCCTTGACGATGATCATTAGAGCGCTAAACACACATTTCCGAATGAAATGAAACAAACTGAAGACATAGCGGGGGACTAGTGATGGGCTAGTTGAAGCGCGTATCGAGCAGACGAAGCCTCGCTTCGAGGCGTGTATCGGCTAAGCAGAAAACCACGTGACCGATGACAAACGAAGCCTCGGTT
>JBBPDB010007953.1:0-13217 GCA_037974465.1 Brachypetersius altus | reverse complement strand
ACATTTTCTTTAAGGGTAATGTATTAAACTGAGTTCAAAATGAAACTAAAGTGATCTGGGAGAACATTTGGAGGCATATTTGTGGTTTACACTATAAAAATAGGCATTGGGGTCATTTGGGGGGGGGTTTGGGGGGGCATCAGACCTTCGACAGAATTCAAATGAGCCATTTTAATTTAGATTAATCTAGATTAATTCCAAGATTACAATGAGATTAATCTATGCCCACCCCTAAAAACTATACACATATATACATATATGTATATGTGGATATATGTGTCACTGTTCCCCTCTATGTCTCCCAGGCTTTGAAGGCAGGCGCATACGCAGACTTCCATGTTTAATGCTTTTATTTAAACAAAGCAAAAGGCATAAGGGCTGTAGATACACACACATAAACATACAGATACACAATGGAGTCACAGGCATTGTCAATAACAGTAGAATTGCACCTGAAAAATTGCACATTTTAGCGAAAGCCCATTATGAATTTGTTGGTTTTATGATGTCAGAAATATGCAAATGGATCAGCCTGTTCAGTCTATAGCAGTTTAGCTCCGCCCAGAGTGTTTCAGCCCTGCTGCTTTTTTCATCCAATTGGAGACCATTTGCATATATTAGCATATATATTACAACCTAACAGAAACAGCCAGTTTAAGACATAAAGATATGTTGGGAAATGGTCATGTAAATTTTTTTTTTGGCACACACAACTAGACAAAGTTAATACTGAAAATACAAGAATGTATAGGAAAGCAGCCCTTTAGTTTGTAGGGAGAAGTCCCTTTTAGGCATGTTTTAGACACTTTTTGAAATAAGCACTCCATTCTTATTAACAGTGCCTTCTTGAATTACTTTATTGCATGACAGACTTGAACAGCTTCTTTTGATTGGGATATGCTATGGATGTGTCAGTATAAGAAACAGGTTGTGTCAGTACATAACATTTTGAAGCATATTCTGAACTGTTCGCTACAGGTATAATGTGTAGTAAGTCAGCCATCAGGTCTGATCAACGATTTCATCTCCTTCCATTTATTTCCGTAGTATAGATGTAGCTATGAATGGCCCTTTTTCAAACCCTGAAAATCATCTAGTGGATTTATTTCATGTGTTACCCTTGAGAAATATTTTCGACAAGCACATTACACGTTCTCATCCAGAGTTCAACTCTGCCAGTGGATATTTATAGAAACCCCATCTTCATTTTTTGAATAATTTAGGATGCCATAGATAAAACACATTCATAAATCGTCTGCATTAAGGCAGTTTATAAAATCAGCTAAGGGGATTCATTACATTATTTGTATTGGCACTCTAACATCAATTTCACAATACACTTATAGGCCAGGGTTACGTAATGCAGAATTAATAACTATGACGCCAATGGCATTACTGAATAATCCAAAGCTTTTTGTGCAAAGCGGCCACCTTGCAGTAATTCTGGTTAATTCTAAGTCCCAGCCTCCTCGTCTTTTGCAAGAAGGGGAGGAAGGGGACCTTTCCACCAGAGCAATCAGCCCTTACTGGTTTTGTATCACAGATGTTGTCCTTGTTTTAAGAAAATACACATTTCCTCAATTAACCTGAAATATTTAAATGTATATGTAGTCTTCCAGTCAGGTTGTCTAGAATAGGAACTAACACTGTGGTGCTCCTGGATCTTCTAGCAGGTATTAACTTAATTTCTAGCTTTCTTATCTTTAGTGTTCAATCAGTTACCATGGACAATCATTTATGTTTGTCATTTCACTTAGTAAAAGAACAGAAACACCATTAACTTTAAACTTACTGCCTATTGACTGTTGCACTAGAAGCCCAAAAGAAACACTCTCCATTCCTCTAGGAGGGCTACATTGCTGTGAGGATTTGATCTCATTTAACCTCAAGACTGTTAGTGACGTCAGGTACTGACTAGGTCAAGTACTCCAACTCGTCCCAAAGGTATTGGATGGTGCTCCGTGTCTCCAGTGCTCTTCAGCTCTGGGATTTATACTCTTAATGCTGACGCTTGGCATTAAGCTTCACAGCATCCCATTCTATTAGCAATGCCTTTCTAAGGAGATTAGATGATCTGCGTGTGTGTGCGTAATTGAACCGTGTCAGTAATGAGTGGACTTTAAGTAGCTCAGTAATTAGGAGGAGCATCTGGACAGGTTCGCACATGTAGTGTATTATGTGTTTTGATTTGAAGCCACTGCCCGTTGACTTTTTTTGGAATCAACAGGTTTTCTGTTCATATAGTAAGCATGGGCAAATATAATGGACTGAAATCAAGTCCAATAACTTTTTAAATGGAAGAAGAAGAAATTAATCTGCACTCCTTCCTTTGACTTCAGGTGCTTTCCTCTTGTGCTGGACTCCATTCTTCGTGGTTCACACGACACGGGCCCTGTGTGAGTCATGTGACATTTCCCCTCACTTAATGAGCACCGTGACTTGGCTGGGTTACGTGAACAGTGCTCTGAACCCTATCATCTACACCGTCTTCAACACGGAGTTTCGCAAGTTCTTCCGCAAGTTCCTACACAGCTGCTGCTGACACCCGCCAAGCCTGGCGAGAACACGACGCCAGAAACGATCCTGAAGAATGAACCTATCGCATATGTTAATATATACCATATAAAACATGTATATGGACATATGTGCAACTACACTGTTTTACTTATTTGACTATTGCCAATACTGTATATGCCTGCAACAGCAAAATGTATGTTTGGCAATTGATTGTGCCTAGCAATTACTACGTCCACGTTTTATGTGGAGACCAAGCAAAGGCTGTATACTCACTCAGCGATGCTTATGATGCTCTTAATAAGTTGTTTTTTACAGTACTCCATGACTGAAATGATGTGTTTAAGAATGCAGTTTATTAAGCATTGCGATAGAAAGATATTGCGATGTATTGATACGATTGGAAGTTGTCCTGCCTTGTTCAATGGTGGCAATGTTATAGGTTTGGGCAATATGGCAAATATATAATATTGTTTATGAATATTTATTTTTTTGTAATGCCATATTTCAAATATATATAAGTGGAAATTATTTGTATTCAAATATACACATGCTGAGCTGCACTAAATTCATTTAAACAGTCCAAATGATGCTCTCTTTGTAATGAAGCATGCAGCTGGTTGGTGTTTTAGAAGTACTGCCGGTATCCATGGTTTGCTCAGAAAAGCCTATTGAGGCATATTGTGGTGTAATTTATCCCAAAAACAATAAATATTGTAATATTGCCCAGCCTTGCAATATCAAAATGCAATGCTTTACGGAATGGTCAGGTGTGACCTACATATTACAACAGAATAAGTGCTGTATAACATTATTGAACCTATTTTTGCATCTATAAGGCCATTATCTTCAATTTGCATTAGTGATTTAGCCTCAAGGAGAAAATCCGTTAAGCTTTAGAGGCCAGATCTCAAATAGGTACCTGGGCTGTATTTTCCTTTCAGTGGGAAATCTCTTTCAAAATTTGTGTGTAGTCTAGGACTAGGCTTAATCTCTCTCCTGGATGCCAGATCCTAGGATTATATTATTCTATTGACCATAAGAATCATTCACTAACTACTTTGAACTATTCATTCACAAATGTAAAGTATGAGATTCTGAGAGCGAGGAATCTCTCTGACTTGTCCTGAGACACAAGGTCATTGGTTAAATTACAATACACATTATACACACATCTGGTTGACATATCAGACATTTTGTGAAACAGCACAAGACCCAAAAAAGCAACAAAAAAAAAGAAGCAGAATTTAATGCTTTAATATAATCTTTGACCATTTATACCTGTAGGGGCTCATACTGAGAAGTGAATGCCCCTGGTGTAAAAATGAAAGAAACATCTGTGCGCTTGTGATTGGCTAGAACTGCGATTCGGTTTAATCAGCAAGACCATAAAATTATAAGGCTCTCTAACTTAATGAGGTTTGAAATTGGGGCCCTCGTAGCACAGGAGAAGGCTAACATACGTTATGATGAAGGCACCAAAACATCAGAAACTGTCTAATTAACTACTCTGAAACGCCCGAAGGATTTTTTTTTACTTAATAGACTCCCTTAGGAATACATTAGATGGCACAGCATATTCTCAAATGCGCGCTGTGTGAGTGTCAGTAAAGGAATGGGCACCTGTGCAGAAGCCCCGCTTTTTCTTTTCTTGCTAAATAATAGATAAAATGTCTGTATGATCAAGTGATCCCCTGCCAGTCTGCTTGGCTGAGAAAGTTCTGGGAGAATCATGGAAAAAATTTAACCTTGAAGCTTGTGTCATGACTCTCAGCAAAGTGTGGGGCTAGCAGTAAACTTTAGAGACACAAACAAAAAAAAAAGATAAATGTGCTTTACGCCTGAAAAAGCACTTGTTAAAATTTTGATTTTGATTATGCCAGGGATGCGTTTTCAGCACAGTTTGATCGTTCCTCAACTCTAACACACCCACTGAACCTAGAAATCAGCAGGTGAGTCCAGTCAGGTGTGTTTGAGCAGAGAAATCACGAAATGGGATAAACACAGATTCCCCAGGACAGGAGCTGTACACCCTTGCATTGTGTATTTCCATTATAAAAAAAAGGCATGTTGCCTTGTTTACATATATCAAGCAACACTTTTATAGCAAAGCTTTATTTTTCAAAGAGGCTATATTTTGTTAAATAAACATGGAATTCAAACAAATATGTCTCAACATCAGGGAGGTGTTTAATTACTTCAGTGACCCCTAAACTAACTATTATAAAGTTGAAATCAGATGACCCTGGAGCAGTTAGTATTGATAATGTGCACAAATGTGCAATAATCAAACATCACCCGTTTGTTTGCTCTTAGGAAAAAAAACAGAAAACATATTTGACAGAAAGGTACACAGAAGCCTCCAAATCAGTATCAAATCTCTTTATTTTTGCACACTTACTGCTTCTTGCTTTATAATGTTTACAGTGAAAGCACTTAAGAGCCCACAGTTAAAAGATGTGTCTTCCCATTAAAGGCTGCTCGCAAAGCTCTCAATGACATTATGCCCCCTTCAAAGAGACACACATTCACAAGCAACTACCCAAACACACCTCAGCTGCCTTTTATTTTTCTATTTCATGTGCATCTAGCATGGCTAAAGGAGTTCTCGCTGTTCAAGAAGCTGTTACTGTGAAAAGGAAACAGAAAAATGGAATAATGTTTGCCCTGAACCAAACATCTAAGATGTGAAGGAAGGTTTATTGGACTGAAAAGATTTTGAAAGTCTGGATCATTTGTATGCTGAGAAGCAGACACTGCTGCCGTAAGACTGAATTTTGGTTTTCCCTACAGATTTCTCCTGGAGGCTGTAAAGTAAGAATGCACAAAACAAAAGCTGAAATAGTTTATTGCGGCTTCTGCATGTTACTGTTAAATACGTTTTTGTTGTTTCCACTATTGAAAAATGAGCAGCTGAGATTTTATTTGATTAAAGTAAATTAAATGAAAAGGTGGCTTGCACAGTATTATATAATACTACCTACTTACAATCCATATCGATGCAGTTTGATTTAGGCTGGTACCAAACCAAATGTAGCAATTGTGCGAAGTGAATATATGCCGCTATTTTTATCAGTAAATCCATCTGCATGGAACTGCTTCGTTATTATCTATCGTCTGCATTATTCATTACAGTAGAGGACCAGTAGATCACTATGTGTGCTTTCATACACACACACACACTTCAAAGACTCAAGCCGTCACTAAGTAAAACCTGTGAATGACTTTTCAGACCAGTTTGTTATTCACCAAGATTTTTTTTACCAGTAATATGAAAATCAGATTCTACCTAAAGGTTAAGACATCAGCTCAAAATAATTAGCAATTTGGTTCATGAAGTGTTGCTAAATGTTCACAACACCTTGTCACATAGGATGTCCTATAACTCCTGAAGAAGATAAAGGTTAATGTATGCCATTAACACCATTGTGTGCCTTTTATATAATGGAAATTGTGGAGCTACAAGAAGTGACACGGTCAAAGTGACCTAGACACATAATGTCTATAGAGGGGAGCAATGAATTATTAGGCACTGTAGAAATATAATGACACAGCAGACAGCGAATTCAACCAATTTCAACCAATATATATAGGCATCTCTGCAGAATAGAATAGCTGCTGGGTTTCTTTGCAGAGAAAAGACTAGAAAGAAGCATTTTTTCTTCACACTGAAATGAGCCTTTCTTGAAGCTGACACTCACAACGCCCCTGACATCTTGCCTTGTTCAGACAGTAGTGACAATTGTGCTCTATCAGACAAGCACAAGTAGATCTTCCTCTGTGTTATACTGGGAGGAAGGACAAAAAGAGGTGAATAAAAGTAATTATCCAAAAGAGAATGGCTTTTTTCCTACATGAGAAACATGAAATAAACATTAGTGCTCAGATCCCATTAAACTTAAATCCCAATGTTTTTTTTTCTACAATGGAAATTTTTGAAACTAGAGTTATGTTCCTGGGAGCCTCACACATTGGTTTTATTGGCAAAAAAGTTTTTAATACATTTTCCTGTACCGTGGATTCAAACCCCGATCCTATGGAGGCCAGTACCTTCCCGCAGCACTAGTGGTGGGGCAAGCATGAACGCAACAGCTCTTACCAAGCAATTTATGGACCAGGGTGGCTGAAAGCGCACACAGCCACATGCACGGGAAGATTATTTTTCATTAAACCACAACAAACACTTGACTCATGACTCTTTTTTTTATAACTTTCTTTAGCTTTAGTGTCTTGAAGAATGCTGTTTTGATCTGTGTTTTTTTCTCCATGTTTGTGTTTCTTTGCTTTTTATCCTTTTCCAGCATCCATACCCATGATGCCACAGATGACTGGACCATCCTCTGTCTCTCCCCATATTTTACAGAGGGAACTCAACCACAAAAAACATTTTTTTTAAGGTCATCGAATTGTTTAGGCGTGTACAAGCGCACTGAAGGGGATACAGTAAATCCCTGCTTATACACTGTTCAGCAATTGTAGATTTTTTTCCTGAGAAGCAAACAAATAATTGCTTTTCGGAACCCCTGCACATTCGGCAAAACCGTAGATATCCTCTTTTTTTTTTTTTTTGCTTTTGTGACGTCCAGACCTCATCCAACACACGCCTTTGTGCTGGTTGTTTAGGTTTGGATGCGGTGGTTAGCAAGGCAGTCAGACACATGAATGGAATGAGCCTCCGCTGCCCCAAACTTAAACAACTACGAAGAGGCCCGGACATCACAGCTTTTTCATGGCAATATATAATTTTTCATTCAAATTATTAAGAAAAATATAATTTACTAATTAAACTGCAACATAAATATTAACGTAAATTCAACTACATTTACATATTAAATATAACTGTATAAATTCTTTGGCACTGTCGAGAGAACACAAAGAAAGTGCATCTTGGGATGGTGAAATACCACTTTACTCAAAGGCGGGAGGTTTGAAAGTAGCCAATCTAAGCATGTTATTTATTTCTCCTTGCTGCTGATTGGCTGCTGCCCTTTGACACAGCTGCTGTCCAGAATTTCCCCCATGGAGCATCTCCAGTGTTCGTGTTTTTCGTTTTGTTGTTCTTTAGGCCTGTATTTTTATTACTGTAAATTAAATTAATTTCTTACTGTATTTACTCTGCGTATACCAAAGAAAATGCGCATGCATGAATTACAGTACAGTCTTTACAGGGATAACATCGGTTTTTACATTATAGCACTGTGGGATTCAGTGTAAACTGTACATCATGGATATGGGTTTACCATTACATTTTATTTAAGGGTAATATATTTAGCATATTTGGGTTTAAAGTGTTTTAAGAACATATTGGGGGCATATTTAGAGTTAACACTATTTTATTTTATGCATTTCTTTTCATGTTTTTTGTGGCTGCCTGAGCAGATAGTCTGAACATTCTGACATGAGCCAAACACTTAAATTAGGGCTTGATAATATATAACATGCAATAAATATCAAAGCCTTTTGTTTTTCTTAGGTTTGATAAATTGATTTAGACAAGCTCCAGCAGTGCCACTTTAAGAGTGCTATTGTTTTCTCCATTTCTTTGTACACACTTAATAAACACACTAAAGCAGGACTAATTATGCTTTCTTTGTAATGAAAGTCAGTGTGCTTTCATTACTGACATATATAATAAACTATAAAATACAGTCACATTACCCATCCTTTAAATACTTAAATGTCAAATTACCAAGTAATGTTTTACTGTAATAAGATAAACAAGCACCTTTGCCTGATATGTCTCACATTAATAGTTAAGGCTTTAGGCCACAAGAAGTGCACTCAACACAAGAGACAAGGGCATATTACAAGAAAATAGTGATTAATGTCTCTCTATTGCACACCATTTGCCTCATCGTGTCACTTTATTACATTGCTTAGCTCCATCTAGTGACAGAAGTAGCTCATGTTAGTTTATTTTGGTTTATAGGGCAGTCCTCCACGTTTTTGTCTGGGTTCTTTTCTTAGTCTAACCTAAATATGGACATAGAAGATGGTAACAAAGAAGAGGAAAATGACTTGATAACAACATTCCATTCCTTTAATACTGAGGTAAGGTTCAAAATGAAGTCACACAAGAACATCTTGTTTGAATCGTTTGTTTTTGGCTGAGCTGTGAACTGTTATGTGAAACAGACGACAGGATGAACAGTGTACAGGACGTTCCACCAACAGAATATTAAAAACACCCTCACTGGCCACATAATCAAGCACACCTTCTTTGCATCTCAATTCGTTCTCCGTTTTAGCAGCTCCCTTTACCATATTGATACATTTTGTCAATTTTTAGAGCAAGAATTTAGTCTGTTTTTCTACAATTTAGTAGCGTCCCTTCAGCCAGATTAGCGATTGTCAAGACTTCAGACATTTGAGTGTTAGCCAATTCTCTCAGATTATAGAGGGACTGCAGTCAATAACTATGAAACTCCAAAGTGGTAAGAGATCCTGATTGAACAGATAATGAGGGTAGATACAAAGTAAGTGTCAGGCAAATAAAATAAATAAAATTAAATTATGTCTCCTTTACTGTTTTTTTTTTTATTCATGTATCCTTTAATTGTGAAAAGACTAGTAGTTTATCCAGTTTTATATACAACTGTATGTGAACATTTGAGCATCCCTGGTCAAATGACACATTTAGTTGATTTTCCTAGTGAAACAATTATTTACACCCTGCATTCAACATAAAATAAAACCTAAAATGTACAATGTACAAAATGTGCAATGTGCACTCGGAATTAATACGACCCCCTGCAATTACAGGCTCCAGGGGTTCCAGGATATTCTCTACTTACTTATTTACTTCCTAACTAACTTATCTTACTTATTTTTACACACCCACCCGCCCGCACATCCTCCCACACCCACACCCACACCCATCTCCCCCACATCCACACACCCACCCAGTTCATGGTTGATTTCGATGTGTGTTTTGTATCTCTGTCTTGTTTTTCCAGTTCTCAGGACTTACTAGGACAAATACATCAACCAAATTAAATATAATGAATAATGCTGGGCAACGATTTGTTTTTAATCGGATTGATATACCCAAAATTCAATAATTAATTCAAAAGTAGTGTGTTGCGCATTTTCTTTTTAAAGTACTGCTATATGATAGAATGTCTTGGAACACAAAACCAAGACAAGTGAGAACCCGGCGATGCTACAGCACTAAATTAAAAAAACGCTAAAAAGCCTTACAAAGTATCCGAGGATACTGTGCAATTTGTCCGACTGTTTCATTGCGCATAAAGAATTCTCTAATAACTTGGTGGGAAACAACCACCACTATAACCGAAGGAGACTAATGTAGAGAGTTCGGCCTCAGAGAGCTGTGGTCATCACAGTCTTCATAACGCAGTGCAGCCCCCCAGCTACCATTACAGAGCCGTGAGTACTGAGTTCTGTCTTGATTGAGCACATCACAGGGAAGTGCACCAAAGGACTCCAAGGACACAAGAAATGAAGCTCATGTCCTATGTCCCACCAGTCATTCCTCTCTCTTCTTTGAAGCCTGTAGAAGGAATGGAAATCACTTCATGTTCTCTGATGTGAGCCTCTCATTTACTCCCTTTTTTGACTCTGAGAACAAAGATGTTTTGCAGCTTCTACAATCTCTCAAGGATTCACCCTCCTTCTATAGAGCACTGAGGGCCAGAACACCAACCAGTGTAGGGCTTCACATTTTTGCTGGTTCATTCCAAATATTGTCAAATTCTATGTGCCTTACAAATAGTGCTACAGGTGTTTAACCATCTATCAAAAAAGTAATTAAAATTAACATAAATCTACTGATATTGTTCTACAGCTACAATGGAACTAATAAGTCTTAAGATTAATATCTGAATAGAAAGCCTAGCGCTCAAGGCATTCAAGTCCCACAGAATAAAGACTGTACAAATGAACGTTCTATGTATATTAACCCTCTGGCCCTCCTTGTTTTTACTATACATTCAGCTCCCTCGTGACCACTTATGTCCAATGGAAACCCATGAAAGTTACCTTTTCTTTTTTATTTACACTGTTAAATCATCCAATTTAGCTGCTTTCATTCTAAACGCAACCCTTGAGAAATGTAGTTTTTAGTGTTTTCTTCCAGATTATGTCATTTGTTTTATATGATATTTTACATAATGGCAATATATTTATATATTTGGCCATTATGTAAAATATATATATGCTGCAAAACATCTTTGTACTATTTATATACTACTGGCCATATATATATACTATATATATACATAATGGCCATATATTTATATACTACTGGCCATATATATATACTATATTTACACATAATGGCCATATATTTATATACACTACTGTCCATATATATACTATATATACACATAATGGCCATATATATATATACTACTGGCCATATATATATACTATATATATACATAATGGCCATATATTTATATACTACTGGGGCCAAAAGTGGAACAAATCTGAAATATGTAACTGATTAACAACACTGACTTTTATTGTCATGCACAGACACAAAACCATTATCTGACATCCTTAAGATCACACCTGTGTCAAAATTGTGTCATTCATTTGCTCCATTGGAGTGCAGTAAGCCATCACACTCTCCTACTGGGAACTAAGATTATTATATAAAATTGCTTGATTGACCAAAAATGGATAAATTACATAATCTGGTAGAAAACACTAAAAACTAAATTTCTTAAGTGTTTAAAATGAAAGCATTTGAACCTAAATTGTATGATTTAACAGTGTAAATAACAAGGAATTTAAAAATGTAGTTTTCATGGGTTTCAATTTGCCAAAAGTGGCCACGAGGGAGTCGAGTGTTACAACTGGATATATGGAGTATATTATTGATGTATTTAATGGGTTGAAGTTAAAAATTGAAAGATCTGAAAAAAATCCAGACCCTTGAGAACTTTCACTCCATATGCATTAACACAGATAAAATGGTCAAAAAAATGGATAAAAATGTCCCACAAGAAGGCCAGAGGGTTAATAAACTGGTACTTGCATATTTAAGTAACAAGACTGATCTTCACTAACCTTCCGACCTTCAGCTATAAGGGCCTCCAGTTCAGGCATCCAGCCAATGGCCTCTGCCAGCTTCCTCACCCCACTCACCACATCGCCCAGCTCTGCCACATCACTGTGCCGTGGAGGCCCCCAAGCGAAGGGTCCCACCAGATCACGGTTTATTAAGAGGCGAGTCACAGAGCCTCTTACAGCTCCTGCCAAACTGGCAAAGGGCTCCACCTAGAGAAAACCAGAGTACAGCAAACAGGGAATGACTAAAGAGCAACATCTGCTGGTGAAAGTCACAAAAGACCATTTCTGCTTTTAGTTTCTGGGCCATTTACACTATATGGACAGGGTTTGGGGTAGGCCCCTTACTTCTAAATGCTTCAGCAGACCAAGACATTTTGGACAACGGCATGCTTCCAACTTTGTGGACCCAGTTTGGTGAGGAACCTTTTCTATTCCAGCAGGACTGTGTCCCAGTGCACAAACAAACTCCATAAAGACATGCTGGGGGAGTTCAGTGTGGAAGAGCTTGACTGGTCCACACAGAGCCCTGATGTCAACCCCATCCAGCACCTTGATCGAGGTCTTCTTGTCCAACATCAGTGTCTGACCTCATAAATGCTCTACAGATTGAATTAACACAAATTCCCACAGAAACGCCAAAATCTTGTGGAAAACCTTCCAAGAAGAGCAGGGTCAGTCCACGAAATTGGTACATTTTCAACTTTTAACATTTTAAAAAGAAAATCTTTTATATATATTTTTTTAACTCTTATAAATATCTGAATACAAGACATCCTAAAGTCACAATCAATTTTATGGTGCCATATCAGGCTATTTATTTTATGTATTTTATGATATTCTATGATATTTCATCATAGAAAAGTAACATGACTGACAGTAACAGGGTTGATGATTTCAATCTAATTTGCCTCTAGTTAGCTAATGTTCAAGCTCACAAGAGCAGATGTCATACAGTTTGAAATGATATTACTTATATAGTCAATATCAAGACACAAACAATGTTATTTTAATTAGTATGTTAAAAATTGGTAACAGGAATGATGTGGTATGATGTCCACACCCCCAACATTATAGAAGAGAGGATAGGAACGAACTGTTCAGTTACATTAGCTTTGTAGCTCCAGTGAAGAAACAAACCTGGAACATCAAACATGTCCCTTTTCAACAGATACTCCTGTCCTAAGAGATAAGAGGACTTATCATATGTTACATTTACACTGTAAAGAAGGTGTATAGTGAAAAAATAACCGTGAGCTTAATTTAAAGTTCTACGTCAACTACATGCACCTCAGTTAGGTAAACACTGTAAAATATATATTGAGCTTTCTCTCTGCTTGGATGGCTCTAGCATTGCTGGTAACTGAACTGGGAACGGATTGCTTTGTCAGCTTAGCCATTAGAGAGCCCTTGGAGTTATTTCATCAAGTAAATAAGATGGCTGAACGTTTAACAGAGTATAATAAAGAGAATTGTTCTTTTGTTAACGTTTTGTTTTGTTTTTTAAATCAATCAAAATTGCAGCCAGAAATAACTTTAAACTAAATTTAGATTTAACTGTAAAACTGCAAAAACAGCAGGACTGTGAGATACCCCAGTCCTTGCCAAGAAGAGGGAATACAGACACACACTCTCTCTCTCTCACACACACACACACACGCACAAAC
>JBBPDB010007936.1:0-13218 GCA_037974465.1 Brachypetersius altus | reverse complement strand
CACCCCCCAGCCAAACCCCATCAGTCCCCACCAAACCCCATCACTCCCCACCAAACCCCATCACCCCCCAGCCAAACCCCATCTCCCCCCAGCCAAACCCCACAACTCCCCACCCAAAGTCTCCATCTACATTCTTAATAATGCATTGTTAATAATAATAGTCCTAGAGGACCAGTATGGAACACCAAGATGATAATTGTTTTTATTGGAGAGTCAGAGGCCTTTAACCTGCACCTCCCTGCTCTCTTTCTCAATCAGTTTCAGAGAAAAATGAGGAACCAGGGCTATCTAAGGAAGGATGGATTAGATCTTAAACACATTCTTGTCTGTCAGGTTACAGGACTTGGCTGTGTATGTGTGTCTGTGTGTACAGGAAACACACACAAACCCCTGAAAGAACTAGCAAAGGGCACGATGAGCAAGTGCTGCTACTTTGGCATGAGATGGAGAAGGTTGATTTATATCAGCTTGAAGAGAAAAATAGAGCGCCCCTATTCTTTACTGGCCTCTTTCTACACCACCCAAACCCCCCTCCTCTTTCACACATGAACACACACACACATACACACACACACAGAGATGGCCCTCTTTTTGGTGAATAGTTGGTGCCTGGCTACCGAGCATCTAGCTCGAAAAACAAAGGTTCAGTGTGTCCTCGCACAACGAGATGCTAAAGCACATTTGAATAAAACTATTTTTAGGGGGCGTGTACAGTGTTAAAAATGGGCCTGCGCTTTCAGGGAAATTAAGAAGTGGCTTTTTTTCAGGAGCGGCAGAGGAACAGGGCCTCACAATAGGACTCCTTTGTGCATTGTATGCGGGGTTTAAAAGTTGCAAAGGATGTTTATTGAAATTTGGCTGAATGACTGAGTAACGGGACACATTTCTGCCCATGCCTTTCATTAGCAACCACATTAGATCAGAGAATTGCACAACAAGGCTTGTCGCAATACCAATACTGCACAGGGCTGCAATATGCAAATAAGCCTTTACCCAATCAGAACGCAAAGTAATCATCCTGCCCAATCACAGCTCCAGAGTTCATGCGGGTGTACTGGTCAACCAAGTTGTACAACCATTATACAGCAAGCCATTTATTCCATAAAATAAGGGAAACATTTAAATAAAGGATTCATTGCAAGGTACTCCATAAGCACAAAAAGCATCAATTAAGTATAAAAATTGATATCTATAGTTAAATTTTAGTGATCTACATTTATAATAATAATATACAGTCAAGGTTCGTTAGAATAGTCAAGCTACCACACAAGCAAGCAATGCTAATGAAGATATAACGATAATGAACCTCAACGTAATGAGCTAACCAGGCTGCCTCAATAGTCAAAAACTGAACTTCGCAACTTCTGAAAAACACGCACTGATACAATCAACACATGATGTGGTTGTCGGCAGTACCATCTTCACACATTGCTTTTGGCTGGAACAACAAAGAAACAAGTTCTTGCAGCAGTTTCCCCATTGTTGTGCAAGACAGAAAACGTCTCAGGTGAGTCATATCAAAGAAGCTTGAGCAGACTAGTGGGCCAATGTCAATTACAACAAGTGCCATTAACTTCCCTAATACGCGAAAATTGAAAACATATCACATAACAGTATGTGTCCATATTAGAGCCCGACCGATAAAGGATTTCGAAGGCCGATACAAATACAAATATTTGTCGGTTTTAAAATCCGATATATCGGCCGATATGTATATATTGTGTTGCCAACAGGGACGGTGTAGAGTGCCCTCTGGTGGACAAACTATACGACGGCAACACTCATGACACGGTCGAAGGGCGTTTCGCCCATTTTTGTTTCAGTTTTGAAATTTCGTTTATCGGCCGTTACAAACGCCGATACCGATAGTTTGGAAAATGCCTAATATCGGCCGGCCGATATATCGGTCGGGCTCTAGTCCATATAGCTTAGCGTTAATCACGGGAACGGTCATTTTAAGGAAGCTGGAAGTTTCCTTGGGTTTTCCGATTTAACCGTCAGTTTGAACGCAGCACTGATTACGAATTCCGTTTACTTAGGAAGTCAGAGGCTTTAGCTGGGCATGAAGTAACACTCAAGTTTACTGTCTTCCCATACAAGTTGAGAAACCAAGTCCTAGCCAGATAAGCTGTGGTTGTTCGAAATACCGTTGTAGCAGACAAACAAATACAATGTCCACAAATGGAATCTGGACAACATGCATATGACTAACATTATGACCAACACAAACAAGACAAAATTGCTAATAATCAGAGTAAACTTTGGCCTTCATTTGTGATGAGGCACGAAGTGGCCATTTAAGATTCCAAACTTTCCAAGATTCAACCTGAGAGGGCAAAATTTCCTAGCTCAAATGGAATGCACCATAACCCACATGCTAGGCCACATGCTATTATTTTTAACTGAGATAGCATGCTAGCCACAAGCTATTATGTTAACAATTATATAATCAAGATATGAGCCAATGTTAAAAAATGCTAATGCATTAGCCACAAGCTAATATGTCTTACTGTTTGAGCCACAAGCACTGGGGGAAAAGACCCAACAAAATAATGTACAGAGCTAACGTACTAGCCACCAGCAACTAAGCTAACCCAGCGATCGTGCTAGTCATGAGCTAGCCGCTCTATTAAGTAAAGCACACAGAGCGAACAGTGTGAAATTCTCTCTCTGTATTTAGCCCGTTCGCTCAAGGGTACCTCAGTGGTGCCACCAGCAGTCCTGGGATTCAAACCCACAGCCCTCTGATCCCTAACCACTAGGGCTCCAACTGAATCCCGAAGAGAAGCACAAACTACAATCTATGTTAACATTTGCTGCGGAAGGTTTGAGGGGAATTATGCTATATTTAAAGTATGTGTTTATTTCAACACCATTATTGTTACACTATTACTGCAATATTACTCTTCTTCCCACATTGTACAGCTCTACTAGACAATGCATGGTTCATTCAGACAAAGAGGGAGAAGCTATAATGAGAGGGGGTATAATTTTCTGTGATGAGACAGGAGCTGACAGGCTAAGTATGTGATACAGCCATCAAAACAGCAGTGCTCTCAGATTTAATTCCTTCATTTCCATCTGTCTCCAGGAACCAGGAACCGGCAGACCTCAGAGATGAAGGGTATTTGCGTATGACGCCAAGCCTGGGGTTTTGATTAAGGTACCCCCTGCTGTGGAGGCCACATGTAGAATGAGAATAATAAAGCTTCCTAAACGATTCTTGGCTCTGATTTAGGTTAAAAACCCTTAGGTGTGTGTAGATGGGACTACTACTGAAAATTTCTTCAGGGTTCTTCTATGGCGTCACTCCAAAGAACCCTTTGTTTTTATGCAAATCAGCAGCAGAAAGAGGAAAAAACGATCGGAAAGGAAGACTGAGGATCAATAACACTGAGGGATTTGGGTCCTCGGGCGCTGAGAGGAGTGTGAGGACGATGAGCAGGGACAAGAGGAGGGAAGAAGAATTTCTGCAGCGACCGACCCTCAGCAGCGGAGAACACACAGAAATCTGTTTTCAATCCGCCTGAGAAATGCGAAGGGCTTCAGTCTCCTTCTGAACATTCTTTTATTTCTCCCAATCTGGGGAAGTGGTTTTGTTTTAGGCTCTCAGCACCAATCCCAAAGTGCTGATCTCACACAAATGGCACTTCAGGAAGGGTGTGCGTGTGTGTGTGTGTTAAATATATATGTATATATAAATGAAGGAGATTAGTCAGTCAGTGAGTGGCGTGCTGGATCAGGAGGGTGTGTCTATAAATTCTGTAAATAGTGAAACAGTGCAGACGCAGGAGGGAAGTGAGGCATTTCATTTTGTGTTATTTGACCACAGGCTAAAGACAGCAAACAGAGCTGGACTCTTCCTTAAAAACACACACAAGAATGCACCAATCAACAAGTAACCAGCGGCCAAACCTGAGGAAATCAGTTCAAAGGAAATTAAAGTCAAATGCTACACAAACACACATGCATACGTGTGTAATTTACATATATACACACCCATATATATAGACGACCTGTTTATTAAAATTTGCAGAAGAGTGTAAGGATGTGCACTTATTTACACTCAAAGTGAATGAGTAATGAATGTAAACGCCCGAATGCATGAATGGATACAATCAAATTCTGGGCTATAAATGGATACTATATAGAGAAAGCACAGACCACAGAGGACTGAGGCACCCAACTTTGACATTCACTGATGCTGGATCATTTTACTTTATCATGGGAAATCAATTTACACTCAACCCAGTCTGGAACAACCCACCACTTCAACTGAGTGAGAAAACCAGCATCCCGGCAACAGCAGTGTCCTTCTCCACGATCCTCCTGCATGGAGTTGCAGTGTATAAAAGAGGATCAGTAGCGTCTTTTGCTGTAACTCATTCCTGATATTAGAGGACATGAGTTAAAGGGGTTGACTGAACAGTCATCTTTTATACAAACACACAGTTATTATTAAACTTGACGCATCTAATGATGTGATTCAACTCTAATGTAGCTCAGTTACACCTTCCAAACAAGACAATCCACGCCTGTATCAATTAACCCAGGCCTGAATGGTTGGAGAAAAGTCCAAATAAATTCCTGATCTGTTTTACAGTCTATTCTCAAGCCTTCCAACTTTACTCTTTGATGAGATATGCATCTCAACATCTCATACCAGTGAGAGAACCTTACCCTGCTGTTAGCGGAACCAGGAAAACAGGGCCCAAATGAACAGGCCTTCGCTCTAATTTATCCACAGATAAGAGACTGAGGCGGTTTACATCCCAGCTATGCATTAAACGATTAAACGAATATTCAAAGCTTATGGCTTCAAGCATATAAGACAGTCAAGTTTGGATCTCATAGCTTGTGATGGCAGATAGATAGAAATAACAGGGTGGCATATGGTTTCAGTACTTACTTTCTAAAGGAATATCTAGTGTTTAATATATCTGCAGCTTTACTGAAATTGGTGGATTTTCTTCCCTTTTAAAGTTGTGTTGCGTTAAAACGTGTTGAAACAGTGTTCCTGCTATTTTACCATGTGCCGCAGACCAACAACATTAAGGTTAGAGTGGAAAATGATGGATTACACCTTTAAAGCATAATGCCCATTGACTCCTATTGTGCCTGGAGTCGATGGGTTTTCTTCTAAGTTCAGGGAAACGTACTGAAACGGCGCTTCGTGCTATTTAACTGCACGCTACAGACACAGGAGATAAGAGGTTAACATGGAAAATGATGCAGTACTCCTTTAAAAACACACGCTAATCAACAAGTAATGTCAACTAATGCCTGTACCCTGTAGTCCTTTTCCTCCATCTACCATCAACAGCGGTAAAGACACAGGGGCTTAAACAAGGAGAAAACTCCCTAAAAGCCTAAATGTCCATCCATTCATTCGTTTATAGATCACTGCATCGCTGTGCTACGGAACCTAATGGAGGAATGATCTCCACAGCCAGCCTGAGATGGTGTGTGTAGTGGGCTTGTGTGTGTGGGAAGGGGGGGGCGTATTTTTATGAAGTGCTTTACTGCAGCAGGGCGAACACACACACACACACGCAGCCGGACTGCGGAGACAGGGCTCAAACACACACCGCGCCACACTTCACAACGCCCTTTTTAGTTAACGCGTTGGAAATGCGTGATCGCGTACGGACAGACACACGCACGCGCGCACGGCATCGCCTACACGATCCGCAGGCGTTTACCGAAGACCGGGAGAAGCATTAAGAGAAGCACTGCTGAAAAAAATAAGCACGAGATGACAGTGCAGGTGCGCAGCGGAGATGCATGTGTGCAAGGCATCAATAATAATAATAATATAAAGATAATAATAGTACTGATAATGATAACGGATGAGCACCGCGCTGCGGTTGCTCGTGCTTTTCTCGCGAGCTAAAGCCGGTTTGCAGGAGCGCGCGGTGATGTGCATGCGCGGCACGCCTCAGGAATGCAAAAAAGGCAGGAAAAAAATGCACGCAGGGGGAAACAGGTTGGGTGGTGAGAAAATCCTTCCAAAAAGCACGAAAAGCAAAACGTCCGCCGCACGAAAACCCGGGCGAAACGCAAGGACAGACTGAGCTCGAGAAGATTTTCACCCTTCGTCCAAGGTGATCCGCCGCCACACGCGCAGCGTTCGCCAATGTCATCCATCCGGCCAAAGCTAGTCATTAATCCCAGCAAAAGAGAGAGAGAGCGCGCAAACATCCAGCCTTTCTACTCACTTTATAGAAGATCATCTTGAGGGTGCCGTAGAAGCCCATGGCTGCGGTGGCGGCGCCCAGAGGAGCCGAGCTCCACCACCACTCAGCCCACAGACGAAGGAGGAAGAGAGAGAGGTAGAGAGGGAGGGAGAGAAGAGATCCGCACCGCTCCGAGGACCGAGGGAGAATGAAGAGGAGAGACCAGAGAGAGAGAGAGAGTGAGAGGCAGAAAGAAGGAGCGAGAGGGGCGGGGTGAGGGAGGGCGCGCGTGAGAACGGCTGTGCGCCCCCTGCTGGAAGACTGAGTATGACGAGCAGCACCGAGGAGCTGCTGAAGCTAAATTTCACCTTTAAACCCAAATGCATGTTATATTTATGTTCTAGATTTGTAATTACGTATCCTCTCGAGATTTCAGCCGAGCGTGTTTATTAAACTCATCATCCCAAAACATTAAATAAAAAGTTCAAGCTAAATTGCAGAACCTTTCGAAATAAGGACAAAACAACCTCCATTCCCTAACTACAGGGAACAGTCTCTCCGGAGCAACTAGCAACTTGGGGTTAAGGGTCTAACTCAGGAATCCAGTGTGGTGGTACACTGAAGGTACGATTCAAATATTGAATTTATTAAAGCAAGACTGAGAAAATTCCAGTGTTATTTCAACATTATTTCAATGTTAAGTCAAACTAAAAAAAAATGTTTTCTCTGCTCTGAAAGCTTCACGTACAACATTTTCGCCGTTTGTTTGGGCAGTCGTGCTAAAAACACAAAAGGTAGTCCAGGGTGATTCAGCTCAGCGGCTCATTCCCAAGGCCCTCAGGAGGTGAAAATGAACTGAAATTCTTTTAATAAAAATTCTTTTATTAAAAGAATGTTCAGTTAATTTGCTATCAGAGCTTCGGTGAACACAGAATTTCAGGCTTTATTAAGTTAAAGAAGCAGTTTTTATAAAAGCATATTATTCCAGGAGCCGAGTCTAACACCCCCGGGCTGCATATTCACTAAAACCGTGTGGGGAAATTTGCTACACACAGCTTGGGGCAGCTGGCATCCTAGTGATTAGGGCATTCGCCCTGCGATCAGAAGGTTGTGGGTCCGGTTCCCCAGAGCGTGGCACCCTATTTGCTTAGCGTGCAGTTCAATTCCCAAAACTGCAAGGCACCTCTGATGTACCCTGAGTACGGTACCATCCCCACGCTGTGTTCCTGGCTGCCCGCTGCTTCACTCGGTGAATGGGTTAAATGCAGAGGAAGAGTTTCATGCTGTGTGCTGCGGTGTGTTCACGTATGAATGGTCACTTTCACTTGAAGTTCGATAACAGAACTGCAGTGGTACAGAAGCACTGCACGCACACACAAACACACACAGAAGCTCATACAGTACAGAGACAACACTACGCTTCTTGTCGCTCCTGAACCTGCTGCCCCAGAGCGTGGCACCCCCTCTTCGCGTTATTTCCCCACGACTGAGCGTGCGGTATTTCTTACCCCGGCCGCTTTGTGTGGGGCTGCATAATTACGGATCACCCAGACGGAGAAAACACAGCCGCACTGGAGCTGCGACAAGCGCTGAAAAAAGCTGAACGACTAAAAACAAACCAGAAAGCTCGAAATCTTAGCACATCCACCAAAGACTTTTACAATGCAAAACCAAGTACAATACAATGCAAAAATAGAACAGCGTATGTAAAAAAGTACTGAAATGCAAAACAGCACCGACTCTGCAAAGCTGACTTGCTTTCAAACGCACGCTAAAACTGCGTGGTACATAACGTCTAACGTGTGAATCGAACTCAGTGACAACACAAAGCCGGATGCCAGATTCTTATCCCTTCCTAGAAAGTTACGCAAGTTTACTGTCTTTTCAGCCACACACTACATGGTAAAAGAATACAATGTTCCTCCAGGACCATGGTGCAGGACAGGACTACACAGAGTGCAAAGAGAAAGAGCAGTAGACAAAAGCAGCTACAGTACAAAACTGAATTCATACAGAATGACATACACTTTACGAATTAACACTTATGCGCAAAATTACTTCGTTTAGAACGTACGTATGTGCTAAAGAATGCTAAACACACAACTTGTAGCTGTGGTCAATGATGCATCACACTTCTTAGAACGGAATGAGAAATTTTATAAGAAAAGTTTACTGACCACAGGATAGTATGGAAACACACAACAGTGGTAGCAAGCTTTAAAATTGCAGCTAGCATTAAAAACTGAAGGTTGTATCAGAAACAAAACACATATAATGCAGCAGAAATGTGTCTATTGTGATTCTAAACTCAGCATTTTAAGTACATTTGATTACAACCTGAATCACTTAAATATGAAAATGCTAAACTCGTGCTATTTGCTTCTCCCGGAAGAAAGAAGTTCAAAATACTATTTAACACACTTTAGTGCACTAATGAAACTTGACGCTTGCAGCTAGAACCCTCACGAGTGTTTACAAGAATGCCAGAGTCTTCGCAAGTGCCAGTGCAAGCAGACTCACAACAGAACATGAGTCTATGCATATTTAAAAGGTGAAATAGTCCAGGCTTGGTAAAAGTGGCTTTAGTGTTTGAATGTGCGCCAGTGAGACTGAATACGCATCCGGGAAATACAGTGTGGATGTGGAGGAGCCTTAAAAAACCCCAGAACAAAGAACATCTGAGGCCGGCCTGATTAGTATTCACACGCTCTGGCACAGTCCTGGAAAAAGCCAATTGATTTCATGAGGAGGGGGAAAAAAACGAAAGAGAAAGGGCTGTGACAGGTAACCGCTTTTTCTGAGTCTACACGCCGCCCCACTGCGCCACGACAACACATGAAAGGAGTGCACTTGTTCTTATCAGTGTAGACAAAAAGGACAAGGAGACCCTGCAACATGTTTTAAGGGACATCTGCGAGCGCGGCTCCCTCAACATGTTCAGACAGCTCCGCTCCGTTCCGCTCGCGACGCTCGGGCCCTCGGGCAGCTTCACAAACTCCACACTGCTCTCCTACCTTCTAAACCCGCAACAACTCTTTAGAGTCACTTTCAGCACCATCTATTAACAGCTTAGGAAATTTTCACATAGAGCCGTTTTTTCATTCTCTTTTAGCTTCATTAGTTTCAAATTCTGCTCAATGCTATTTCAAGTAAAACTGAAATGTTTAAAAAGAAACATTTGTTTAAATCAGGTCCAGCCGTACTCTGCTGAATACTCATTTATTTTCACTCAAACTTTTTTTTTTGCTTAAAAACACTATAGTGCTAACATTTTGGGTATTTTACCTCTTTTTTCATTCTAACGAAACAAAAACTTTCACACCTATTTCCAAAAACTATTCAAAAGGCTCCATTTCAAAAATGATTCAGACTACATTCAAAAGCTTAAATGCCAGTTATGCTCAATGGGAATTTAATCCCATTCAGCTCTTCCATTCAAACTAGAATGGGATTCTTACTGTTTTCCAGTTGTTTTGAATTTACGTCCACTTTTCAGCTTAAAACAGCTGTACCTGCGACACTATAACGCTTCCATTGGTGTCTTTTAGTGCTAGAAAGTCACTTTCGAAAGAATTAAATGCAAAATTTGAAATCCGCTTTCAAATTCTGAGCAGCCTTCACTTTATAGCAAGTGACACTTCCTGAAGTGACCTCCTCAAGGAGGCCAGGCCGAGTTTCGGTCAGTGTGAGAAACTCATTCGAGCGGAAACTGACCTGTTGTGTCTGGGCAAACCCGAGACTGCATTCCAGGGAAGCACAATCAAGTCAGACACAAAAGAGTCCTCAAAGAGTTGTTTTTATTTTTCGCTTTATCCAGGCGACAAACCTGCCAATTTCCTCAGAAACTGAACCCCGAAATCATTCAGATTAGTCAATCAGCTGGAACACCGGCCATGCTGAGGAACCGCAAATCTGTGCTGCACCGTTTCATTTACGCTCTTCCTGCTTCTGCGCAACGACGCCGGCTCCGATAAATTGTGTGCCTTGACAGAACCAGAATAAACACGTTTCAGGTTAGAGGCGCCGCTCAGCAGCTCATCAAAGTCAAATCAGGCCAAAAGACACCCACAAATTATTGGTTAAGTATTAGCAAATGTGGTTCCTAACACACACACACCCCTCCACACATAAACACACACACACACACACACACAAAGCCAAACAGGCCATTCGCAGGTGGTACAATCACTGCTGCATATCAAACATGCTTTATTGAGTGTGAAGGGCTGGGGTGCGCCCAGCACCAGCTGAGCTTTGTCTCTAACTACCCTGCGATAAACACACATCTCAGAGAGAGTGTGTGTGTGTGTGTGTGTGTGTGATAAACACACATCTCAGAGAGAGTGTGTGTGTGTGTGTGTGTGTGTGTGTTTATACAACAAGCTCGAGACTCGGATTTAAGTTTGTTTAGTATGTTCCCGTTTACTACAATAAACCGTGGAAATGGGGGGAGACGACCTAACAGGGTGCTTTATGTAGTTAGACAGGTTCCAGTTCGAACACTATTTGTCATCGTCTCGTATTACCAAAGCAATGTCATCATTTCTCTCTTTATAGTGACTGCAGTAAAGTCACAACGGGCGAAAATAAGCCAGTGTGAGACCACCCACACTTAGCAAAACTGTTCATTTCAATCAATGGCTTATTCAGATTGATTCAAAATGTACTATAGATTTCGGTTTTGTCTTAGTATTCACTGCCCTACTTGTCTAAAACAGCCAGGCTAGGCTCCAATTCCTTCTACACAGGTATTGAAATGTGTGTTGCACAGGTTGTCTGGTTGAAATACAAGACCATTGAATTTACCGTGTTTCATATCTTTGGCAGCTAACGCTATGACTCATCTCCCAGTTGAGTGTTTATGGTGCAAAGAGTAACGTTTGTCCTTGGCTGAAATGCTCACAAATGGTAGTAGCTGGAAACAAAGTTTTACCCAGAAAGTGCAGGTCTACCACACAGTGGGGGGGAAAAACAGCGATGTTGGATGAACGAGGGCCGTGCTCTTATCAAGTGTCCGGAGGTGCAATAGTAAAGTGCATCTGGAAGCGGATGACTTACTGCAGTCTGTTGTTCGGGACAAAATTGCATCTGTCACAAGTTTCCAGGCAATCGGCTGATGAATGGCCAGCTCCACCACTTCATCTTCTCAGGACTCTGCTGTGAATCTGGGTGCTGGTGGAACGACGGCCATAAGGCTCTAATGACCAACAGCCTCGGCCACAAGGTCTAGAGAGACATGGTGGGCTCAGGAGCGCCGGCCATAACCGCATCGACTCGAGCCTGTTTTTCTCTGAGAAAGCTTTTACAGCGAGGTTTTACTCGTGAAACGTTTCTCCATAGCCTTCAGCGCAGGACTGCAGAAGCGCATGGGCGAATATTATTGCCTTTGGTTTACATTCTCACATGGTGGGCAGTATTTAATATCGGCAATTAATGATGAATAAATAATGCGCCTCTAAATATAATCAAGGCGTGTTAATGTCTTTTTCAGGTGTTATAGTGTCCTATATTTGTAGACTAATTAGGTAAATGTTAATTAATCTTTCAGTGTTACATTGAATATTTAAGATGATATGAAAACACAGTCTTGGATTTTCCATATTGCCTTTATAGACTGAATTCTAAGGCAGTTTTTATAGGAATGTATTCAAATTACTCAGTAAACTGTAAAGAATGGACATCAGCTCATAAAGCTAATAGCAGAATACAATAATACAGAGGTCCATTCATTCCTTATTCCGTTCAGTGTTAAATTAGTAGTCAGTCGTTCGGGTTTTGATGACCAGAAACGTAGAAATAGATTCTAAACCAGCATTTACAGTCGCGGTAAAGGTCACGGCAATAACCCATTTAAAGAAGACCACATCAACACAAACATGAATTCACTAACACTTTTGTTCACTTTATTAGTTATATTTTTACTAACAGTTCATTCATCGACCTTATAATCACAGACAGCCTCTTCTGGATCTGTGATTGGTCAGTTTGGAGGGCTCATTTGCATACTGCAGTCTGAGATATTAGTTCGGGGAAATCTGACAGTGATTAATGAATGATACATAGAGCGACTGCAGCATACAGGGCGTCTTTGAAGAGTAAAGGGGGGATAATAGAAAAATGTGCAGGTGGAAGGGGAGAGGCCTTGCCCCAAAACCCTTCTGGTATTCTTTTGGTTCCGTGCATCACCGTGGCAACCCTGGGCGAATGTGTGTGTATGTCAAGAGGCCTCACTGGACAGGTTTTTTTGTGCTCTTTCTCTCGCCTCCACAGACAAAACCCCGGCTAAACTTTACACAGCAGATTGGAATGTGTGGCATGTGAGAAAGGGCCTGGGCCGAGATCTTCATAGAGCCGGGTGAAGAATTAACCCTGTCATACACACAGACACACACTTTCCTAAAACAGGTGTTTCTCAATAAAGGCAGCACTTTAATAACCTGCTCCTCAATGGACAGATGTGCTACAGGAATGGTGCACTTATGTACACACATTTAAACACACACACACACACACACACACACACACACACACACAGACGGAGTGCGTGTGTCTGAGTGTATGTCTGAGTTTATGTAGACACACACACACGAGAACAATTCATTTGGGATTTAAGGCTGTAACTATTAGAACCTAAAAGAAGAGAAAACGCCTGAGGGTCAATAAACGCTCGACCTGATGCTGGAAGAAGTGTGTAAACTCTTTTCAGTGCAGCGCGTAGCTACAGGAAACTACATGTGAAGTGAAAAGAAGGCACATTCCGATTGTGCAGACGACAACAGGGTTAATGAATTCGCCCGCTGATCAGCTTGTCCCTCCAAGCACAATACTGCCATCTGCTCCTGACTCCATTAGGGGCTAGTGCTTAGCCTCCAAATCGGCTCTGAACCATATTCAGCCGATTCACAGAGAGAGAAAAACGCAAGGGGGCGATAAAGGAGGCCGAGCAAAAAAACGTATCTGAGGATGGGTGGTGGTAGCTCAGTGGGTAGGATACTTGCCTCCAGACCAAGAGGTCATGGGTTCGAATCCTACCTTCAGCACC
>JBBPDB010007927.1:0-31445 GCA_037974465.1 Brachypetersius altus | reverse complement strand
GCTCCGGTCCTCTGTGGGAGAACTCTAGACTTGTGTTAGACACTAGACTCGAACTTTTGGAACCACGTGGTTGAACGGGCAACCGGGAATTGTTCTCAGTGGTGTCCGCCGTGGTGGAAATCCGAATGTGGTGCCTGCGTCCCACAGCTTTGGACCGAGAGCCAAATGGTCTTGGTTATTAATGTGTTTGATTGAATTTGTTTGTTTTTAGCCTCTTAGGGAAGCGGATTCTTGTGTTTTCCCTTTTATTTGGTTTGGTATTTGTCCTTTTTCTGTGTATTTTGTGTATTAGTTATTTTATGTAATTGTGATCCTTGTGTTTACAGGAGTGGGGCCGGCTCGGTCCTATTGGCACGTGGTGGTGGTGTGTGTGACACTGGTGCTGCGCGTGGTGTGAGGGATCCCTGTGGGTGAGCACGTGTGCGTGTGTGTGCGCGTGTGTGTATTCCAGCTCGACCGCCGGAGGGGGACCTGAGCAGCCTGTACTCCTGTAGTTCTTTGAGTTAGTACTTTTGTTAGTTTGTGTATGTGTGACTGTTATGATTTTTCCCTGGACCGCTTCTCTTCCCTTTTAAAGGATTGTTTTTATTTTAATAAAATATGATTATCATGAATTGAACCATGCCTCCTGTTCCCCTCTCTTACCAGTAGACGAACCTGTGTGTGCCTTTGTTGGTAAATTAATATTTCCTAGGGTGAAACTCCCTAGGTGGCGTTGTCGTGCAACTTGAGTTTAGTATTAAAACAGCATAGCTGTAGCACCTTAGTGTGCTCCTTTCTAAAATTAATGACCTGACCGCACCGCCCCGCCACAGAGGCATATTTAGCCACGGCTGTAAATCTTGAATAAAACAGCGGCGCAACTTTCTGACTCAGTTAGATTTTTTGACTTAGGTATTTGTTCCAATTCTCCATGGCAATATCTTTTTTATTTTTTATCCATAGACACAAGAAATCTAGTCCAAATCTCACCACTTTTAGCCACTTGAATTACACATTAATTCACAGACAGGTTATTCCCCTTCAGCCAGTCCAGCTCAGATGGGCAGGTACACAGAAATAACTGAAATTAGAATCTGATTAGACACTTCACCCATTTCTGAGGCTTCTTCATATGGTGGGAGATCTGATTTCACTCTGGTCTTATCTACCTGATGCCTTATTAGCCAGATACCAGGTCACTACTTGCAGGTTTTGAGATGCCACTGTTTGAGGGAAGATATACTAGAACCCTAAGAAGATACAAAGTAAAAGAGAGAATATTCCATCACATAATTACTCTTAGATTATTTTCCTTATTTTCTTTTTCCTTTTAGCAGTTGAAATTACATATTTTTTTCTACACATAAATGTTCTCAATTTTTCTCACCTCCACCATGTAAATATTCAGCTCTTTTAGAGAGAATTGATTTGTCTCACTCTCTACAGCAGGTCGAGGAATTTTTTGGGTGAAGCTGTGGATCAGCACCTCTGAAGGTTAACGTAAAGAACAAGATTCAGCTCCGCTCATTCAGTTCCACCATTGTATGTACTTGCATTTTATTATGTATTTGTTACCCTGGCAGAGGTTGATGTACAGCACTGTACATAATACACAATATAATTAATTATAATAAATACAAATGAACAGAAATATAATAAAATGGCACATTTGTTTAGTTTCAGTAAAATGGTTAAAAGAACACAGCTGAAAAAGTTTGTATCCTGATTTCTCAGTGAATTTAAATTTTATATTAGCTATTTAGTCTAAATGTGTTAGTGTAACCATAGGCCACTTCACTGTAATTATCTCTATGTGTGCCTTCGTGAAATTGCTGCTAAATTCAGACCTTGTTGTAGTGTCCGCAACTCGTGACTGGTGTATATTTGATCACTTGCTTTTGTGTCATTTTCAACTTTAAGCATAAAAGTTATATGAGAAACTTTGCCATGGTATAAAGCGTTCTATCTGAGGTAAACTGTCATGGCGGCCTATCTGTGGCGGCAAGCTGAAGCGCTTCAGACGGTTAGCTGGAGTCTCCTAGCTAAGTGAGCTAGTTTAGTAAATGTTTAATAAGCATGAATACGTTTACCTAAGCTTTCCCATACATACACACATACACACTCCCAATCTCTCCCATATACACACACACAAGCGCTCTCTCTCTCTCTCTCTCTCTCTCTCTCTCTCTGTAGGAGCCGTAATACAGTGTTTTGGGCTTGTCACGTGATGTCTGGTTGTGGTGGTGACGTACGGCAGCTTGGGTCACATGACACAGGTGGTGACGCCGGTAACTTCACCAGAGGCATGCTCACCTGTACTCAGGAGGAGAGAGGGAAGCGGGTAGCCGTATTTTTCGTTGACCGCTTCTCTCCACCCCCCCCCGGGCATAAGGCATGATTATTCTGATACGGAATACAAATATAAATACATTAATTTAAGGAGTGGTATTTTGTAAAGTAAAGAAACAGTTTTGATGTGAATTATCCTGTAGCAATATGCTAAGCTATGATAGTGAAATGAATGAATTAATGGTTTTCATAAAGCATACATTGAGTATGAGATATGTTAATGTTCTTACATTAATGTTGTTTATAAGTAACTAAATGGGTTAAGTGTTCTATAGTAACAAACTGAATATGTATGTGTTGATCTTAGACTTTGTGCACAGTGTGGAATTCTATTCAGTATTTAGTTAGGTGGTTTGTTAGGTGGCTATAGGTAGCCTGTACTTAAATACTATGGAATTTCCATGTCTTTACACCACTCAGCCATAGTGGCCTTTCATAACTTATATAAAGGTAAAAACGTGAATGTATGAATGCATTTGTATGAATTACATAAAATTAACTGTATTGAACATATTCACTGATGAACCACACTAGGACAGAGAAAGGTCAAACCACAAAACCTGCTTAACAAGAAGCTACATCACTGTAATTATTCATATGTGTCATAAATATGTGTCCATGGTTTTATTGCCATGCACACAGACCAAACTGCTTCAGTATTTTAGGGTTAGGGTTAGTTTGTAAATATCTGCAACTAAGTAACCAAGCAGCAATTGCTGAGTGAAGAGCTCATCATGAACACTGTCAAGACTACCGTCTACGGCCGCCAGAGGTCGATCTTGGACTTTGTGTGTTCCCAATGAGGGCGTTTCACCAGCTCTACTCGGCTGTCAGGTAAATGATTTCCAACTGAATAGAGTTGGGAAGTTATTATGGTTTCTGTTCTGTCATTTGTCCTCTGTTCTGTTCCCCTGTAAGTTAGTCAGTCCTTAGTTTAGTTGTGGAGCATTAAGCCTATCTCTACCGTCCCTGGTCTGTGTGGTTTATTGGTCAATAAACCTTCACCTCATGGAAGTCCGCGCCTGTGTCCCCTTCTCTATGCCCGGACAGAGCTGAAGTTGTTTTTTCAGATGCAACACTTTGTTTAAAAAAATGAGCTCACCTTGGGTTTTTTTATTGACTCCTGTTTTATATGAGTTCGTTGTACGAGTTTATTTGTACCAGTTTTAACTGTTCTTCCATTCAGAGCAACCTGCAAGGAACTGTGCTCCGAAATGGTGTCATGTCTGGTCTGTTATCGGAGTCCATTGCCCAAGTACTATAGGGCAGTGGCCCCCAACCCCCGGGCCGCGGACCGGTACCGGGCCGTGGGTCATGTGGTACCGGTCCACGGGCAGCACAGAAAAAAAAAACTTGTATGAAAATGCTGTTGATAAAGCTGCGAGTACATACTGGATTTGCATTTATTATATTTTAAATATACCCCATTATTATATTTTTAAAATATCCCCATTTTTGTGCGTATAATTGATTTGTATAAATACATATACGTATGTATTTATACAAATAAATGCCACGCCTTAAAGGCCGGGCCGTGAAAATAGTTTCTGATGTTAAACCGGTCTGTGACCAAATAAAGGTTGGGGACCTTCATTCTGCCGTCTTCGAATATTTTGTACATTTTCTAATTATTTGTGAAACTGATATAACAGTAAGTAAGTAACAGCTGGCAAATAAAAAAACTGTGAATCATCTCTCCATTTTTTTTCTTTGTTTAGTGGAGGAGGGGGGGTGGATCACGTGGAAACCAAAAGGTAGATAATTTGAGACAAACAAAAATATTAATGGAAACAGCTCAAGGGCAGATTTTTTTTTTGCGATACACCAAAACTTATGCGACAGTGCGTTTTAGGGAGGGTGACGTCATCACGCACACCATTTTATCGATAAAAAGCCAGTTGGATGGAAACAAACAACAAAGGCTGGAGACAGCAAATTTTGCACATTTTTTTTAACGCATATTCTGTTTGTCGATGATAAAACGTCGCAAAACACTGGATAGAAACTTGGTTTATGAAACCTTATCCACACTAGTCACTTTACAGGCCAAGAAAAAAATAATTCCTCACTTATTCTGGAAATTTATGTAAACCCAGTTCTATTTTTTTACTTTCTGATTGTCCAGTCAGATTTCAAATTGAGTCTGTAAGGGGACTGGGACTTCCAAATGATGTAAATGAATAAATAATTCATTTACATCATTTGCCAGGAAAAAACAAAAAATTACTTGTCTCCAAAGGTTTCTTTTGCTCTTTGCTGTGCAGTTATAGATAAATGTCATGTTCAATTAGATATTGTCATAGTAAGTCTTCAACTATGTTTTAAATACTACGCTGTTGTAAATTAAAACAGATTTTTAAGCGTAATGGCATAAGTTGGCCAGGCTTGGCTATCTGCTGTTGGGCATGGATTTTTAAGAATTTAGAAAATGTGAACCAACTTTGACTAAATGTATGTCAGAAATATGATATGTTTTTGTTAATGTGATCACTTACCTTATAATTTAATGTAACCATGGGTAACAGATTAAGTGAAGGCTTTTCTTTCGTTTGGACACAGCTAATGACTGCTCTAAAGCAGCTCTTTTTTGTTCTGTAGGAAATAGATTTTATGTACAAACCAGGGAATGTGAGTGCAGCGCCCCCTGTGGTGACTCCGCACCAGCCTAGGTTGGACTGGCAGATGTGGTTTGCAGCCCTGGGACCCCAAACTCAGAGCCCCTGGTTCAGCAGCCTCATCCACCGACTCCTGCAGGGCAAGAGAGATGGTGAGAGGGTTCAAATAAAAAGAAGAGGGCGTTGTGGACATCTGTAGTTTATTGTGTTTAAATGATTACATTGCTTTGTGTGTGCTCATGCTTCAAACAGTAATCAGGCTTATTCAGCCGGAGTCTCAGTACCCATTTAGACAGCAGCCCCCAGCATACATCCGTGCCCATCGCTACAAGTACTGGTTCACAGAACCCAAAGAGGATGGGTGAGTGAACATAACACGTCCACCTCATACTAGGGCATTAATTTTTTCAAGTCGACTATTCGGTCAGCAAAGTCGTGTCGTTTGATGACGGCATCACACATGGAACACGGGCTCCAACGTTGAGCAACTTTTATTAAAGTTCTCTGTAACATTAACCGTCAGCATGAAAATTAACACAAAAAAGGCTGATACCTTGAATTTTATGGTAAATTTAAGTGTACAACTCAGAGTGGGAACAGTTTAAGCCATGGCAGGACGACTCCCTGCAGTGCTAACGTTAGCCATGTTAGCTAGTGGGGCCGTTTCAGATGCAGAACACCGGTACTGTTCCTGTACCGAATTGCAGGTCGTGCAGGTCTCCGTGCTGTTTGTGTGTCTGTCTTCTCTGATGCATGTCTCTGTTTCTTGTTGTGGTCCTGTGTTCAGATTCCCCTCAAGCCAATAGTACCGGCCGCTTTTTGAGGGGACTATAATAATGGTTTAAACCAAGGAACACGTGTCAGCATAAGCCAATCGGAGACAGAGACTGCATTGCGTACACAAGGGAGGACAGAGAGAGGAAAAAACACAAAACTAGTCGACTTCTCTCAGGGGGCGTTGACTCATGCCTTTTGTATTAATGCTCTACCTAGTACATATTTAAGCCTCTCATATAATATGTAATACTGTTTCCAACACTCATTTCTCTTGCTGCTTAAAAATTATTTTCCCAGTCATTGTAAGATATCTTATCATTGTGTGCTTGTGTAGCTCATTTCCACAGAGGTGGTGGAGGAGGATCTATGTAGAGGAGTTTTACCCTGTTGTCCATCTGGGTAATTCTTTTCTGGAGCAAATGCTTGCTCAGCACGGCCTGAAGGTAAGCAGTATGAAGCCGGAACAGTAAGAAGTCCGCATGTATGTATGTGTGTATGGGTTCCTTTTTGGGCCGTTGTTTCCTTTGCCCAGGTAAAATGCAGTGAATCTGTGGATTCCAGTAGTATGTTTGTGCTACACATACAGTATTCCACATTAAGATGAACATGGGCTTCTGATACATGTAAGAGACACTTTTTGGTTCATCAGAAGCTTGTTACATATAACGTGTTTTTCCAGAGTCAGGGTTTGAAGAATGCTATTGGAAGTTACTTGCAAACATTTCCATTCAGAGCACAACATATTTCAATAAAAATATCCCAAACTAATATTTCAGTTTCAGTACCAATAAATTCCTTAATTGAACCTTGTGACACGGCCACACACTGTCAATTATAAATAAATTTGCGATCTAGTGTTAGTTCCTGAGAGAAGGGAGGGTGATGTACTGAACATGAATACCCGAAAATGTGCTGTTTAAGTGCCCTGCTACACTCAGCTGTGCAGGTAACTTTGGTTTTGCTCCTCTCACATTTTCTTTTGGGACCGAGCTCACCAAAAGCCAAGTCCTAAAATATGTTCCTGGATATTTATTAATGCAGCTGCAATTAAATATTATATCTTTAGAATGAAAAAACTTTATAAAACAAGGAACAAAAGTTTAATGTTATTTCAAGTCATTGTCGACCATATAGTGTAGTTTGTACAAAAGAGAAAATGTTAATGAATTTATAGTTACAATGTTTAGATGTGATCGCAAAGTCACACTGACCACCATAACCAATTTTGTGCCACTTTTTCAAGTCACAGTAAGCAGACACATTACTTATACCTTATATGTTGAACATGTACTTATTCCTCTAAATCTTGGTCTAGAGTTTTCTGTGCAGTGTGATGTCTGTGTGTCTTTCAGGATAAGCCTCCAGTGCGGCGGGGTTCAGAGGGCTGGCTCCCACGTACGCTGAAGTATGTTGGTGAACACGTGCGGGATGTACCTGCTCCACTTTTAATGTGGGCGCTCTTCAGTTCAGCAGCCACTGTCTGTCTTATCAACTCTGTGTGCTCGCACGCTCGCTCTCAGCTGCTCTCAACGAAACCTATTCCACTACAGACTGCTAGAAAGGGAGAGGAGGAGAAAAGGGAAGTGAAGAAAGAACAAGAAAAAGGGAAGAGAGTGGAGGAAACTAAAAAAGGTGCAGAGAGTGAAGAAAATGAGAGAGACTGCAAAAAAGAGGAAAATGAAGAGGAGGAGGAGGAGGAGGAAGAAGGAGAAGAAGAAGAAGAAAAAAAGAATAAGGAAGATTGCGATGGAGAGCAACCTCCAGGAGAACCAGATAATCTTAGGAAAAGGAAATGAACTTCAGCCATCAAACTAATCAAACATATCCGCTGGAGGAGAATCTGATCTGCTCATTACTGCTCTACCGTCACATCCTTCACTTATTAACATTAGGCCTGGTATTAACTGGTAAAACATTTAAGTTTATATTTATAAACACTTGCATTCTGCCCGAGAAGTCTAGAATGAGTGAGTAAAACCAAATCCATATTATATCCCAAAAGGATTACATACAGTCTTTTAGTTGTGTTTAGAGTCACCATTTGAAAATATTTAAGTCCATAGTTTATTATGCACTCGAACACTAAATTATCTTTTTAAAAGAAAATAAACTGGGAGTGTTAAACTACAGTCTTTCCAAAGATATTTCAATTGCTGAAACCTAAATTGTTCATTTTTTGTGCATGTTTGTGTTCTCTGTTTGAAATTGCAAAAAAACCTGTTGTCCATGGACCATGTAACCATGTAGTTACACAGATAGTGAGAGTCCCGTCACAGCATTTTAATAGTGCATGCTTACACATGCGTACATTCACTCCTGTGACTTATCTTTGCGACAGTATTATTTAATTACTAACAGTAAGAGTTTTAATGAGTTGTGGCAGAAACGATTAACGATATGGATGAATGTTTTCTTTCACCCAGAATTCCCTGGACCCGCTAACCAGATATGCCTGATTACCTCCTGCCTTACAATCACTAATGTTAAGTATTGTACCAGTTGTTCTTTGACTCAGTCACAGATTTTTCTGACTTTCTGGCGTTATTATGACATGTCAGTTAAGTTTTTTTTTTTAGAAGAGAGTTAAACAGAACCTGTTCACAGGCAATATGTGGTTATGCTGTCTTGCTGTGTCCCCTAGAGCCCCCATCCCCAACTTTTGTGCACTTCTCTTTTTTTTATTTGTGTGTGTTGTAACGGTTTGTCAAGAGCAAATAAGAAAGTATGCATTTTATATCCTTTATAATAAACAATCTCTTTGATCCTGTATTTATACAATTCCGATCTGTGATGTCGCAGTCCGATATTTAAGAACTAAATGTTGCAATACCTTTTATCCCAAATTTGATGCAAATAATATAAGGCACTATTCATGTTTAAACTTGCAGCAAACTTACAGAAATCTTAAGCATAACAGGAATACAGTATTCTTAATATATCAGTTCAGATTAACACAGCTTTTCAATTTAAATTGTAAGCATATTTTGCTTAGAGACTTCTTAAGCAAGCACCATTGTGTTTACATTGAAATGAATTGGTTAACTTATTTGTGCAAGTAGACATCACCTGATCTGTGTCCACACATAGCTAAAAGTCAGGCAGAGTGTGTTGTGTTCACCAGGACAGTACTCCTGGGCAGTACTTGTCAATGAGGGACTGATAGTAAGGCTTCAGCGTCTCCACATCTGGCAGTTCAGTGCTTTTAGTGTACAAATCAAACTTGCTGTAGAGGGAAAACATGTACATTAGCTCTATGATATACAGTTCCGCAGTGATCTATATTTCAGATTTAATACCATAAAAGTGAAGACATGTTCAGTGTCTGACATTTGTTTCTTGGAATTTATGCTAGAACTCTTAAAGCATTATGCATTGATCAGAATAGTTAATCACGCAAAGTTGTGTGTTTTCAAATAATGTGTGACATGGGGTGAACTTGACTAAACTGTGACAAAAACAGGGCTGAGAGGATTTACCTGTTTGTTTTTTGCACATTTGTCACAATTGTTTTAGCTCCTTCATTTTTGTAATAGAATAGCAATCTTAGTAGACTCAATTAAGTTTTTAAATATTTTCATTTTTTAAAAGAAAATAATTAAGTAATCAATACCTGGCTATGTGGAAACATGATTTGTCTAGATATTTCCTAGTTATTGCCTAATTCGCTACTTAAAGGTCTTAACAAGCTGCACATTATGTTGCTGTCAAAAGAAATTCCATTAGTTCTAAGGCCCTGAGCCTTCAGTGAACCTCACTAAGACCATTGTATGCAAAAGATCTCACTTTCCTCTATTATTCCACCATTATAAAAAGATTGGAAAAATTGTATTCTTTGATGAGAAACAAGGCAAAACCTTGGAGCATAAATACTTGCCTTGCAATTGTGAAACACATTGATAGATTGATGGGTCAAAAAAAAAATACATTGGGTATAAAGCTAACATAATGTACAATAAGAATGTAATTCTGAGAGTCATACATGGTGGTAACTGCCCTTGTTTCTGGGCCTGGATAACTCCATGATTTGGAGCAACTGGAGCAAAATAACAGGTCCATATTTTGAATGGCTCAAACATAGATTAAGTTTATGGTGTGAAATAGTCGAAGTCCCAACTTGGAACTCCATGGAGATGCAGTAACACCTTGAATGGGCAGTTTATTCTCAAACCCCCCCCCCAATAGTGATGGATGATTTCCAGGAAGTAACAGTAAGTTGGCTTTTGTTTTACTTTAAAAATTAAAATATAACTTAAATATTGGTGTGTGTTACTTCATGTTCTCTTGTGGGATTTGAAACCATTAAATCTGAAAAAATAGAGGAAGGCAAATACTTTTCAAAGCACTGTATCTTGAAGCCTGAACTTTGCATTTTTGTTCATTGTAAAACTAATGAAACAAACCAAACCAAACGTACTAAGTAATAGGTGACTGGGATATTCAGCATTTGCTTATGTTTCTATATATAATGTATATGTGTGTGTGAGAAAGGGAATACTTAATGCATACTTGAACTCTTTGACCCAGGACAACATCTTCAGATCCTTCTCATTGCACAAGTGCATATAGTTTCCATGAGTATGCCAGGGGTAGAACGAATGGAATCGGATCATATACAGACCCTAAGAGAGCACAGTACAAAGTATGGGTAAAGTGCACTATGCTGAGGAGTCGTGAAGTGATAGGAATTAAAAAAAACAACACTGACCTCCTCAGGAATGGGACACTTGTTAAATTTCATTACTTGGTACAGGTACTCTGCAGCAGAACAACATTATATTAGCTTGCAAGCTGTTGTTTGTGATGATGAGCTTCCAACTTTGCATTTTACCATTTCAATGTGTCTTTTGTTTCCTTGTATTATTGATGCACATAGCAGGGTTTTTATGACCCTCACCCACCTGACCTGTTATGAGAGCCCACCCATCCTGTCCCACCTGCAAAAACATTCCTTGATTATTGACCCAAACCCAATCTAACCCAGAATGGTTGCCAGTTTGAATGCTGCATTTTGACCCAGCGTGCTCACACCTACAAAATTGTTTCAATAAGTTCAGCCGAAATTGCCTGAGCCAAGCATAACTACTGTGAATATATATTTATGCAAATTCCTCACCCATGGGACTAATAAGGGTTTTTTTATTTTATGAATGTGATTACCAATTCTCCAGTGATTAAGTTCACTAAGGTCCTGTTTGGACACAGTTGAACACACTGTACTCACCATCATGTCCCCAGGACATCAGAACATTTTCAAGGCCGCAGTTTTTTTCATAAATCCCACACTCTGTGCTGTAGAAACAAAGACTAGCTTGAAAACTTAAGAGTTTTGTTACAGTCCAGTTTCACACATATCTGAGAATCCACACACACATATGTAGAAATGCCCATTCTGAATGTATAAACTTGATTTTGAAGTTTGAAAGTGTGAATCATGGCTGTGGGAAGCATTTGACTGAACTGGAGGCTAAATATTGTAGTGTGTTTAAGTAATGGTGACGAACTTCAGGTGGCTGTTCTTGTCGTCTGGATTTTCCACAAATGTGGAGTCGCGGAAAACAATTGAGTTCTGGAACCGGCAGCCTACAGGGTATGTGTCTCCAACCACTGCCCACTTAAACATGCACAAACAAAGTATCATGAAGGCATTTGTGGGTTGCAGTTCCAGTTTAACCGATGTTCTTGTGTTTAGATCAGTTGAATAAACCTTTTCATTACCTGTGGCTCACCCCAGAGGGCCATGATTTTGCCAATGTCATGGATCAGACCAACCAGCTGAAACCAGTCTGGAGAAAGAGAGTGTGTAAGAATGACCAGTTTGGTTCTTTTGTATGTGCTGCTTATGTAAGGTTTTGATGGTAAAACTTCAAAAGTACATGATCCTTGCATTCATATTATTGATTTGGTCATTTCTAACAGCTGATTTTCTGAAGGCCATGCAGGGAAGTGAGGGGTGAATGACATACTAACTGCTCACCCTTATCTGGGTGTTCCCTGCGTATACCCTCAGCAGTTTGGAAGGCATGGAAAGAGTTTGGAAAGTCAACATCAGGGTCGGATTCATCGATTAGCTGGTCCAGACAGTCAATGCTCTCCATCACCGTCATACGTGAGTGAGTGCATCCCGCCCATTCTGCATGCTGGAACAGAGGTCACAGATTAAGAACGGGTGCAAATAATGATTATACAATAGATAGATTTTTTTAAAGACATCCTGTTTCAGAAGGACACTGGGTCTTAAAATGTATTTAGATATTTGTGTCATTTGTAAAAATGTTTATAATTATAAAATAACAATTATTATAAACTGACAATTCCTTATTTTTCTTACAAAGGCAATGTGCTTCAGATCATAATCGTTTGAGCAGTTTGTTTGCAGATTTCTGCAGGTTTACGTTCAAACTGACTTTGTAGACTGGAGTTCAGGATCCCAGCAGAGATTACAAGCTCACTAAAAGAAAGAAAAACAGCCCCAGACTTTCCCCCCTCTGTGTTTTACAGTGTCCGTAGTCCAGTCTGATTAGATTTTTTATTCAACTGTATCTTGATGTATTTTCTCTGAATTAAATATGTTTGGTGTCGTGTCCCTAAAACATAATTCAAGTTAACTAGCGGTTAAAAGGTGTTTGTGTCCAAATACTTTTTGGAGTCATTGTACTAGTTCCTTCTGACAACTAAGTGAAATTTTACATGGCTTGGAATTAGAGAAATTTCCTATTATTTAAATAATTACAATTTAATATAAGAATGGAGCATTAGACAAAGTCAGCATAGGAAACTGTCCCATTATCACTGCATATTCAGTAGGAGGGAGGAATCAGAGATATGAGGGAGGGGTGAGGGAGGGGTCAGGGAGGGGGTGTTGGAGGTGAGGGAGGGGTCAGAAGGAGAAGCGACAACAGTATCAGAAACCTCAGTCAATTTACTAATTTTTTCTCAGATTGTCCCACTAAGCCCACACTGAACTATTAAATACAATATTTTTGTGACACATTGAAAGAATTATCTAATTGTTTCTATGCTGAACTGTGTGTGTGTGTGTGTGTGTGTGTGTGTGTGTGTGTGTGTGTGTGTGTGTGTAAGAGTGACTGATTAGGAAAGACTACAGACTTACTTTCTGTTTGACAAAGTCCAGGGTCTGGTTTGTGTGCATCAATTTGTATGTTCTAAACACACGATCAAAAAGATCTCCATTCTGTCTCACACACACAAATATAAACAGACAAGTTTTAAAAAAAGACAGTGTCAGACAGTATTCATGCTTGGAGATATATTACCTCAAAGTTTCTGAATTCAGATTCGTCTTTGCCATCTTGGGGCATGTATTCAGGACGGTATGCTAGAGATGGATCTGGACCCTGACACAGCACAGACGACAGAGGCAGTGATTTGCATTTCTAACTCAACATATGATCATTCGGGTACAGCTTTTGCATGAACAAGATGGCAAGTATTGATCTTGATATGTATTGATTTACATTATAATAATAATATTTTTACTATTTCACTAAACACAATAGTTGTACTTGCTCTACAGAAATGCCACTTTATATTATTCTATATGTAAAACTTAATAAAGAATAACAAATGAGTATTGTTGCGAACCAAAAATGTAATGTGTGGATAGCTACTCACCAGGTTAATCACCCTCATGTTGTAGCTGAGATCTCTGAGGCCCCCGAGTGTGTCGACAGGAGAAGGTGTGTTTCTACATCTTGTACCTCGACTGCCCTATTTATGAGCCCACTCAGACACGCCACACAGGAAGACTCCTCTATTTGGGAAGAGAGTAGTGACACTTTAACTTCCACTCTTTTACAAAGAAAATAGTTTTCTGGAATTCGTGTGTGTGTGTACGTGCTTTTGTGAATGAATGTATGTGTGTTTGTTCTGTTGGCCTCCAAATGGCAGTTGCTGTTGACTGTGTTTATGAGGTTTTGGGGGGTAAGTTTTTAACCCATGCCCAGTCAAGACTGGACTCATTGCGTTGTTAGGGTGACTAAGGTCTTTTGGGAGACTTTTTAACTCCGACTCACTCATTGACTGAGGAATACTTTACTAGGCTTTGTGTTAGTCCACACACGGGTGTATGCACGTGTTTGTGCTGGTTAAAGCCGCTTTGGATTTTAAGTGATGAACAGGTGAGCTGAGGTCTTGTCATTCATTCAGCTTAGCCATGCAGCTCCTGGCTCAGTCAGATGGAATGTAAATGAAAGCCAGCATTCCACCCATACTCAGATATACCATGTTCACTTGTGGACTCAAGTGTTCCAAAATGTAAGTGCATTAAATTAAATGTTAAATTTAGGTAACATTGTGACAGACAATATAGGACATATATATGAATTCGAATGTTTCCTAGGATTGAGTACAAAATTGTTGGTGAACGCACCACACCTTAAGTTATTTCTCCTTTAGATTTAACCTGTCTGTGGGGATGGGGGTGGTTGGGGAGTGTGAGGGAAGTTTTTATCTATGTGTCTGTGTAACACCCATCCTTTTTATTGGCTGCTGGTGTGGGGGTGAGACTGCAGTGTAAATGTGTCAGTATGTCAGAGGTACTGAGTAAGCAATAAGGGATCAGAGCTCAAAACACATTTCATCATAAAGGAACCTAGCATTTATCTCCCCCTCTAGAGCAGAGGTGTCAGATTCACTTCCTTATGGGACTTTTTTCCTCCTCTAACACCTCTGAATTAAAGTCATGTCAAATAGGCTTATTGTCATTACAGCCGTTACACACAAGATGGAAACAATGTTCCTCCTGCGCCATGAACAGAAACAAAAATGCCAAAAGACTACATAAGTGCATTCAGGACTGGACCATACAGAGTTCAAACAGAGCAGGAGAGAAAAATACGAGCAACAAAACAACAGGACAGGACGACATATAGTGCAGTTGACATTTGAATGAATACAATATTATGACTGATACTATATTCTAGCAGCAGATTCGTTAGGTGTGCTAAATGCACACAATAGCAACTGGACAGAGGATGTGAACTGTATAATAAATAGAAGGGGTTTTACAGTGGCAGTTGTGTTGTACTATCAGCTTACTAAATTGCAGTGTTGTGACTCACCTGACATTGAAACTTTCTTCTTTCACTCGTTCTGTCTTTGTTATCTTTAGACACATGCACTACTTTTCACACTCTCAACACCCGCCCCCCCTTCTTTGTTGTTTCTTAACTGAGTATTGTAAAAGTAAACCAGCATACCGAGTGATCGGACCATATGCGTGAACGTTGAAAAGAAGGTGAGGTTCCCTGCTTTGCACTTTGCACAAAGCAGGGAACCTCACCTTCTTTTGAACGTTCATGCATATGGTCCGATCATTCTGTATTTATTGTTTTTTTTTGTCTTGTTTTTATTTGTTTTTGTGAGGCTGTGTCATTTTGTGAGGCAGTGTCAAGGACATTTCTTACTGTAAAAAACAAATGTTTTATGCATGCTTTACAATTTTAAAAAGTGCTTATATTTTGTTTTCCCTACTTGTTTCATGCACCTACTATTATTTCGGTGTAGAGTAAGTGTGCAGACTCCAGAGGGCAGCCTAACTGCTTTCAAAGGTCTGATTGACCTTTTAGGGCCTTATGCCATGTTAAGAGAATGTGCATGCATAAACTGCATTTAAACCAGTGATGGTTTCTACAGGTGAAACAATGTTTCACTAAAAAAACTGTCACGTTTTTTATTGGTGTGAAACAAAAAATACTAAGGTTGCTCTCATAATTTCAGCTTTCAGTTCAATATACGGCTCTGGTCAAAAACGTGAAAGAGCGCCACTGAGGTGAAAAAGAGAATCTCAGTGAAACATGTTTCACTAGCGTCCCCATTCATTTCAATGTAAATCCTCTCAGATCGAATCTCAGATTCGAGGTTTCAGTGGACTCTAATGGTAAATAAGTAAATAAGACACTGGTGAAATCCTTGGAAAAAATCCCTGCTGGTATGACAGAGTGATTAACAACTTCACCGAGAAGACCAGGAGGGTAGAATTAATTTATAAAGTGAGAAAGAGGTTAGAAATGTTTTCTTGGGATTAGAAATATTGTTAATTATGTACTGTTCAAGTAAACATTACTATTATGTGTTTGTAAGATATTCACACTTACTATGAGGAGAAGAGGGAAGAGCAGTAGAGAGAAGATCCATCAAAATGTGAGGCAGCAAAAGCAGAATATTTTTAATGTATGAATGTAGACGCACTTTTAAATGTATTGAGTGTATGTACCAGAGAGCCCACCCTTTACATTCTTTTTTATATGTATCATGCGTACAGTATATAGCATAGAAGACCACCCTTTATTGCATTTAATTTCAAATCAAAACTATCAGTAAGTTATTAATTTTGTTTAATATCTTTTGTTACCCCTGTTCCCTCTTGTAACTCCTCCAAACTCAAACTCAACCTGTTAAAGAAGTTGTTACTAAGACATATTCACCAAGAAGAAAAAGTGCACGTAAACAGTAAGGTTTCATGGACTTGTGAGTGTAAATCTATAACTGGGATTACTTGGGTGGTGAAAATGCAACTGACTTAGAAGGTACCTTTCTGTTTACAAGAAGCAGAGAAAATGGCCCTGCACATTTCAGCTGGTAACCTGAATGTGAGTGCAAACTTCTCACAGTCTTGTCAATTCTTCTTGGCTTTTTGTAATGTTCTTGTTTTTCTCCTGTTCTTCTTGTCCTTTGTTTTATGTGCCTTTATATTGTTTACGCCGGCCAGGTGTCTGTCTCCAGTTTGGCCCTGCCTTAACCCTGCTCTCTTGTTGACCTTTGTCCTGCCTCCTCCCCTGTCCTGGTGTTTTCCATTGTCTAGTCAGTATATATCCCCTGTGTTTCAGTCTGTGTTTGTGGAGTCTTCTTAAATCTCAGGTAAACCCTAGTGTTTAAAATCTGTTGCTCCAGTTTGCTTGTTTTGCTTCAGTTTTTTCATCTTGTTTGTATTCCTTTTCTGTTTACCATCTTTTTCATTAATATTTTCTTGTGCCTTTGTGTTAACCCTGGATCCCTTTTTCTTGTTTTGTATTAAACATTTTGGAGGATCTTGCACTTGTATCCTGTCTGCCTTGACCTAAACTCACTACAGTGAGTCTCCTGAAGATAAGTTCCACTGCAATTAAGGCAATAAAAACAGTACTGTGCAAATCTCTTGAGGCACAACTTATTTTTTTATATTTTGCTTCCAAAGGGCCAGACTTTATTTTTTACTGTACAATTTTTTGAGAAATTATTTTCCAGGCGCAGTGAAAGACTTTCCAAAGCTCCCATTTTCTGTCCAGTTCCTGTATCTTACCAGTTTCAAAGGAATATTGTTTTTATTTATTCCACACAGTGACCTACAGATTAATCATGTTAAAGCAGAACAATGCACATCTAACTTAAACCTGAACCTGTAAAGAAACAGGTGCGGATTATTCCAGATGATCAGGCGGTGATCAATATACTGGTGGTGCTGAATGAGGGGTTGGAACTCCTTTCTTTTAGACACATTGCAGCCTGCTACAGTAAAACATTTGTTCCCATCTCTTTAACTTAATCTACTCAATATGCCAAAGATAAGACCATTTGACATGCATAAAATAAAATATAAAGAAATGAGAGGTGGCTCAAGACTTTTGCATAGTACTGCGTGTGTTTGTGTGTGTATACATGTATTAAACCACCAGCAATGAACTGTCGAAGCATGGATTCCCAAAGCCCTGTAAGTTATGAAATAGGTCCTCTATGGATCAGACTGTTTTGTCTAGGCCATCCCACAGATGCTCAATCACATTGAGATCTGGGGGATTTTAAGGCTAAGTGAACACCTTCAACTTTGTCATGTTCCTCAAACCATTCCTGATCAGTGTTTGCAGGGTAGCAGGGCTCTGTATTCTGCTGAAGGGGGCCACCACCTTTCAGGAACACTTGAAGCAGTGTACTTGGTCTGCGACAATGTTTAGATAGGTGTTATGTTAAAGTAACGTCTAGATGGATATCAGGACCCAAGGCTTCCAAGAAACCCCATCGCACTTCTCCTGTTGGATAGCCGCCTTCCCATTGTACATCCTGGTCTCTTCCCCAGGTAAGCAACACACGCTAAGCCACCCAGGTCCGTGGCTAATTTAATTAATTCTATGTTTACTCATTCAATATATATATGTTGATGTTGAAAAACGAATAACTTGCGTTTAGTGGTGGTTTTGTCTGGAAATAAAAAAGATGGACACATTTGCAGGGTACTGTGTTATTTTGTTTGTTTTCTGAGGTTAGTGCTATATGTAGGCATTTCCTGTATCACACAGAAATGGCCCGTCAGTATGAGACAACTGAGGGCAAAGGCTGTGTTGGTCATAAATCACATTTCTGCTTGTCATGGTGATCCTGATCTGTTCACGTTGACATTTACACAGACTTTCATGCACTTCTCACGATTGTAGGGAAGAGACTCATTTGACATCAGGTTTATGTTCTCCCACAATGTGTGTGTTTGGAAGATACCACAAATAATCACTGAGTAATCAAAACCTTCCCAGTGTGGCATTCAAATAAGCGTGGCTATATGTTTATTGAACAGGACAGCTAGTAATGTACAAACATGGTAGAGAAATAGACAACTACATATACAGATATAATGCAAGCTTCTAGAATATTTACATTTCAATGCTTTTCTTTAACTTAGAATTAAATAACATATCTTCAATTCAAGTCATATATTGGTTAATGAGAGAAAAAAAAACTTTTAAAGTGCATTCACATGTCTGAAGAGTAAATCTGACCTACTTGATTAGTGAGCACGTGAGGGCAGTGGGCATTCCTGCATGGCTCCACTGACTGAGGCTGTCTATTTGGGTGTGTGTATGTAAAGGAGAGCGACTGTGTTTTTATTCAAGAATCTTGTGTAGACTTGTGAGTTGGTCAGGCACATAGTTCAGTTTAAGTTTAGAGGCTTTTGACAGCATGTTTGATGCTGGCTGTATTCTCAGGTTATGGATGTGTTCTTGTGTGTGAGTGAGTGTGTGTGTGTGTGTGTGTGTGTACTCAATTTGACTTTGACCAGCTTTGCCAAGGATGATTAAAGAGATTCAAAGTAAGCAAGTGATCTCCTTCTAAACAGACAGTTCAGGATTAAAGAGGAGATAATGAAAAGTGGTCACTAGTGAAAGACATTTAAGTATTCAAGAGAATGAGAACAAATTCTTCCACAGTTTGGGGCCCAGCCTTGAGAGGGGCCTTCAGCTTCCAGCTATACTAACACTGAACTGGTTGTTTTCTGGATGGGCTTATTGCCAAGTAGACCCTGTGTGTCACATGTGGTTGGTTATCAGGTGTTGGGTGAAGTATCCCTCCAGAGACAGGCTTATCCATAACTGTGGGGACTTCTAGGATTGACGGGAGAGGACTCTTCTCTTCCACTCTGACCAATGAGCTGGTAGAGACGATGGCTCAGGTTCTGCACTTGACAGGTCCCTAAAACACAGCCCACGCGCATCAGCTGACTGTGCCCATGACCCCGTGTCCCAAAGAGGGCATGCCGGCGGCCCCGTCTGCGTGCAGCAGGACCGCTGGTGTTGTGGCTGAGCAGTGTGCAGGCATGCCTCGGTGGGGGCTCTTTGTACAGGAGACTTCTCCAGACCAAACGGCGCTCACGCACTGCTTCATTCACAGCAACCGAGGACCTGGCAACTGTTTCCAAGGCCACATCACCTCCCGGCTCTACTTCCCAGAGCTTTCTTGGAAAATTCAGCCTGGGAGGGCAGGGCATTTTGAGAGTTAGAGAGAACGAGAGAGGAGAGAAGAAATGGTCAGTATAGATCAGACATGTGCAGGTGAAATATGAAAACACATTTTTAAAAAATATGATTAAAATTATTTTTAGTAAATATATTAAGACATCCAAGAATAATAAGCCATTGTTAGCTTACAAAAATATGTTTTTCTAAAATATCTTGAAGGACTTTATTTTAAAAACTTCTTTGGCCATTCGTCAAATTTTCTGGTATACTGTAATGTAACTTTTACATTTTCTTTCTGCGTGTGTGTGTAAAGGAGAAAGGCTATGCCTGGTCTTTCTGTCTCAGACAAGGATTAGATATGTGTGCGCACATGGGAATGGCAGTGAGTTAAAAAGTCTTTCCTGAACTCTTGTAGCAGTGCTTCCTTTCTGCTCTTTCTTTCATTTTCTTTTCCTTTATTTGACTGAAAAGCCTCTTCTGTCTCTAAATACCTGGCTGTGTTTCCTCTTTCTATTGTAAATGGAGAGGTTCCTACTAAGATGGGGTAAATGTAAGTTCCGCAGTGACTGAAGTTGCGTAAGATGCAGACTCCCATTTTTAATCATTATAGGTTAGTTTTATATCGTGTGATACATCCTTTTTCTGCTAATTAAACTGTTTAGTCAACTGTTAAGCCAAAGTAGCTGCTGGCAGAGCTGCAGCAGTACAGAATTGCAACACAATCTCTCCCCCTCCTTCTGAGCAGTGGATGGGCTTATATGAGAAAGAGTGCCTGTGGGTTATGTGATACACCGTGTTAGAACCAGACCTCTGCCAGCTTTGTTAGAGAGAGCCTTTACAGAGATTAGCATATGAGTTTAACTTTAGTCTTATAAATCCATTTTGACCTCAATTTACTTACTAACTTATTAGCACAGGAGTGCAAGTGACTTTACAGCAGATTTAAGAGCGGTGTTAAAGGGGCAGAGTGACCTCTAGTTATGTTTTTCTAAGCGATTACAGACCACATCTAGCTTGTAAAGAAATTAGCCTCACAGCCAGCCTTCTTACTGCTGAAGGAGATTACATGCTGCTGAAGGAACAGTTCTCCAAAAAGTCACACTGTGCTTCTGTAGTTTAGCTCTGAAGCTATGAGACATTCAGAGTCAATACTCATCAATTGCTCCACAAAATACATCCCCAAAACCAAACTATTTCCAGCTCTGCATCAGGATAGTTAAGACTTAATGTAGATGTGGTTTAGGACATAATATGATTTACTGTGAGCTACAAAAATGAACAGAACATTTCAGGCAACATCATGGCTGCTATTCACAAATGAGTCATAAGGACTGACCTGTGATTGCTTTATATTCATGATAGTCATTATCACAAAACTAGATCATCACTTCTACTCTTGAGATGGTTTGTATAAACAGATGCTGTTTCTAAAAAGGCTGCCCGCATCATTAGGCTTTGTGTAAAGGTTTTGTTCATTTTTACAGCTCGCAATACGTCATTTTGTATCCTAAACCACACTGACAAGATAAAAATGCTGTTTGAATGGTTCTGAGGTTACCCTTACATAGACAATTTGGGTGACCAACATTAGCCTTATAGCTCCAGTGCTAAATATAGACTCCAGGCATGACTTGTTTGATCAATTACATGTGGGGTAAGTGTAAACTGTGCAAATAACCATAAAAATATTGCATATACCATATTTTGGAGTAGCATAAGTAATAATATAGGATTCTGAACCCTTTAACTCCAATATTATTATCCAGTAACTGCTGTGAAATAAATAAGCGGGTTATGTAGAAGTGGACCTACATACTTAGGCTCCTGAAGTACAGTATAAGGGGTTAAACAGAAGCTGATGTAATAGTTTTTATGCTAATCTTGATGTTTGTGTTTGAACAGTTATCCTTAAGGTAAGATTAGTTTTAGGCGCAGGCGTCTCATATGGAACTTGATGTCACTAATTATATTGTAAAATAGGAACAGAAGAGCAATCATTTGTATGTGCACTGCCTATTGTGTGAGGGACTGGAGGATATAGGGCAATACTTAGGTCCCACTAATCCTAAACAGAATGTTTCTAATCAGGATCTTTCTGGAGTGGAACACAAATACACAAGCATCTTTCAAGAACTAGCAATACATACAGATTTTTCTTGGGTAATGACATAAGTTACACAGCAATGTTTTACTGTAGTGCTCTGTCTGTACTGTCTGAGTTTTGTCGACATTCAACACAGTTCATTCTCAGTTTTGACTTTAATGGTATTGACTAATTGCAGTGTGTGTCATTTGAGTGTTTAGTTTTGAATAGGTTTTCATAAAACCTCAAAACTAAATAGTCATTTATGACAAATCTGCCCAACGGAACAAATCAGCAACAGAACGCCCAACAGAACAAATCAGCACAAGCGATAGCAGGCTAATAAGACATTCTTTTAGTATAGTGTGCCAGTGCTAAAGGTTCTAATACTATACGCACATATCTGTGCACAAGTTTGGAATCAATTCAACAAATTGATAAATTTATATTTTGGACCTGGGCAACATCAAAGCTTTCAAATAATCAGTACAACACTATAAACTTGTTAATAAAACAAAAATGTTTGGTCTGTTTAGAAAACTAAATTGAAGATTGTTAAATGAAAGCTTTCTAGCCTCGTAAATTATTCTATGAATTTTATGGGACAAGTGGTTGGGAGCAGAATTCAGGCACACAAAAATATCAATAACGTTATTGTTACTGATACCACTGTTATTAGGAAAATAATGAACTGACAGTTGTTACTCCTTTCATATTTGAAACTGTTACCAATGGATTTCACAGCATTTTGCATTTTATCCTTTTAATCAATTTCAGTATATTATTATCATTATTATTATTTACAGTCTTCTTGAAATATTGAATACAAATATTGATTACTTTGTAATATTGAAATACATATAATTGAAGTAATTATTGAATTTCACCAATGCTGCCTAGCACTGCTAGACTTGCAAGCAATATTTAATCAAAGCGTGACTTTAAATAATGACCTTAGTCGAGGTGTTGAAGAGCTTTACTGCAGTTTTTCTGCTGATCTTGGTTTTGCAGGGGCACGTGAGAGCTACACCTGACTGACTGGCACACAGCACTGACTCGCTGTGTGTGTGTGTGTGTGTGTGTGTGTGTGTGTGAGAAACTGATGCTGGACCACAGATTTTGCTCCAAATCACTCCTCACTCCAATCAAATGTAGGCCACAAGAAAGACACAAAGCCTCCTTCCTGACCAAGGTCACCAGAGCTTTAAAAACACACTTCTTTCTTCCTCTCACACAGCACACAGAACACATTGCCCTTTTACTAATTATACATCACACAAAGCATCCATCAGCTCACACTGCATGCAGAAAACAGCCTTGTGTGAACATAAAGAACACTAAACAGGCCTCTTTTTGCACACGAGACGCAGCACTTTTAAACCCTGTTGCTGAACCATGAAGCGTGGTTTACAGACCACTCACAACTTCTGGTTTCTTACTACACTTCATCCTCACCCCTTTTTCTTTGGGTACTTTCCTTAAAGGTTTTTCCATTATACCTGAGTGTAATTAACAGCCTAACGATGTTCATTTAGTATCCCTGTAACACTTGATTAGATAAGTATCATCCTGTCTTAATCTTTAAGTCTGCCATGATGAAAGTGCTTCTTTCAAACATACTAGCATAAACCAAGTACAGTAGAGTTACACAATACATCCTGAACCAGCATTCACCCTGCTAAGCTTTACCTTCAGCTGTTTTTCACTTGCTCACTCTTATTCACAGACTATACCAGGTGTGTTATTTCTCACACACAGATGTCAAGCTATGTCTGTCTATGAACGTGAGAGGAAGAAGAGTCTCTAAGAGGAAAGAGACGAGAATGTTAAAGCAGATGGAGGTCTGGCCGGAGACGGACGAGTCGGGACATTGTTATGTTCTCTGGGCTATTGTGAGGAAGTGGAGAAGAGGAGAGAAGAGTGGGGAGGGTGCATTACAGAATGAAGTTTAAAAAAAGACCTGAAACAGGTTCCCACATTTACAGCGCAGTAGGAGGCCACACACACACACTCGGAACTCTTATTAAGATTGAGATGGCCACATTAACACCCCAACTCCACTATTTGAGAATGTGTGATGTGGCAATCGTAGTCCTGTTCAAGGCACAGGCTAAACATGGATAAACTGGAAGAACTTTGAGAAATCCACCTTACATAAGGTGTGTGTGTGCGTGCTTGTGTGGAAGTGACAAAGAGGATTTAATTTCCTATTGAACATTAATGTCCTAAATCACCTTGGTGTTTGTATGGGCGACCTCGCTTGGCCTGCTGGACCTTTTCCCACACCTCTACACGTACATTCGCACGCACAGCTGAGATTTATCACATTATGTTCCCTCCTCCTAATAGTGCACCATTCTCCAGATAACCCTGTCCCTGTGTGTTCGGTTTTCCAAGGGAAATTATTCCTCAAACTCTTGCACATTATCTTTCTTCTATATAATGAAAGAGAATTCCTGTCAGGAATGAAAGATGGACTGTTCTCTCTAGCAGAGGTGGGCAGAAGCTTATTTACTCAGTTACATGCATTCAAAAGACTACATTTTGATGGATTTGTACTTTACTGATGTTTTTATTATAATAACAATATTACTCTGCTCAGAACAGCAGAGAACAGCCAAACCTCAGATAAAGTGTAAATGACAATCACTGACACCCTTAGAAATGCTTTTTCAGAAAATGTGATTAAAGCATGTTTCATTAATGTTTCTCTTTTTAAAGCTTCTAAGCAATCATCCAGTACTTGGGGTATAAATTCCACATGGAAAAATACAGCTACACATCTGAAAATGCTCATATCCACTGTTAAGACAGTAATTAAGTACAAACCTGCATGAGAAAGCATGTTTACTTAACACCCATGCACAGTGAGCTTGTTTAAGAGAAAAAAACTTTGAGCAGGTTCTGTATTCAGATGAGATTGTTACATGGAAAAAGACCTCACCCCTACTGTTAAATATGGGGGAGAATCAGTAATGTTTAAAACTGTTTTTTTTTTTTTTGTCCAAAGGACCTGAGACCATGGACTGCATCAACCAATGCTATGTTCTCTGATTTCCATTACTTCGTAATTTTAGGATTCAGGTAACAACTGGAGCCTTATTTAAATAGTTAAGTTTTTGACTTTTCTTCTACTTATCAACATTAATCCTTTGTGCCATGGTAAGTCATAAAACCACATTTAGAGCAAAGGTGCAGTGTGCCCATCAGTACTCGGGTACATGAAGTGATGTACACTCCTGATAATGGTGCTACAGCGTATCTATTTGCATTTGTATCCTAAACTGTAAAAATATTTTTTTTATGATTAATAGCAAACCAATGAGCAAATTAAAATATTAAGCTCCTTCCACAAAAAATTGGCATATTAAGTAAAATTGAATTTTTCCAATTAATCCCTGTTTTTTTCTCGGCCATCAAACTATTGGTGTCCAAACATTCACAAGAGCCTGAATAGGAATAGATTTTAAAAAAACATATGGAAATTGGTGAACAGTATGGCTGCCATATAGTAAATAACCATACTGACTTGGAGCATAGTTGACTTAAACAGCAGAATACTTTGTTTGGATTTTCATGAAAATTTATATATAGCATGTCAGCTTTGGTGCAAATGTTTAAATAGGTAGTGCCATAACATACAGTTATCTTTTCTCAGTATCCACTTGTTAAAATGTTGCATGCTGCTTATTTGAGTTAATCTGTAAGTAAACAACATGTTCAACAGCTACATTCTTCTGGCTAGGGAAATAAAAACTTGTAAATGTTTTGTTTGGTTCCAGCAAAAATGTAAACGACAACTTATACTTCACATCAACTGGATTACACAGATGTAAAAAAAAATCAGCTGTGTTTTATTGTGCACGGAGCTTGACATTTTCATATTTCTACCATTGTTCATATTTACAATGTGTCTACATCTCAGGAAATTAATCATATCATCCCAAAGTTGGTCTAGAAATAACATTCAAGCAAATTATTAGAAAGCCGACAATCTTTTGACAGCTTTTTAAATAAGTCTGTGTTTTGTTTGGACCGATCATCCCTGGCTCCTATATTCTTCTCTCTCCCTCCCTCTCTCTCTCTCACCTGTTCCGCAGAGGTGCGGCACCGCGTGCCATCAGCAGCATCATCGCGGTGCAGCAGGCGCTCAGCAGCGGCCGGGTCTTCATCGCACCGAGCCGAACAGACGCACTAAGTCTCTCCTCACTGAAGGCAGTGCTAGTTCACCTGCGGGACAGAGGAAACGGGTGAGGTTCGGGCTGGCACAGTTTACGCGCTCGATCATTTTAGTTCACAGTCGCTGTTCATGTGTTTAACTGGTTATAGAGTAGAAGACGATCTGAACGTGTACAGAGAGTCTCTGCTCTCAGTGCTTTATCCACTCACCCCGCTGTCCAGACGCGTTCTAGTCTCTCTTGGTCTCTCCTGTTCTGGGACCGGTCACTATGCACTCCCCTGGAGTTAAATAGCGGGGGGCGGAGCGCGCGCTCTGAAGACCAGCAGTCACAACGAGTAACCCCAAAATGGCAAAAAGAGGGTAGAAAATGTTTGGTTTACTGTCACTTACAGTACTGTGCAAAAATTTTAGACACCCGAGAATCCTATGTTTAAAACCTGTTTTAATAGCTATTAGAATATAAAAATAGTAATACAGTTAATAGTGATTTTATGTCTATGTGTTTGCTTAATCATTCCCAGATCTCTTCTCATGGAAGCCCAGTGTTATATTGTAGTTCTCATCAAATACCTCAAACACCTGGTTCACTTCATACTTTTAGATTAGATTAAATCAGGTGGACTGCTGACAAATATCCATGCCAAGCCTGGAGGCATCCAGGTAAAATCTAGAATCGAACCTGTGTTCTTCTAGCCAGCTCACAAAACTTCAAGTACAAATGAAATTTTTATATTATTTAATGTTTTTTTTGCTAATTTGCGTTTATTCAAATGTTAATTTGCAGACAACAAGTCTCTTAGTGCTCATAGCCTAAGAATTTTACTCAGTACTGTACACGCACACATACACACATAAACTCAAATAGTTTTTTAAGGGTTCTTTACTTTCTTTTAAATGGTTCTAAAAGCAAATGAAGTAACCCATTCTTATGGTGGATTAGCCCTTTTCTGTATGTTTTCAGAACCACATTACTGAAGGGCAGTCTTCATAGGGCTATGTGACACCTACATAACTCTTTCACGACAGTTGACATGTACCTACATTAACATTTATGTTATGTTATTTTCCCACTGCTGTTACTTGTTTTGTGTATTTTTACCCCATAAAATTGAAACAGCAGTGGATGCTTGTCATATTAATGTATATGTAGATCAATGTCATGAACACTGTCATACAATAGTACATATTTTCAAATGATAATATTTTTCCTTCTACTGAAGTAAAGCTGTGTCAAATACAATCTACTTTTTCTCCTGTTCAATTTGAGCTGTTATTGTGTAGTTCCTCATTTGCTTTTTGGGTTTGATTTTACTCTGTCATTTTGGTGACAGCAAGATGGCTTTGCTGGCACTCACATATTTCATTCCCGAGTTTTAGCCTTTGATTTTAGGATAAGGATCTAAAAAAGGAGAAGACTAGTGCCTAGACAGAGGCACAGTCTAAAGGGGGTGATGAGGATAAAACACAGTCACTGAGACACTTTGCAGGCAGTTGCTGCATGTCTTCAGTAAGACATTCTGCTCTGGTAACACTTTCAACCAAAAAAACAATCATAACATTTAAATAACTCCCTCTGTCTGGTGAGGAAAAAGTAACAAGGCACTAATGTAGTGACCTTTAGTGCACCATGAATGTAAATTATTAATATATTATCATATTATTGCTACTGTGTTAATTGCTTTGTTAACAACAGTGGCCCTCTAAGGTGTTGGATATCAAATTAGCAGTAATTACCTAGGCTACCACCACAGTTGAGGTGGCATGCTGAAGTCACTACGTTGAATGACTAAGATGTTACACATTATGGTCATTTAATTATGCAGAACTTTTGCTGGGACTCTCCTTTATGCAGCCTCCTCATCTCAGAATAAACTTATTGCAAAAAGTGAGTTAGTATGTGTATCAGTAACTTTCTCTCCCATACTCTCAGCACAGTTTTGTCATTTTAAAACGGAAACATTTTTATTGAAGCCCTGCAGACAGATGTGTTTCTGTTGTGTGTGTATAATAGGAAGGTCACACTGCTCTGACAATCAAGCACTGTTGCCTGATAACTGAATCTGCTGAATGTGTGTACGAGTCAAAGTGTAAGTGAGTTTGGCTCATGTGCAGGAGAAGATTATACTGACTTTGATCTTTTGGGTTTATCAGTCTGTCTGGAATAAGAGAATGTGCTTAATAAGGTGACAGGAGAAAGGTGAGAGGATGTTGCAGTGGCTGAATGTGTTTGTGTTTAATTTTATAAGGCTGCGATAGAAATGTCAGCATTTGACCAAACTATTCAACCCCAGCATTTACAACTTGTGTGTTCTTTATAGGAAATATAAATGGAGCAGAACATCTCTATAGGTCACCTGCCCCCCTAGTCACCCTTCCCAGGCACTGCAAGATCACTGCATGTAAATATACTGAGGTGACCCACTGAGCTACGTGGAGTAGGAACTACAGAATGTTGCAGTACACAACCCCTCTTTACAGACTGACATCTGAGAGTTCAGTGATTGCTATAAAGAAATGTTGATCAAGATGAGTCATCCTTTACTATATTCTCCTTTACTATTTTCTACAGGTGACCTGAACACTTAGTGCTCCAGTGACCCTGTCATCAGTGCACAGGCTATGTTTACCTGTACTAACCACTGCATAAAGGAAAACACCTTACAAGACTTGCTGTTTTGGAGATGCATTCCAGTCGTCTAGCCATCATAGTTCATGTAAAAGTTGCTCAGGCCCTTACCCATTTTTCCTGCTTCCAGCAAATCAACTTCAAGGACTGATTGTTTAGTTTCTGTTTAACATATCCCACCCCTTGACAGATGTTATTGTAATGACATAATCAATATTACTCAGTCGTTTTAATGTTACACCTTTAACCTTCACAGTCTCCAGATCTTAACCTGTGGGGTTTTGAAACCGATTGGTCTCCACTTTGCACTTAAAAACAATATATGTATACGGACTGTCAATATTTGACCGTCACAATACTATAAGCTAATTAGACATCCTATTTTGATACAGTGTGCATTAATGTGGTTTTGTGGTTTAAACAACTTCCTCTCTTCTGGGAAGGTTTTCCACAAGATTTTGGAACGTCAGTGGAAATTTGTGCTCATTCATGAAAAAGAAACTTTGTGAGGTCAGACAGTGATGCTGGGTGAGAAGGCATTGCTGACAACTGGTATTCAGCTGGGTTCCTGCACACAAAAAAAAAATGTCTTTATGGACCTCACTTTGTGCACAAGGGCACAGTCATGCTGAACTAGCCTTCCAAAACATTGCCACAACATTGGAAACATGTGTTTACAATGTTTGCCTGTAGTAGCATTAGCATTTTATTTTTTTGGAACAAAGAGACCTAACTCTGCATTCTGGTATAAAGTGTTCTTCTGTCATCGTCTAAACCCAAATTTGTCCATCAGACTGCCAGATGTGATTAATTGCTCCAGAAAATATGATGCCACTGCTCCAGAGTCCAGTGAAGGTGTGCTTTACTCCAGCCACTGCTCGTCATTGCTTATGATTTTAGTTGCTCAAGATCATGATGTACAGTGCTTGTACTGATGTTGCTTCCATAGGCAGTTTGGAACTCTGTAGTGAAATACAGAACACTGAATAGTTCATTTCATCACTCAGAGGTTTGGAGTGATAACTTTGTTCATATAGAAAAATAAGACAATTTTTTTCTATATGAAGTATCTGGTCAAGTTTAGTACTACATGTACACTTACTGTATCCTTCAACAATGGTGTACTCTGAGACTACCTTTCTTCCACATTACAGGGGAGGGCTCACCCTTACAGGCTATGCTGGACACAGGCCAGTCTGTAGGTGTGTGTCAGCCAACCTCATGGAGACTCATTGTGTGAGTGTGTGAGTGTGTGCGTGTGTGAGTGTGGAAGACTATATCTGGAGTTGGACGGGAATAGGATATATGAGTCTTCACGCATCACTCTGTTTAGCCAGAGCTGGCTGCTTCAGTGTGTTTGTGTGTGTGTGTGTTTGTGTGTGAGAGAGAGATAGAGAGAGAGAGAGAGAGAGAGATAGATGTATATCCCGCATTACTAAACACTCACAAGAAATTCATTTAAAATCTAATCTGTTTTATTAAAAAGGTCTCAGTGCAAAGTACACTCTCTCTGATTCGTTTCAGCCTGGCACAGCGTGAACATCTGACCTGGACTGATGGGAGCAGAAGGGTGGCGTGTGGAGTTTATCAGTACTTTGCTATAAAGCGTTCCGTGATGGTTTTGCAGCAGGTACGTGAAGATGTCCTGACATAAAAGAAGATTTATGCTAATTGAGGTAATGGTAGTGGTATTATGTTAGGACCATGGCCATGTGGCATGGAAATATGCTGGTTCATAACATTTGAGTGCCAAGCTAGCTAACTCAGCAGGTGGTTTGTAAAGGCATGTGTGGAGTCACTCTTTCAGTTTCCTCAGTGGGCCTTTCACTGGACCACTGCACCTTCTGATAGGCTCAACCCTTCTGATATGGCAACTAAGAAAGTAATGCCATTTGATCCATAATCTCCCTCCCTCTCTCTCTCCATGAGTCTCTTTCTTCCCGTCTTTCCTCTATCCCCCTTCACATAGACCTCTCCTTTCCTCCTCCTTTCCCCACTTTCTCTTCCTTTTTCTGCTTGGCATCTCTGACTTGGTAATCCTTTTCTCTTTACCTCTGCCTTTTGTCATTTTTCAATTTAGTTTGATTTGAATAATTCATATTTCAATGGGTTTAATTGAAATGCTTCTAGCAAAGCACCGATGTGTAGCAGCTGTCTGTGACTTTGTTCTTTGAGTAGAGTGTGTGTGTTTGCACTGTGTTCTTTTTTTACCCTTAGCCTAGCAGATTCAGTAGGACACCATATAATTACAAGTTCATTCTGTGCTGTATTTTATTGCTCTCTTGTGGAGTTCTTCAGTGGAGAGTTCTCCATACTGCTGTCTTGTTCTGCCCCCTGCTGGCTGACACCATATAATTATTGCCAGGAAATGTTTTTGCTTAATTTGAGAGCACCAGCCATTCTTAATGTTTTATTAACAAATCGTGATGAAACAAATACAAATAGTACAGATGGATTTATTGGCACATTAACTTATTTAAAAAAATTAAGCTCATTTGTATTTTTCCTGACTTACCAGGTTTTTTGTCTGACATTGAAATGTTTAGAATCATATCTCACCCAAAAATTTCAGACCCATGTAAATAAGCCAGTAATCCCTCCATAATGACATGTAGGGCCAGGAGAATATGTTTTAATATATATTGAGAGAATTCATAAAAGTTTGTATTAATAGAGTTTGTCTACTTGGAGCATTGTGTATGTGTGTGTGTGTGTGTGTGTGTGTGTGTGTGTGTGTGTAGTGTGTGCGTGAATAAAAGACACAAAAACAGGAAACGTGTTCAGAAGGAGCAGGCTGTTTCAGAAGGATTTGCTTGACACAGCAATAACATGTTATAGGACATCAAAACTAAATGCAAAACAAACATGATGCCATATATGGTATAAATAATTTCAGGCACAATAAGGTGTGTGTGTGTGTGTGTGTGTGTGTGTGTGTGTGTGTGTGTGTGTGTGTGTGTGTGTGTGTGTGTGTGTACACAGGCAGCACTAATGCCTTCTTTCCCTCTTACATCAGGCACATGGTTGTATGTTGTTCCCTGTTGAAATTGTGCTTTGGAACAAGTATGTGTTTGTGTGTTTGTGCTGCAGAAATGCAATAATTCTTCTCGAT
>JBBPDB010007917.1:0-13219 GCA_037974465.1 Brachypetersius altus | reverse complement strand
CAGGAGCAGGAGAAAGTGTGTGTGTGTGTGTGTGTGTGTGTGTGTGTGTGTGTGTGTGTGTGTGTGTGTGCGTGTGCATGTGCATGTGCTTGAAGATTTTTTGTCTTTATAAAAGGGGCTAAAGTTAATCAGTGAATGAAAGTGACTGGTTTAGCCTTACTGTTAGACACTACAGGTGAATGGTGTCAGACACATCTCCAGCACTAGAAAAGGCGTATAGAAAGTGCAAATAAAGATGAAGAAAGAAACGATGGGGTTGAAATTGAATAATAATGTCACTCTGAACGTGGTTAAACGGTCATGGAAAAAGTATTCTTTGAAGCATCTGCCCAATATTCATAATTATATTACACATAGTTCTCTCCATAGAAGAGCTCTGGAGATATATGAGCCAGTTGGTGTGATTTTTGTGGTCGAGTCACCTCTGTAAAGTATGGGGAGAGAGAGCTGATGGCGAAGTCGCCTTCAAAAAATGTGTTGCAGAGAGAGTCTGCGATGTCACAGATATGGAAAACGACAAAATGCGGAAAAAGAAGTCAGTGGTGTGTAGCTAAAGACACAGCAAACTGAAGACACTAAAACGCAGGTCGGTTATATAAAACAGATGTTTTACTGTTTGTTGTGGTTTAATTAAATTTAAGCAACCTGTAAACATGGCTATGTGCTGTTTTCTCACTCATTTTCTTACGATAGCTCCACCCGTTTTCAGTAGTCCTCTACCATAAGTGGCTTGGTATTAGGCAGCTAGTTAACACGCCACCTGGTGGTTCAGTAGTAAAGTGACAGACACTGTAAGAACAGAACCAGAAGAGGCGCCATGCCGAGTCCACACTGCGGAAATGCAGGCTAGATAAGTCTGTTTACACACACAACTGTCCAGTGTCTATCTATGGTGGTGGTGGCCAAGAGGTCATGAGTTCCAACCCTACCTTCAGCATACCACCAGTTCCTGAGCAAGACCCTTAACCCCAGGTTGCTCCAGGGAAACTGCCCCCTGTAGTTAGGGAAAGGAAGTTGCTTTAGATAAAAGCATCTGCTAAATGCTGCAAATGTAAATCTCTAATGTGTTTGTTCGTGCATAATGCATGAATCCGGTTAGAATGTGGCTTTCCAGCTGGTTACTGTGAGACACTACGGGTGAATCAGGCCAACAGATCTACTTAAATATTTGCTTTAACAGTGCTTTTCCTCCACTGACTGTGCTCCCACCCTCTCCATCATACTCAACTGTTTATTTGGTATCAGTCCACTATGTGGCCGGCAGAGCGCCCCGTATCAATGATGAGAAATGACCAAAGCCGAGTCAGTGCGTGTTGTCAGTGACATTTTAGACAGAGCTATTTAAAAAAAAGATATTAGCCCTTCAAAAAGTGACAGGTACAGAATCGGTCACTCTGGCAGACACGTCCCCGGCATGACGTTATGTTGTAAGCCAATAAAACATTTGGTCACTTTACATGTTGACTGGAATTAAGCTGTAGCGTCTCGATGCCAGAACAGTGACAGACTGATTAATGGTGTTAGTAAGTAGGTGTCTCATTTCTCCTCACCCCTTCCTGTGAGGCAGATAAATCTTCTTTTAGGGCCTCTGCTGTGTGTTTGTGTGTGTGTGTGTGTGTGTGTGTGTGTGTGTGTGTATGTGCACTAAAGTATTTCCCCTGTATTCTGAAATCCAGTATCCACGCCTGTATGGATGCTGTTCATGGGCCAAATGTCACACGAAATGAAAGCTTTTAGTTTTAAATGTTGTCGAGGCCCATGATTGAGGACTGAAGGGCTGTTTTGCTCTGGTGGGACACTGAAATCATTTTTATATTTCAGACTGAGACCAGGTATTAGGGATCTGAAATAATCTCTGCAAAAATCGTCTAGATAAAAACGCAAATTAAAAACAAAACATGTACAAGTATGAAGCAAAAGAATCTGCCCATATGGCCAGAAAATTTGACTTGTTAAGCTTTCTTAAAGCATGAAAAAGTTACATAGTCAAGTCAGACGTTCTTATACAAACATGTTATTTATTTTCAAGATTTATTGGCTTGTTTGTGGTGTATCTTTTTTTTTATAGGAATAGCATCCATACAAAATACAAAATCCATACAACAATATGAGCATAAAGTCATATCTAATGAAAACCCCTTTGTTTTAATTATTAACGTTACATTGAAAAGGTTCGCTGGTGGGTTTGGATAGTACATAAAATGACTGTATTTGTAGCGTTAACATTATGACCTCTGCTTCCATTCATGACACAATGACGAACCAGTGGTACTCCTCTTTATAGGTTTTCTCTATGCATTTCATCCCCCCACCCCCACCCCCACCCTCACTACAGGGATCAGACATGTAAGGTGACTTATGCTGTCCAGCTTACTAGAGTCATGGACTCTGGTGGGGACAAAACTAAAACACCATTAGCTCTGATTTACCCTATCAGGCTATCATTCACACACTGTTTTGTGCATCCATCTCTCTCTCTCTCTCTCTCTCTCTCTCTCTCTATTCTCTCTCTCTTTCTCTGTCTCTCTCTTCTGTCTCTCTCTCTCTCTCTCTGTCTCTCTCATTTCAGAGGTTTGCTCAGGTCCGTTCGTGGTCCACACGCCAGCCATTAGCTGATTTATCCTCATTGCCTCTCCCTTACCGCAGTTTATTTGATGGAGCTCTTCTTTGTAGTTCTGGGCGCCCAATCCCAATAATAGCTCACTCCCAAAACGATCGTAAACGCGATATAGCCACATATGAAGGAAAGATGAATAGAACGCGCAAAGAAAGATAAAGGGAGAAACAAAGTGGTAGAAATAGTTGGCCTTGAATAATAATGTCACTGTGAAAGTGGTTAAACAGCAGTGCACTGGAAAACGGATGCTACAAAGAGTTATGCTGGCATAGCAACAATATTCATCATCACACAGCAAATCCTATAGAAAAGCTCGGCAGCAGCAGCACACGAGCCAGTTGGTGTGTTCCATTCAACGGCAAGTCAGAATTTCCGAGTTCCCAGTTCAAGGGCATAGGTTTGATTTTGGCATTGATGAGGATGCAAAAGCAGAGTGCAATCGCTAACATCTTTCATACATTAACGTCAAAGTACATGTACATAGAACATATGGGGGAACACACAGACTGGAACTGTCATCCATGTACACATGAAAAGAATGTAAATCATTTCCACATAAAAAAAAACTTTTGGAGTATTGGTAAACTGTGCAACACAAGTCTCATATTGAATCAACACCAAACATGATGTGTTCCATATTTTTGAGCACAGAACTGTATAATGATGTCCTCTTTCTCACCGACGTCCGTGTGCACTACTGGACTACTATTTAAGGCAGAAACAGTTTCACCCAATCACAGTTTAGCAAGAAACTGCAAAGCCAATCCTGTGACAATACTGGGTTAGGAAAGCGGGTCTGTTATCTGTTTGTTAACAGCAGTTTAATTTGAATTTTTTTGTTAAAATTATTACTAGGGACAATTCAGTAGTCACTGCGTAAGGTCACTCTTCCCAGTGCCTGGCATCACCTAGAGGGGCATAGAGCCCCCAGCACTGGGCTGTGGAGCAGAACCAATCATCCAGCACCAGTACATGGCCTCTCTAAGGCTCTTGTGACTGCAATCAATACTCACAGCAGTGTTCCAACATCTAGTGCAGCCTTCTCAGAGGAGCAGAGGCTGTTACTGCCACCATGCTTATTAGTATCCCTGGTTTCAGGAGAACCTCTGGTGTCTCCCAGGCACACGAGCTACACGGATTTGTGTCGGAATCACAAGAAGTGACAATTTGTCATCATACACTCAAACTCCTTGTATAAAGTTCCCCTTCATTTGATGCTTGAGGTGTTTGGTGTTCCTGTGTCACATAGAACCAATGTTTTTTATAATTTAAGAAACATGTAATAATAAAAAAACACCACTGGGGTTTTAAAAATGACATCAAACACAAATGAACGTAAAGAACAAAAATGAATGAATTTCTTTTACTGTAGGTCTTAGAAAGCACTATAACATTGAAACCGGGAGAACTTTCAGGATAGTCTCCGCCCACAAGTGGGTGGGGAAAACCTGCAGAGGGAGGGGCTCCGGAGAGCGCCCGAACAGCGGTGCGGCGAGAGAAAGAGCAGCATATGATGAGAGTGTAGAAGAACAAACACCGGTTCTAGATTGTTTTACACCGATTATATTTACTGAAATCAGAGTTTGCTGATACACTCTGAGTTCGAAGGGTTAGTTCTTCACCAGGAAATTACTTTGCTGCTTACCCTCCATGTGAACTGAGTCACCAAAAAGGTACGCACTCCGGGAAGACAAGAAAACATAAAATGGATCATTCTGGAGCTTTTCTTTCTCAAGCGTATCAGTGCCTTCAGGATACTATTAAAGCAGGAGGCTAAAGACTCTCCCCCACCTTCTGCGTTTGAAGACACAGACAGAAACCATAAAGCTTCACCGTGAGAAGCTTGGCAACCTCGTGACTCCTGTCTGCACTCGTAAACAGGACTGTGAAAGTGTACGAGTCTGTTATATTTATTTAGGTGTGTGTGTTTACATGTGCAGTATTATTATTACTAGTGGCTTATGGAAATAGTGAAGGTACAGATAGGCGATAAACGAAAGGAAAAACCTGAATAAATGAGTGTACGTAGGTTGTTTCCACTCGCTGTTATGTATTGTGCCTTGTTCAAAAAAGCAGCCCAGACTGAAATTCTCGTTATAACTATAAACATTAATGGGAGCGAATAAAAATGATGGGCTGAATGGCTGGATATAAGGAAATCCAATTACTTTTGTGGCATTTTGCATTCAAAATGGGCTGCTTTGGCAGTTTCATTTCCATACATGGACTGAAGAGGGAATGATACATACTACAACAAACGCTTATTTAAGAAAAAAACAAAAACAAGGAAAATGTGTTTTTTTACCTTTAACATCACTCCACATTATATTACCTGCATGTAAGTGCTGAGTAGACCCAGATTAGGAAGGCAAGAAGAAAAGATCCCGAATGACTTTGAATCAGAATCAGAAAACCTTATTGCTCTGAAAGACATTGAGTGACAAGTCCAGAGTGTTTCTTTGCCTTTCACACTATGAGGGCTGGGACCAACTCCATCACTCCCCTTGTTGGATTGGAACTGAAAGTAGGTTCCGGATTAGAACCATTAAGAAAATGTCGGGTACCCAATTTTTTACATTTTGAATTTCAATTCTGCTTTTTCTTTTTTAACCTTTATGGAGTCGAAATGGGGACTTGATAAGGGCCTTGGAATCAGATTCAAACCCAGCCCAACCCTGGTTAAGCTTAAGGTGCTCAGATGATGGATGGATGGATGGGCTGAAGTGTGAAAGTGCATCAAAATAATAAAATGAGGTTAATGCCATAATTTACCTCCATAAGACCTACATCAAGTTTTTACTTATGTTTTGTGCAATGAAGGATATATTGGCTATTCCTGAAGCTGTTCTGGTGACTTGGGGCATTTTTGCACCTCACTAAAGCACTTTATGGCATTTTTTCCTTTAATTAGCTCCTTTAGTTAGATTCCTTTAATGTGACATCCCTGGGTTTGTCAAGGACGTGGTGGCCTGAGGAAACGTTAAAGAATTCTTTGTCACAAGACTGCAGGTGTATGTCTCCTTTATGAGCAGAACCATTGTGTCTGTGGATTAGTATTGGCACTGCTCTCAAAATGTCAGCTATAAGGAACTGTATCTCTCCGAGGCTGTCTTAGAGCGATAACACATTTTCTTCAGTTTATTATTCACGCTCATCCAAAAGGCAAATATCTCCGCCGCTTATTGATGAGAGAGATTGAAAGATAAAGAGAGCGGCACAAAAAAGCTGTTCAGCACAAGCATGCTGATCTTCCTCACACATGCACACACATTCATTCACACATTCATTCCTGTTCAACAACTCATATTGTGTTATTGATACTCAGAATAATTTTGATACTGTACACTATACATCAAGAGGAGAAGAAAGCCCCTTAAAGGGCTCTTATCGTGCAGTTTTCTTGCTTTTTTTCCCCTTTCCCTGAAGTCCACTTATGGCATTTCGTTCATGACATCAGTGAACACAGCTGGATCCTAGTGGTTAAGCATTCGTCCTACGATCAGGAAGTCGTGGGTTCTATGGCAGAATGGTCACTTTCACATTCACATTTCAAAAATGAGATTCTCAGCTCACCATCCAATCAGCACACAGAATGCTAGGGTCCTACTGCCCAGGTCTGTTTGCTATAGAAAATATTTTTTCTTATACAAAAATAGCTGTTTAGCCCCTTTTATAACATTTCTAAATGACCTTGTGCTGACTGGCTGCAGTGTGTTTACAAGGTTAAGAAACAGTTGTGGACTACTTGAAAACTGATGTATGTCGCTCTGGATAAGAGCGTCAGCCAAATCCCGTAAATATAAATGTGTGCTGTTCAAACAGTCTGGGCTGAAACACTTTTAATAAGATCTCTTACCTTATCACAACAACTGCCCTCTGGAAAACTGCTTAAATCTTTGAAAGAAAGCTTTATACAGTTATATAACACCAGCTACTCAAACTGTAGACTGAAATCCAATGTATGGATCATATGCATGTAGCTCTGTTCTAGTTTCTACTCCTCAAGGACCACACAATCCAGTGGCATTTGAAGGAAAGATGTTAACCATAAGTTGTTAACAGCAGCATTTTCCCATAGAGGTAAAATGCTCAGACCTGGAATTCCTAATATGGGCATGAGGTCAAGTATAGAATGATGGTGTGACTTCAGGTCTATTATAGGTCGATTATAAGGTAGGTTTTTTTTATTTTTAATTACAATTATTGTTCACGATAAATGACCATACAGCACAGATCTAGAGTAACAGATAAGAAGTTCCCTTCAGTCAAACACAGCAATACATTTAGCATCGGTCTTATGACAAACTGGGTCACTGGAACATCATTTCTACAGGATCTGAACAGATGGACTTTTTCTCAAGTGCAATGCCTTGGAAGGGTCTACTTTCTTTTATGAGGCTCTGTGCTCTGTGTATGTGTGTGTGTTTGCATCTCTTAATAGCTGATTTCTCCCCTAATGAGCAGGTAATCCCGGCAGTTTATCTAAGAGACGCAGGCAGTTTTTTAGCATGGAATATTCTTAAAGGTGTATTCCAACACATTTGCCAACTTTATGCTAATGCAGGTTACAATACTGACAGCCTTCTGTTCACAATCTTTTTTCACTAATTGTGTTTTTTCAGTCATTAATCATGTATTGGTTAATAAATAAGTAATACAAATTTATGGACAAATGCTTTTGCTTTCTCAAGATAAAACAGCATCGTTTTTCAGTAGCCAGAATGCTAGTATACTACAGACCAAAACTTGTTTACATTTATTTTTATGTATTATGTTCTTCTCTCTTTAGAAATAAAAATAGCACTTTAAGCCCACCTTCTCCCATTCAGTCAGAGGTGTCAGGCATTCAGCATGGCATTTCTTAGCCACGAGAGCTATATTATTGTTACATATATAATTAATTAAAACATTATCAGGAATAACAGTAAAGAGAAGAAACGTTTTCGACCAATCAGATGGTGCTGTCAGAAACTAATATTTGAAAGTATCAAGGAGTAAAATCAAAACAACTATATATAAATATATATATATATATATATATGTACTTTTATGGGTGAATTTGTCTCCCGTGGGCATTTTGTGGAGCTCACTCCTGGAGTGAAGTATGATATTGTACGAAGTTATGTGATGAAATGACATTTTGTGCATGCCAAGTACACAAACATACACAAACACACACATAGCCTGGAAGCCTCATTTATGCGGCCCTTTGACAGCTCTCATAATCATCGAATAGCTCTCTGAGGGCTAGAGAGAGAGAGAGACAGAGACAGAGAGAGAGAGTGAGAGAGAGCACGCCATGGGGGAGATCCTCATTTGTATGTGTAGCGGTTGATTAGTCTGGCCTGTCAGGCTAATGATAGATCAGGGAGAATTCACTCAACTGCTAATGGAGCTCAACCACGTCCGCCAAACCTCCACACACACACACACACACACACACACACACACACACACACACACACATACATACACATACACACACACATACATACACATACACACACACACACACACACACACACACACACACAGACACACTTACTCACATACACCCCAAAATAACACCTAAACTCACACCCCACGCTGTTATGAGTGGCACCTCTAGCTACGCTCTTACACACACACACACACACACACACACACACACTCACACAGACTCACACACACTGTTCCGCACCAGCAGCCCTGGCTGTCTCGCCACAGGGCAGCGCCGTCCTCCCCGCTAACTCTTGGACTGCAAAAGTAGATCACCTGTTTTTGTTTTTTTCCTGCTTTGCTTTCCATTCCCATGTGTGTGTGTGCATGTGTGTGTTCAAGGACGCCGCATTGTGTGTGTGTTTGTGTGAGAGTATGTTGGGGGGTTGAGATGAATGCTCTGGACACTTGACCCTAAGGGTGTTTGGCTCGATCCAGGATTGTGTGTATGAGGCCAGGTTTACCACTCGGCTTTTTGCAAGGTTGAGTTGTCCTTCTCGTGTGTATGCTCTTCGTGTCAAATACAAATACACACCAGTTCAAAAGCCATATTTACAACACATGTATGATTTATTTTTTATACAAAAATAAATCATACACCAATATTTACCTTTTGTTAAGGAACAATTCAGTGGAAAATTCACTCTAAACATTTACTTCAGATGTACAGTACATTCCAAAAGTCTTGAGCTACCCCTTGTTTCTATATAAGTTGTTGGTGCAAAAAAAGAAAGAAATGTGAACAAATGTTTTACTGCAAAGTGCCTAAAGATACAAGGAGCCTAGATAAAGGAGTTCCAACCACTCAGCTGGAAGCATCTGCTCCTGGTTCTTCACTGGTTCAGGACTTCAGTTAGATGGTCTTTGTTCTGCTTTAATGATTCATGCAAACAAAAAACATTCCACTGAAACTGGTCAGGTTCAGGGACTGGAAATGAGAGTCTTTGAAAGTCCATCAGGAAGCCTGGAGAACTGTTCCTCAAGACCACATTAAAAATACAAGATGGTTTGGATCCTTGGAAGCAAAATATGAAGAGATGAGGGGCAGCTCACAGTACTCTAGTTGATAAGGGTCACCTAAAAAATCAGTCCCTGAAACAACATCCAGCTCTTTGTTAAAGTGAAGCAGACTCGCAGATGTGGTTTAGCTGTCAAAATGAGATAAATGCTTCAGCCATTAAACAATAGGTTCTGATTTCACAAACTACCTAAAGAGTGTGGATGTAAAATCTAGTTTTTGAGGTATCATAAACATAAAATAAACACTCTGGTTTCATCTTAAACAGCTGTGGAGGTTCTGTTCATTTTTACAGCTTATATCAAGTCATACTGTGTCCTAAACCACATCCACAATTCTGCATCACCTTAATGAAGAGCTTGATGTGGTTTGCATAGATTGAGAGAAGTTCTGAGGATATATTTATTGGTGCATTTGGACGTATAGTGTTAGTAACAGTTCTGCAGCTCCAGCAATGAAGTCAGGAGACACAATTTGTCTTTTCTGGTCGACTCGGCTGTGGCAATTCTTGTCTTACAGCACTCTGCATGTACCTCACTGCCACAAATGGGCTTTAAAAATAGGCCTTACTATCGTAAATCAATGCCTGAGGCATCAGGCAGTGTATTCATAACCATTTCATGTAATGACTTTCTGTGAGGGAGCTTTTAGAGGTTTCTGATGTCTGGTTCCATTCTTTACAATCCAGTAAGTTTTTCTTGAATGAAGCATTTCACACCAAAACGCTGTAAATGACTTTGTTTACATCTTTCCATCGTTTTTTAAGTGTAGAAAGTTTATAATGACGTCTAAGACTTTTAGCCCAGGTTGGGGTCTATTTTGCATAGAAAGTATGAAGTGAGCAGTGTGTGTTCACTCTGTGTGGAAATGTGCTTGTCAAGGTGGGGGTCGTTGTACCCACCTGTCCAGGCAGTGTGTGTGTGTGTGTGTGTGTGTGTGTTTGACTCAAGGTAATAAAGAGTTCAGGTAGTACATGAGATACCGAGCTCAGGTGTCATGCCTAGAAAAGCTTAATTGCTTTGTGAATGTCAGCAGAAAAGGTGTGTGAGTGTGTGTGCGTGTGTGTGTGCGCTAGTCTTATTATTCACTGCTCCTCCTGTTGTGTTACTCATTACTGAGCCGAGGCACTTGCACTTGTGACTTTTAAACCAGATGATTAAAACACCACACACACACACACACACACACACACACACACACACACACGCACACACACACATGCTGCTGTTCCGCCAGGGTGCCCCGAAGCTGTAAATTGCGGCTTGATGCGACTCGTGCCAGACAGTGGCACACAGAGCGCAGCCATTTGTGTTCTAAGCCCATTTGTTCTCATTAGGCCCCGCCCCCCATGAGCCCTGACCCCCCTCCCCCCCTCTCTGATTTCTGCAGCATGTCCATGGGTACTTTAATTAATAAATAAATTAGTAAAGCTCATTAATGACCAACTGCCCAGAGGAGGAAGGAAGGCCACTGACGAATGAAGCTCCCTTTGGTCCCGGGGGCGCCTGAGCCGGAGCGTCCATGTGTGCCTGCCTTCAGTTACCTGTGTTATGAATAATTTCTCCCCTGGACTCTAAATTGACTCTAGTGTGGAATATTTAATATACTGAGCTGGTGGGCACAGGCCTGTTAGCTGTAATTACAGACACTCCTCATTTTTTCCTCAGATTGGTCAGGCCTGTTACACACAGGTGGGTCCTTACAGCGACGTCTGTCCACTCACGGCCATCTAACACCCTCGGCTTCTTTCCAGTCATGCAAGATCAGCTACCCATTCATTTACCAACAGGTTTCTAGATTATAACTGTGGCAAAAACCAGTCCCGCTCACTCAGTTACTCGATTACTCTTTTAGGTAAAATTTGGATAGATTTGTTATTTGGATATATATAATTAGAGCAGTAATAGTTAATAATGTTATAGAAATAATGTTTTTATCATTATTAATGTTAATAACAATTACATCATTTGGCAGATATTTTTATCTAGTTTTTGTGTATGTAGGTGAATGTAGTGTTACGGGTCTTGTCCAGTTGGTGTAATGTGGTGTGTCATGGTTGGTTGGTGTGGTGGGTAACACCGTTGCCATTCTCCTGCTTAAAAGCCAGAGGTGTTACCCGCTAGACTTACCAACCACTGCAACTACTACTGCTATTACTTCTACTACTGATAGAAGCAATTTGTATCAATAAAAAAAAATATACAACAACTTGTATTATAAATATCAAATAAATCAGTCCTTTTATGGCTACTTTTATCACTTAAGTCTAAAACAGCTATCTGTAGAGGTTTTGTTCATGTTTACAACTCATACCCACTGTTAATATTATTATTATTATTATTATTATTATTATTATTATTATTATTATTGTGAAATGGCTGGCCAGCCCAGGTAAAATGCCACACTTGCAGGAGATCCTCCTGGAGCAGGAGTTTTGGTGGGAAAAGCAGACAAAGGGGATGCTGAGCGCAGCGTAGCTACTGAGAATCAGCAAACAAAAGCAGTCCTCATGCAGCATGCTGGAATCAGCGCTGCTTCAGAAAAACAGTCTAACAAAACAAATTTCAGGATCATCTTCTAATGTGGTGTGGAGGAGGAAGACCAGGGGGCATCAGGTCCAGCCGCTTTGGCCTGCCTGGTTAGAGGAGGGACTACCGGGCGTACTTACTTCACTAATCTTTGTTTAAAAGGGCAAAATGTTTTTAAAAATGTTTAAAAATACAAAACAGCACACTAACAAGCAGACATGATGGGGAGGGAGGCACCAAAATTATTATGTTTGGCCAAAAACTGAAAATGAGGAAACATTTGGCCAAAGACCAAAACCGAACTGAAAGAAATTATTATTATTAAATTATTAAAAGAATAAATCTGTTTCAAAACTATGAAAATATTTATTTAGCATTCAAACAATGCACAATATAAATATTTTACCACTCGTGAATAGCAACATAGCTGAAATATTTTATAATTAAATATCTTCTCTCATAAAACAAGTGAATTCAAGTGCATTTTAATATTCAGAACAAGTGCTTTAAAAACTGTTGAAAGATAGAACAACATTCTCTGTAGGATTTCAGCAAAATATGGTATTAAAACAAAGCCTGACTTAGCCCATATATTAACCGGAATCACTGGAAAACTTTCTTGACGTTGAGAAAGTCTTTTTGGATGCACCCCTTCTAGAATTATTATTTTTTTGTGCCATTTTCGGCCGAAACTTTTCGGTGGCGGAATATTCGGTGCATCCCTAATAACAACAACATGATACAAATCATTCATTGACACAAAGCAGCTGGGTGGGCATCCACAGACATGTTCATTTACAACACTGGACAAAATACAAAAAAAAATGTTTGTAAATGCAGACCAGGAGGTCACTTTTAAAGTCTAAGAGTTAAAGGCCATATTTACAGTCTTTATCAAGGCAGAGATCACTGTAATCTGGTCCCAGGTGAGTGACCTTTAGGAATGAAGCTCCTGCCTCAACAATTACATTATCACAGACTCTTACAGACTCTTATCACAGCATGACTGGATATTAAACAGATCATATTAAACAGACCTGCTCTCATCAGGTTTCTCCACATTTGTTCAGCTTCTTCCTTTCAGCTGTTTGTAGCAGTCAATAATCCCCCTTTACATAAAATATCACCGAACTAATTTATGCAGAAGTACATCTGTGTGTGTGTGTGTGTGTGTATCTTTGTAGACGACTGAGTGACAGTGTGTTGTACGAGTCTGTCATTCCTTCGCTCTGCAGATCCTTCGAGAGCTGAACTTTGACACACACTCCAATCTGAGGCAGTCCATCTAAACTTAAAATCATCTTTCACTTTCATCCCCTCTCCCTCCCTTCCTCCCTCTCTCTCTCGCTCTCTCTCTCTGTTTCTCTCTCCCTTCCTCCCTCCCTCCCTTCCTCCCTCTCTCTCTCTCTCTCTCTGTTTCTCTCTCCCTTCCTCCCTCCCTCCCTTCCTCCCTCTGTCTCTCTCTCCCTTCTTTCCTTCTCTCTGTCTGCCTGTCTCTCTGTCTGTCTGTCTGTCTCTCTTTCTCTCTCTCTCTCTCTCTCTCTCTCTCTCTCCCTAATCATTCCTCTCCCCTGTCTC
>JBBPDB010007906.1:0-13219 GCA_037974465.1 Brachypetersius altus | reverse complement strand
GTGTGTGTGTGTGTGTGTGTGTGTGTGTGTGTGTGTGTGTGTGTGTGTGTGTGTGTGTGTGTGCGTGTGTGTGTGGGGCCAATTTGCATCACCAATTCACTTGACATACATATGTTTGGACAGTGGGAGGAACTGGCTGAAACCTACATGAGCAGAACATGCAAACATCCACACAGAACTGGCTGGGAATCTAACCCAGAAACTTGCCAACTGTCATTAATAAATAGATTGTTAAAAGCATTAAAATTGTAAGAATTACATCACTGTTGTTGCTCACCTGAAAGCCAGTTAGAGACTTCATGATTCTGAGAGAAACTGTGCCTCCATTGAAGATTTTGACCTTAAAAAAAGAAAACACGGCAAAATACAATAACTACAACACGCACTGTGATATAGTACAAATCATCACTGTAAAACAAATACACAGACTGTCCTGAAACTTGTAAGTCACTTTAGATAAAAGCAGCTACCAAATGAATGTAATGTAGAGAAGTGGTGTAGCTGAGATGAAAACATTCTCAACAGTAGCTGGAGTCAGGTGGCGTGAAATGGGTTACATATGTAAGAGAAGACAACTGTCTGTGAACCTGTTAAAAATCACATGAAACTTACAGAACCAGCTGTGTTTCGGTCGTTTGGCACACCAGTCACATAATCTGCAATTACAAAGAAGTTATAAACCCAGCAAACTGTATGTTGCACAGTTCATTAAACACAGCAGCCATTACATGTCATGCAGAGATTCCTCTGTGGATGTTTTTCGTAAATAAATGAGAAAGCACTAAACAATTGTAAAAAAAATTTTGTGGTTTTATTTTGGCAGTTAAAGACGATATCTGTCATATCCACATTGTATCTGTACTGTATATTTTATTTTAAGCAGATATGGATAGGAGTAAAAACTGCCAAATGCACCAGTAAAAACATAATGTGTCAGAATTATTCAGTCAATATTTTCAGTGTGAAGTCAGACAGACGCACACTGTGGCATAGATATAGTGATATAGTCAGTCAGCTCCCACTGTTTCTTCAAAAACGCTCAGCATATGATTATTGTAAGCTAATTGTACTAACTATCATGCGATATAGAACTAGCTTCATCACAAACACTGTATCTGTGGGAAAAACACTACAACATCCACATAAACTTATCTCTGATGATTTTGACTTGTTGACCTGTGTTATAATTGCCACTGCCATACTCCTTCAGAAGCAACTAGGGATAAAGGTGAACGCGTACAGATTTATGAATTCATAGATGAAGAGATATGAATATTATCAACATGTGTTATGGCAGAATCAGCATACTTGTCTATGCAAATAATTTTGCTTCTCTTTGTGGTTAAAACTGTGTTGCAACACGTTGGAATGGGAAAACATCCACTCTTTTGTCAATATTGTCTAATTGAATGCACTGCCAAATGAATACATTGTTGCTGAAAACTAAACCTGAGATTTTACTGGGGCACAGCACATAAATGCTCCCTAGTGAAAGGGGTCTTGCGAGGCCCCTGCGCTGAAGTATTTTTCTTGACGCCGGTCCTTACCCGGAAAACTGTCAGAATTGAACTTTCCTGTCGCCACAGAATAGCCTGGAGGAGATACATACAAGCTAAGTAGATTTCAGTGTACAGGAAATTTACTTACATACACATGAGTGCTTTAGTAAATGCAGAAATGAAATATGCTGTTACTATTTTGGCTCAAAAGCTTCTGTTTCAGTAGTTTCTTACCCAGATAAAGGTCATAGTGGTCAAACCTCTCATGCGACTTAGACTCTTCTACTAGATAGTGGACTGGAGGGAAGGTCCTGCCCTTGGCCATGATGTTTGGGAGGGGTGCAGTGATGATTTGACCTGAAACATAACCCAGTCCCCTTCAACCCAATGCACGCAAGCGCGTAGAAGCATAAATCTGAAACCAGACCATGAAGGTCAAGCTAAGATCCGAATTGAAGGCACAGGTCCAATATTTTGCTTTTGTTTTCCATTTTTTATTTTAGCGTTTGGGGAAAATGGTCACTTTGTTTCTCTGAGACACTAGCAACTAAGTAAATACAAGTCTAGACATGTCTACAATCTGCTGCATTTGTAGTATGTGACTGATTACCATGGACTCGTTTTTGACACATTTTTCTGGACTCAAAAAAAATCCTGACCTGAAACACACTTGTAATGGTCAATTAACAGATTGTGAATAGAAGCACATTTCTTTTGGCACCAGTATGTTTTGAATCAACAGGTTTTCCATGATTTTTAAAGTAAAGGGAAATGACTATCCATGGTAATGACCATATTCATTTGCCACTGATGCAGCAGACAGATAGTAGATTTAAAAACACTGGAGGATTCATTTGATCCAAATAGCGCAGAAAACCAACATTTATGTATAAAATGGAGCACTTACAGCAAATAATACACCACTGTTGAACACACTGGTTTTAACAGTTTTTTATTAGCAAGAATGAATCTAAGCAGTCCTAAACTAGTCTTTTATGCATTGACCTGCTTCAGTATCTTCTTGAAACATAAAAAGCTTTTTTTTACCTTGAAAAAAGTAGCCTCCAGGAGCACCTAGAAGCACTTTGCCATCCTACAGCAAGGAGCAGAAGAGGATGATTTTGGTGAAAAGAGCAGTGATTTCTAAGCGATTTCAAATACTTGAAGGTTTCATGAAATGAGTCATACGTGATTTCAGAGAAGGAGAAGCTGGTGTTAAAATGAGATTGTGGGTTTTGTACCTTTGTGATGTCGGAGCTAAAGCCTGCTTCACAATAGCGCCGGTCTTGAACTGAAATGGAAATAAAAATGTTTCATGTTCCAGTAAATGTGCAAAGAAAGTGCAATAATTGGTAATCCTGTGTTAAAGAGCAATTCTGGCTATTTTTCAACTTATAATTAGGTACAATTAGGTTGTAATCATAGCCACTCAGAGTAGTTTTCTGTGAAATGCTACAATAAAAAAACAAAAACAACTTAAAAACATAATATGTTTGAATCATTCAGAGTGGTGGTGACAGGAAAAGGTGCCTAAGGGGCTCTAAAGCTGGTACACAACATACTTGATGCTGGTATACAAAATAGTTGCAAATATGTTGCCTGAAGCCTGAAATGTTGGTCTAAAGGCTTTGGCCTAAAATGTAGATTAAAAATCCATTCGTTGTGGAGAAGTACATGCCGGGTATTGTAAGTAACATATGACCAAAAATGATTTTGGGTAGTTAATAAAATGGCTACATTTTCTTTTGTGATGCCTGGTTTCATTCACGCCATTGAAAAGAAATATTCTTTAGTGTGTTTCTGTACAGTGTACAACAAAACTAACAAAATAACTGTGTCAGAATTCAGTCCAGAACAAGTCTTAAAAAATAAATGAAATTCCACTTAAGGGCACTTCTTTCGATGATATCTAGTGACACACAGTGACAAATGCAGTATATGATATTGTTTAATCTAAATGGTATGGGAGTGATAACATATGTGATGACTGAGCATTGAAGGAAGTCATTTTTCACTGTATTTTTCACATTTTCCACAGACAGCAGTCAGGCCTTACAGCCTTTGATGTAGAATTCATCCACTTCAGTTCCTCTACAGGGGGCATAGTTAGCTATATCCCCAGTAAGTGTGTCCAGTAACTGGCAGTTCCCCACTGGCGTGTTCATGGCCTCATTCTTGCCCTTAATCACATTCCAGTGAAACAAAGGAGCACAGGCCTGAGGAAGAGGAACAACAGTGTTAATGCAATATATCTGCTTAAGTGCTCATAGACATAAGCTATGTTCGAAAAGTGCACTCGTTCAGTCGCTCACTCATTCACTACATAGTGCCCTACATAGTGAAGAAATGCACTTTACATCAAATGCACGTCTCCTTGTGGGGTCCCTGTTTTGTCAACAAGCCAATCAGAGAGCAGAATGGGCCGTTCTAAAAATTAACATTATTTTCAATGAACATTTTTATATTTATTGTGCTTTTGCAAGAATGACACAAATTTTATCCATGAAACAAAAGCCAGTTTAATTTCAACTCACTTTATACACTTATTTAGAGATGAGAGAGTGTGTTATTGACAGATAGAAGATTGCATACATAGTGTCTAAAATCTACTTAAAACACTCAAGAAAAATTACTCATTATGACCTGATGTATGTGAAAATTTGACTCAAACATGGACCAAGACCTAATATTTTGCCAGGACCTGTTGGACTAGGTTGGGATAGCAAACCTCTATTCCAAACGTATAGTGGCTGTTTTATAGGAGGTGGATGCCACTTACCAAGATGTAACTGTTGTAGACCCTCACCGTGGCCCCCAACCATTGGTTAGACGTATGGGACCTGAGGAGCATGTCATTAAAAGTGATGTTTTCATCACCTGTGGAGAGGATGGTAAACATCACAAATGCATCTTTAGGCTAAAGGTACATTATACCTGCCTCAAGACAGGGCTGAGCTTCATTTAGACTTGTTTAGTAATGAGCCTTTACAAAAAAAAATGTTCTAAAAAGCTTACACTGACCTGTTTGGTCAAAGATCAGCCTTTGACATGACCCTTTGACTGATGTCCCGGAACAGAGGAAGACAGAGCCGCCCTGGGAACTTCCTACGCTATCTCTGGGCGCACCCACTACAACACTTACACTACAGAAGAGAAATGACAGTTTGTTGCATAACACTGAGACTTCTGGAAACCATACTGTCACAGCTTTAAGAGTTTCACAAGACCTGCCTTCAGTGGTATTTTAATTAGATGTCACGGCTCGGCCAGTGGCGGGCTGATAGCCACTGCTTTTTTGTTGGGTTTTTTGCCTCTGTTCCTTTTGTTCATGTTTCCCCCCATGTGTTTATCGTTATTCTAGTTTTGCTGTGAGTGCTCTTATGTTGAGGTTCGGCCCTGACATTAGAGTTGTGTTAGAGAAAAATAATTCTACTAGCATATCTCTATAACGCATCTAGCTGCTACTCTTCGTTCTATTCCTTATCCTAAATGGTTGCACTATAAATAAAACCTTACATGCCTACTGCCACTAAAAATACCCTTTATTTATATAATGTACATTCTCTATGCTGCAGTCATTGATGGCTATTTTTTTTACACGTTTTTGCTGTCTGCCTCAGTCTGCATCTAGAATATCCTGCCCATACATATTTATCTAGTCGTGTTTTTTTTTGTTCTTTGTGTTGTACCATGGTCGTGGAGTAATGTTGTTACATTTCGCTATGTACAATAGAACACCTACTTGACTTGACTTAACTTGCGTAGTGTGTATTGAATGCATCGTTGATGCTGTAACATGAATTAAACACCCTGATGTGTAAGGCAGCAGCAATGAAGGCAACAGCACTTTTTTACAAAATAACAAAGGGCCCAAGTCAGCCCACATCTTGTTCCATCTTTGTTAGCTAGATCAGACCCCTAAACAGTAACCATCGACTGTATTTACAGATATATGATACCCAGTATCATATATACCTTGAAGATTGCTTCTTACATTGTTTTAAATCATTAAATTGTTCTGAATTGTCATAATTTCTCATTTCAGCTGTTTGAAACACAAGTTTTGCTGAAAGTGCAAAGTCTAACATTTCTGTCCAGACAACAGTTTTGTCATTTGTGCAGTCTCTTATTTTGTGGGATGAAAAATTCCTTTATATTTAGCATAGTTTTTTATATTTGTTTGACATCAACGCAAAAAGAAACGTCAAGCTTAAATGTAAATGAATGTGAATATACTTTATTACATTACTGTTTAAGTAAAGTAAAGTATGCAATGCAAGTCAACTGTATTAATGTGAAATAAAACAGTTAAACAAATAATATATTATAACTCTTGAGGTTAAGGTTCCAAAAGTTAGTGGTGCATTGCTGGGAAAATGGATACTGAAACTCAACTGTAAATTGGCCTATTAATTATATAATGAACTATAATAATATAATTATGTAGTAACGCCCTGTGATACCCAGCTGGGATACTCCATGCAACCCTGGTTAAGCAAAACTGCTCAGATAATGTAGGGATGTATAATTGTGTAATTATATTTTTATATGCATGAAATGGAAATCAAATGAATTGACAATATAAACCTTGAGCCTTTTTGCAAAATAAAAAAAATGCATAATGAATGGCAAAAATAGCTTTTACACTGAATTACATTTAAAGAATAATTCTTTTCTCTAGGCTTGTAAACATCGGGGTTTATTCCAGCAGCAATTAAATAAAATGCATGATTCAAGTAGTTTTGGTTTCATGGTATCAGCATTGCTATTACTAGTATACGATTACAGAGAATGTGAACTGAAACTTTCTGTGAACAAGAATGCCACTTACTTGTTGCTGTTTTCTTGGAAAAAGTCCACAGAGAACCCAAAGTAACTGCCTTCTGGACCAGAATGTTCACTGTAGTTAATCAGATCCAGATTAAAGCTGCTGCTCTGATGTAGGAAGATGCTTAAAACCAGATTGAAGAAGAACAGGCAATTTTTCACTCCCTCCATCTTCTCGAGTGGGACTACAAATGGCACCCCTCACTCGTTCTCAGAAACTGCTGTTTCTGCTCATCACTGTACACTTGTGTTTGTTGTGTCGCAATCATTTGTCCGGTTTAATATCTGCAGCTCACTGATGATGAAATGAATGACTGCTGTGTGAGGTTCATGCAGGAAAACGGCCTATCTTCAGTGCTTCACTCACTTTGCCTTGTGCGGTGGCTGAAATATGCTTCCTTCAGATAAAGCAGGAAAAGGCCCACCAGTATGTTCTTCTAAGGTCTTCTAGGTTATTTGGCAAGAACACAGGGCTGTACAGTTCACAGACTGTATATGCATTAGAGACTTTCAGAAAAAAGACTACAGAGAATTAAAGACCATAACACATGGTCAAGCAAAACTAGAATGGTCACTGACATGCATCTTTAGTAGCTGTAGTTAGGAAATTATTTTAACATGTTTTCTTATATTTGTTTAAGTTGTACTGAATCCACAAACCCAGTCTTGAATCTTATTTTTCAATTTGAAATTTGTCAAGGTATGAAAAAGGTCCAAATACGCACATTTGCCCTGGGAAGGTGTATGCAGTGTTTCTTAAATTCTTCTTAAAGAAGGTCAATAATGATAATGTTGCCTTCCATGAATGAAAGCCTATAGTCACCATTTCGCATTATTTAATTGATGCACTGCGAAGTACTAACTTTCATTCATAGTTAGCAACATTAGCATTATTGACTTCCATTAAGATTACTTTAAGGTAACAGTTGTAACAGTTGGCGGCTGCTAGAGGCCGTCCTTTTCTGTTCTGTTCAGGTTCAATTTGGGACTTATGATATGATAGCTGAGCACACTGGTCTGGTATTTGTTTACATAATGTGTTCCAGCTGACCAGTGCGCTTAGAGAATGAGATGTTTTCCTGGATTGGTTTTGTATTTAATTTCTTTAGGGACCGACCACAGTTGTCGGTCCACTGTCTTGCTACGTTCAGTTTGTGTATTCTCCTTTCTCTTTTGTTAGAGTCGAGAGTTTGAGTTTGGTCACAAGTGCATTTTGTTTTGACTTATAAATAAATATGATGAACATTACACACATTGTATTTATATTTTAAAAGATGCACTATTTGTACTGGGGGGAAAGAAGTGTCTACAATAATATATATTAAATATATGTAAAAAGTAAGTAAACTAACATAAAAAGTATATGTAGAATATTTTATTCATTTCGAAGTCCAACAAATGATTGACATTGCATGAACAAATATTTGCAAAAAAATTCCAATGATACAAGAGAAAATGTGATTGGGTGGAGAATTTTATTGTACTTTAATTTTAATTTAATACTGTGTGCTGGTGATATGGTCGCTTAAAAGCAGACAAAACAGCATCATTTCTATAGCTTAGGCAAGTTACACTGGGTGACATACACTCTCTCTGTCTCTCTCTCACACACACACACACATACACACACACACACACACACACACACACACACACACACACACACACATACTATATAGCAACACAGAGATAACTGTCCATTAAATGCAGTGATTGCGTACATAGTTCAAAATGGTATACATTTGAATATGCTAACCAGTATGTAATAAGTAAAAAATATGCAATATATGTATGTAAAATATATATATTTCTGACATGATTAAGTTACAAGAAATGAAAAAGAAAACATTTGAATGTATGTTAATATCAATCATTTCTATTGGTCCATTAGTAGACTATGAAAAGGGCAGCTTGTAAATATAAAATCAAAATCAAAAGAGTCATGAGCTTTTGATACGACAGAGACAAAACAGTAGAATTCACATGTATCAAAAAATCCAGCAAATAAGGCTGTACAATCTGTTTCTCCAAATCACACATCTGTAAAGGCCTGAAATGATTAGGAAAGATGTGAAATGATGGTATGTACTGTATGCATTCCTGATGTGCGGTGATGTGTTTACTATACCCGTACTCTGCAGGACCTGAAATTGTCCTTGACTGAGTGGAGAAAGATAAACACATAATGATGTCCATGTGTGAATTCACATTCAGTTTAGCCAAAATTCCTGCTGTCACAAGACCTTCAATCTGTCAGCCTAAAGCATAGACTCTATATCACAAAGCTATAAAACTTGAAGCCAGAGACTTAAGTAAGTCACATAAACTGCCATCATCTCTGTATGGGAGCAGGTGCACTAATTGATTTACACATTTTCCTTCCGCTGCATTAGACCTCAGTCTCTGCTTCATTGCACAGCTGATGTTTTGCAAAATGAAGAGTGCATCATTTTGTGGTGAAAGGCAAAGTAGGTTTGCTTTAAAAAGTGTGGTGCAGTCATTTTAGTATGCATTTACCATTTCAACAGTGTTACAGTGAACCCCCTGGCCTCTTATGTCTGCTGTTGAGTTATTCTGTGTCGGAAATCATCGTTTAAAAATAACATCTTAAGAACAAAGAGTGTATTGATAAGGGTGCTTACGTTACATCTCTAAAAGCCCATATCATGGAAAACCAATTTCCCAAAGCATTGAGTAATCACTGTTAAAGCTTCACATCGTTCACCATATAAACACATGGGCAATCTGCATCAGCCCATTTGAGTATGTTGATTTTTCTGGTTACATAAAAAACACTGCATTTGCCTCTATGCCACTATTTAAAGACTACCTAGCAAAGTTTAAACCATCCAGTCATGTTGAAGCCAAAAATACTTTTTTGGATTAGGTCATTTTTTATTGTTTTTCCAAATTTAGTCACCACCAAAACAGGACCAAGAGGTCATGGGTTTAAATCCTACCTTCAACATACCACCACTGGGTTCCTGAGCAAGAGCCTTAACCCCAAGTTGCTCCAGGGAGACTGTCCCCTGTAGTTAAGGAATAGAAGTCGCTTTGGATAAAAGTGTCTGCTAAATGCTGTAAATGTAAATGTCCATTCCACCTAGTAGCTGGCCGCACCTATAACACAATACCATTAAAGCTGTGCTTCTTTTTCATGTTAGGTTATGCAGTCTGTACTTACTTTGTTTATTCTGTCCACTTTGCTGCTGTAACAATGCAAATTTCCCACCCATGGGAGTAATAAAGGGTTATTTCTTTAAAAGAGGCAGAACAGCAAATTACAATCGTTTACATAATTTGTCCTAAAGAAACAGTAACAACAACAGTTTGTTGAAATAAAGGTAAAGAGAGATTGAAAAACGAGCAGGTAAAACTTCATTATAACTCTCTGGTACATAATACCTCATCAGTGTCATGAGTGGACCTCAGGAGTAAAAACAAAACAAAGGAACAACACAGGATTATATGCCATTTAATGCCTATGGCCCTAGATGGAAGTGTTTTATTTGCTTACTGTGGGAGTAAATGCTGTGAGCTGTGGGCTGCGGGCACTGTTCCATCAGAAAAAGCAATGAAGGATGTCCTAGTGTGCAGACTGACAGAAGTAATGCACTGAATTTTCTTGATTCATCTTATTTCCACATGAATAAATATATGCCATCAACTAAACTGCACCCAAAAGCTCATGCAAGATGCTTAATTTTGAGGAAATAATGTAAATAATTGAATCAAGTGAACTGAATGCTTTTTTCAGTGAGTGAGTGTTCAGGCCCAAAGGTGATCAGTCTAGATTTCTGTGTTGGTCTCAGAGCCTCTAGCCTGTTTGGATGGAGCTGTGAAGAAAACCTGCTTGAATTCTTTGAGCCAGTCACTCAGGCCAGTCCAGCGGGGGTAGAGGAGCAGGTCATGCAACAGCCAGGCCAGCATTGCTCCCACACAGGGCCCTGCCCAGTACACCTGGACCAAGAAAAAAATATGAAGCACTCTGTCCCTCCAACTTTAAACCCTCAAAAGCTGTTATTGGGACATAACTGATTTTCGGGTTGAGGTTAGGCCCCTTACTTCCGGTAAAAGACTTCATCTTAATGCTTTTGCATACCAAGACATAATGCTTCCAACTTTGTGGACATAGTTCGGGAAGACCCTTTACTATTCCAGCATGACTGCGCCCCAGTGCAAAATGCAAGGTCCATGGCTGGAAGAATTTGGTGTTGCACAGAACCTTTTTTGATTAAATGACTTGGAGATTGCAATCTAGGTGTTCTCATCCAACATTAGTGCCTGACCTTATTAAAAGCACAGAATTAAATGGAAGTAAATTCCCACAAAAATTCTAAAATCTTGTGGAAACCCTTCCAAGAAATATGGAAGCTGTTAGTGGGGCAAACATATTAAAATCTACGTATTTAAATGCACTGTCATTAAAGTCCCTGTTGGTGTAATGGTCCTGTGTCCCAATACTTTTGACCATATTGTGTATTATTTTATATGATTAGAGATGTTTGAGCAGAAGAAACTATCTACACACTATTTACTTATTGCATAATTTTATATTATTATATAATTTTATCATCAATTAATCTCTTTCATTCAATCTGATTAATTACAATCCATTCTCATATACCAGAATCAATGCATCTGAGCTTCAGATCAATGCACCATGAGACATTAATGCATTTTTACACCCCTGTGAATGATTCATATCAGTATAAGTATGCATGAAAGGATCTAATCTAAATGGGCTCATAGGTGAAAGGGTTCTAATTGGTTCTGCACTGCTGGTCACACTAACTCCATAATTATGGCTAGTTACTCACCCAGTGGTTCTCAAAGTTCATTGTCAGCACAGCTGGACCAAAAGACCTGGCTGGGTTCATTCCACAGCCTGTGAAGCCAATCTGTCCACAAAAAAGAATATATAGACCGTTAAACGTGGGTTAAGAAAGATAAACACTAATCAAAAGCATTTCAGATATGCAACATATTTCAGTTTATATAAATATCAAAAGTTTGACAGTGCTGCTGTAGTGACAGGTTCAAATTCAAAGGTCGTTTCCACAAAGCTTGACTTAATGGTGATGACAGTACTTTCCTAAAACAATATATAACTACACACTTGTTGCTTTGTTCAGTTATACCCCAATATAAAAATGAATAAAACAGATGCTACAGACAGTACGGGTAGATGAACAGGAACAAGTAGAATCAAACCTGTAGTGGATAAGTGACTGGGTATTGTATAACATTCCTAATGCTCCTAATAAAAGTCTTATGCCTCATATAGAAATCATGAAATAGATTCACCTGGTTGATATGTTCTATGTTGATCAATTCAAACAAGATCAAATACTTTGAAAAGAAAATTGAACTGAAAAGGATAAATAGTAGAGAAATGTTTTGGGTTTTTTTTACTCTATGAAGTTCTCATTTTCCGTTCCATTTTCCAGTCAGATTGTTTGGAAAAGACTTTGATATTGATATCTTATTGTGGGCCTATTTGATCTTAATTGGAATATTTGGCCATTGTCTCTTTAGGCTGACAATGGGAAATGCTATTTTGCACCATTTTCAGACCAAATGCCTTATTGGTGGGCAAAAGTGTGGTGCATTCCTAATAAAAACCTCTGCCAGAAATCACCTGTTCACCGATCTCCCCCTTAAACCACCTTACCGCAACAAGATGTCCCAGCGTGACAGACAGGCCCAGTGCAGCCGGGGCAAGCGAGAGGAAGGCTGATTGGGGATGAGTGACAGTCAGGACGCAGAGAACAAGCTGGAACGTCACAGCCATCTCCACTGAGAAAGCCTGATAGAGGTGCACTCCAGAGGCCAGCTGAGAACGAGCCGTGCCATGGAGAGAAAGAAGGTAAGTGCTCTTTTATCTTTCATCGGCAGACACATAATAGTCTCAATACAGCCTGTTTTTACAGGACAGTCCTCCAACTCATTTGGCAAAAAGTTCCAGTCCCTGTCACTAGCCCAGTGTTATTCACTTTAAAACATGTTCATTTTTCCACTCGTTTCCAGCTGCTGGCGAGTCCACCAGCTTCTCGGTTTCTCAGTGATTCCAGTAATTTGACAGCCCACTCTTTTTCTTTCCCTACCTGTCGTCCTCCATCACCTATTTTAACCTCTCTGACTTTCTACCCTTTCAACCCCTTTTCTTTCAGCGGGCCTGTCATTTTCCTCTCCTCCGTCTCAACCTCTCTTCTCTCATCCTCTTACTGAGCGATGGGTCATAAAAACAGAGCAGAGTCTCAGAAAGAGGAACGTTTAAAGTAGTCTAGCAGGAGCACATCAACAATGCTGCTGTTAAAAAGCCATCATGTCTCACACAGGACACATAGCAGCTGCCAAAATCATCTAGCATTTATTAGGTTATACCATAAATTCACTGATGGGATACATCCTCAACATAAACACATCAATGTAATAATCATCAGTGTAAATGAAATACTATTTTAATATCATATATATGTGTTGTGTAAAGGTAAAATAAATGTAGCCATTTTCTTCTATTTTAGGACCAATTAAAGACCCCATTTCATGGAAGATTCCATTTAATTGATATTATACGATCATTTCAGGATGAATGCCCTATTTACATAACATGCAAAAGTTTGAATAGCGTTGGACAAATATTATACTGGATGAATGAAAAAGGAATTAATCCTTTATAGAGAACATGCCTTAATATAGCACTTGACTAAATTTTTGTTCTCAATTTTAATTTTAATTTTTGCCATGCTATAGAACAGACAGCAGTATATATTTTATATACACTGAATAAATGTATTATGCGTTAAAGTATGCATTAAAAATATGCAGGGGTATGTTCTCTGCAGAGGAGCAGGTCGAAAATCAACTAAACATGTTGTGGGACCAGGAGT
>JBBPDB010007838.1:0-13222 GCA_037974465.1 Brachypetersius altus | reverse complement strand
AGAGAGAGAGAGAGAGAGAGAAAGAAAGAGAGTCATAGGGATAGAAAGAGGAATAAAGAGGAGGAGAGTAATAGAGAGGGTTACAGCATTACAGTCCTTGCTGCATTATTGCATTGACATGACAGCTCAGCAAAAAATGATATTTGCTCATTTTCTCATTAACTCACATCTGTGTGAAGTTTACATCTTTGCTTTTGCACTGGGGCTACAAGGCTAATGTTGCTTGCAAGCAATGAAAGCTTATCCTCCACTAATTAGCATTGTGCAAACTGTATGTCTAAATATCATACACTTCAGAGAGTATCGGGTCATAATGTACAGTTATGTTTATAAATAGACAAAAGCATTGACGAATTTCATGCTGCAGTGGAATTCAAGATTGCTGCTGCTGCTGCTGTTTTAACTAGATGAGGTTCCTCTGTCCATTTTTATAACTGTGTTTGTCATGCATTGCCAGAAACCACATAAGTAAGACTATTTGAAAACTCAAATGCTTTTCGAATGATTGAGTCAGGATACTAGTTGGCGGGGCTATTCTTTAACTTTCATTATGTGTAGGCAGATTAGGCGCAGTTCAAAGCTAAATTTACTAGAAACTAAAGCCTGACATGTCTTTTTGGTAAACGAGCCAAAAAAAGAAGATAAGCGAATGCCCAAAGAAGAGCACAGTACCTTGAGCATAACCTCAATGCTATCTCTGTGGTCCCTTGTTCTTCTCTCAGGGTGGGATTCACCTCTTTAAGCTGATTGACACATACGGTCCCAGTGGAATAAATCTGCTCTACATCGCCTGTTTCGAAACTGTCGTCGTTGCCTGGGTGTATGGTGAGTTCCTGCGGAGAGTGGATTCTGTAGGATTCTGTACGTACGTATGTATAGTGTTCCCTGAATATTTGTATAGACCAGTCAGTCATAACACTGACAGGTGAGGTGAATAACACTGATACCCAGAGGGATATATTATGCTGTAAGTGAACAGTAAGTTCTTGAAGTTGATTTGTTGGGAAGCAGGAAAATGGGTGAGTGGAAGGAGTGGTTTTGGCAAGTTTTAAATCGTGACAACGGCGTCAGAGCACAGGTCTTGTGGTATGTTACTGGTATGTGGTACTGGTTAGTACCTACCAAAAATGGCCAAGTGAAAGACAAGCAATGAGTCAGGTAGTAAGCAGTAAAGGCTCATTGAAGGCTAGTCCTACTGTAGCACAAATTGCTGAAAAGGTTAAACTGGCTATGATTAAAAGGTGTTAGATCATCTTAGCTTGCAATGAATGGGGCAGTCTAGCTGCAGATTGGTCCCCATGCTAACCCCTGTTCACCGCTGAAAGCACCTGCGGTGGGCATGTGAGCATCAGAACTAGACCATGAGTCAAAAAAGGAGCTGGTCTACTTAATGACTAGGTCAAAACGATATCATATTGTGGGGCCAAGGGGTCCTTTGTTTTGCTCTCTGAAACTGGTACAAGGGTTAACATGCTGTTTAATGGTTATGGAATGAGTTATGATGTTTTGACTGTTTAACTTTTTTTTTTTAATGATGGCCTTGTTAGCCGTATGTCAGGCTATAGTATCCTACAATTAACAGTGTAAATAAAACAAATAATCTGGCAGAGGTACATCAGCTTTACTGTGAAACATCCTCATCCTATTTCACCTTTTTTGACACCGTATGGATAATGTTTACTGGGGAAGAGGTGGCAGTTTGATCCTCTAGGCCAGTGGTTCCCAACGTTTTTTCCCTGAAGCCCCCCTTGCCTGTGTCCAAGACAAGCCAGACCCCCCAACTCCTACCCACGTAGACGCACAAAAAGAATAAAGTGATTAATTAAAAATGTTTATTTGCAAAAAATAAACAGTGGTTGTAAGTTGGGAACCACTGCTCTAAGCAATGTTCTCCTGGAACACCTTGCAGTCATACTCATGTTACTGTGCCACGTACCCCTTCTTAAACACTGTTACAGACCAAATACATCCCTCTGTGTGATTTGTGCTTTTAATACTATAGCTCTAAAATATATGTTTGCCTGTATTGTCCATGTTAGTTTGTCAGAAATAGTCAGTGGAGAGAGAGATGATGCAGCTCGAACCACAGGGGCATAAGGTCACGTTTCAGGAGGTTGGCCATCAAAATGCTGTGTGCCTTTCTTACTGCAATTGGTAGAGATGACTAATTCTGATTACCTAAAATGAGAGAAATAAAGGAGATTAATAAGCAGGATGGCACTGCAGGTGCAGACCGTTTCTATGACAACATCGAGGACATGATAGGATATCCTCCCATGCCTGTGCTGAAGTACTGCTGGCTCTTCATCACCCCGTTCATCTGTGGGGTGAGTCACAATTTCACTCTCTTTTCCACTTTTCATCTGCTCTTGCATTCTTTTCCATTCCCCTGGTGGCTTATTCTCTCAACTTTTTGCCTCATATCTCATTCATGGTACACTGCACACAATTATTAGAAAACAAATGGATGAGGTGTAAATTCATTACAGTGATAGCTAGACCAAAATTCACAGTTCAAACTTCCACTTTACCCAAATGAAATTGTTCGGCTAAGGCAGGTTTGTATTGCATCGGAGCTACGTCGCTAATGTAATGCAATCGAAATGTCTATCCATTAACACTGCAGTCTCCACAGACTCCACAATCACCACACACTTACTGATGTTGTAAACATCTGATAGAAATCTACTTGTTATGTTCTACTTGGTTGACTTAATAATTATGTCGGTGGCCATTCTGACACATTACAGCTTAAGTCCAGTGGTTAAACTAGAAAAAGCAATGCTGCTTTCGATAGGACATTTAAATGAACCCCATTGTTTCGACCAAAATAAAATAATACATTAAACAGACTTTAAATACAAATGTGATTCATTGGATTTATAAAGAAACTAAATATAACAGTCAGGTATTTAGCTCCCAAAAGATTCCCTTAAATTTATCTAGAAATTTTTTTGGCCTTTGTTTTGGCTGTTACTGTTTTTATCTATACAATGCAGAATTTATGATTTAAATATGGATTTAGTGCTAAGAGTCACATACTTTACTTCAGAGTAAAAGCAAGGAAGCAAACTTACAGCTAGTAAAACCATACACACCTTTACTGATGGGCTGCATTTAGGGAAATTTCTGTAAACTTTATTGGCCTAACAATCACTTTAAGGGCCAGACACAAGGTTCCAACTGTTCACTTCTTTTGCTCAGTCTAAACTCTTTCTCTGCCTCTCTCTCTCAGGTCACACTTCTGTATGCCCTTATCAGTAGTGGTCCCGTGGGCTCTTCTGCTGACTTTGTGCCCAGTTGGGGGTCCACCATAGCTGCCTTGCTCGCTCTTGCTCCAATGATATGTGTTCCTGCCTTTGTCTTGATCTCTTTCAGAAGGGTAAGTGCACTATGCACCATGTCTAAAATCATTCATTAATTCACTCAGTCATTCACTCATTCATTCATTCATTAATCCATTTTTGAGCCCTTCTGTCATTCAGAATCAAAATCAGAAGACTTTTGATGTGGGAAGAAATTGCTCGCGTTACGACTGCGCAGAGACACAGAAACACAGAGACAAACACCAGATAAAATATTAAGACAAAATAAATCAAATAAAAACTGCAGAAACAACTCAATATGGGATACACTATGCTGGGTATAAACACCACAGATAAGTGAATTACTTGTAGCAATGCATTAAACTGAATTCAGTACCATATGGATCATTTTTACACGAATAAAGTTACAGTGCTCTCAGTGCGACTGTAATTGTACAAGATTTTTTTATGTTTATGGTTTTCATATTTGAATTAAGCAAATTCAGTGCATCATACATTTTTCAGTGTACACATTCAGAATGTCTTATTCTACATGTTGGTAGTATTAGTTCAGTTAGAGGAACAATAAAATAACCATAGTCTTAAGTACTATCCTAATTAGGGATGCACCGAAAAGCAAAACAGAAATGCCAAAAGAAATTATTATTAAATTATTAAAATAATAAATCTGTTACAAAACTATGAAACTATAATATTTATTTAGCATTCAAACAATGCACAATAGAAAATAACATTTGAAATAAAATATTCTACTTGGCCCCACTAATGAATAGCCTAAAAGCAAGATAGCTGAAATATTATACAATTAAATATCTTCTCTCATAAAACGAGTCAATTCAAGTGCATTTTAATCTTCTGAATGAAGTGCATTCTCTGTAGGCCTATAACATGAGTGTATTAAAACAAAACCTGGCATAGCCCATATAACTGTAATCACTGCAAAAAGACAAAACACAGACGGAGTGGGTGTGCTCAAAGGGTCTTGCCTCTTCTGTGCTTCATACTTTTCTGGCGATTAGGATGTTTTGATTTTATATGAAAATAACGATTTTGTATAATAAATTAATATAATTATATAATAACTTGTGGATGCACCCCCTCTAGAAAGTTTGGCATTGCACGCTTTACAAATGGCTTTCTGCGTTTCTTTCTTAGATATTGAAATGCGCCCACATGGCAGACATGTTTATTCAGTGAAACTCTAATCCTAATAATACATTTTGCTGAAAAATCTGGAGGTTTTGTCTTTATTTGAACACATTTCATTAAAAATGAGATTGATGCTGGCATTCAGTGATTATGTTACATAATAAAGTGCATCAGTTGCTATTATCTACAGTGTAGTTAGCACAGCTAAGTGCATTTACTACTTTGCCGCTGTTATACTGCATGATACTGAGAAAAATAACATGTGCAGATACCTGGTGTACTGCAGGATTCGGTTACGCTATTAACATCCTACAATGCGAGGCATGTATAAAAATGCAGAGCAGGTCCCAGATAACCTTGATTTTTGATCAAGATGAAAATATCTTTTGAAAGTGTGTTTGAATGTGTCCTCATTATTGAGGCATGAATAACAAGAACTGGTGTCAAAAAAGAGATATGGGCTGATGAGTCATCCATCACATTCTTCACAACTGAGCGAGATCATGCAAGGCATACACTGAGATTTTTCTGTCATGATTCCACAAAAATGTCAGTGTTACTGCTGTTCTAAGAGTGAGAGTGTTACTGCTGTTTCAGCTGTTATGAAATTCTTCTGTCCATTTTTATAGGTAACTCTGTGTGTCATACATTGCCAGAAACCACATAAGCAAGACTATACGAAAAAATAAATGCTATTTGAATGATTTTGTCCTTCAGGATGTTAACTGGTGAGGTATTTCATAGCTTCTGATACTTGTTAGCTACATTAGCTACAGTGCAAAAGTTAAGGTAACTTTTTGTGAAATCACGAAATACAATTTAATCAAAATATGTGCTGCGATCACGATTTAAAGCTTTTTTCATTCTAGGACAACGCTTCACTGCCTTATTTATTTTAATACGCATGGCGTAACATCGCCAGTATCTGCACTAACTGGTGATTGTTACTGGTGGTTGGTGGTGTAGTGGGTGGGATACTTGCCTCTAGACCAAGAGATCATGGGTTCAAATCCTACATTCAGCACACCACCACTGGGTTCCTGAGCAGGTTGCTCCAGGGAGACGGTCCCCTGTAGTTAGGGAATGGAAGTGGCTTTTTAATGAACGTGTCTGATATGCCATAAAGGTTAGGTTAAGGTAAGGAATCAACTCATTATTTCTCTCCTACTCTCCCTCAGTCACCAGTTACTGCTGATACTGGCGATGTTACGCAGTGCGCCTTAAAATGTATAGGGTAGTGAAGTGTTGTCCTAGCACGTAAAAAAAAGCCCTAATTCGTGATCGCAGCACGTATTTGGTGATGGCTGCACTGAAACTCGTGAGACCGGGCTCGATAACTAGACACCTGACATGGCTGAGCAGCTACATCTTGGGTGAGGGTCTAAAGATAAGTGAGTGCCCACCACACATATTATACCTGCTCATTGGTGATCATTGATGAATCTGCTAATGAATGAATCAGAGAAACAGATGAACTACAGGCTAGTTCATGTGCTCGCCAACTCTCTGCTCTGTGTGTCCTTCTGCAGGGTCCTGGTCAAATCCACCCTTCTCCTGACCTGCAGCAGGCCCACCCACGCAAGCCTCGGCTGAGCCTCTGTAACCAAGTGATCATTAAGCGACAGAGGCCCATCAACAGAGCGCTAGATAAAGTTGGAGAGACAGAGAAAAACACCACAGAGGAGGACACCAATGAAGTGTAAGAAGCAGAAGGACATGGCCTGCAGAAAGCCTCCAACCTCACTGTCTGACATCTTCGGTGCATTCATGCAACCTCAAGCACAATCAACCTCAAGCACTGACTATCTTACATCGCACATAAAATATAAAATGCTCCGGTGGCGGTATGAGCATACAACACATTCTGCTCCTAGAACAGTGGCCTGCACAATACCTTTTAACAATGAGAACAACCTAAACATTGTCCTCATCCATTGGATGAAGAGCCTTTTATGATCAGTTTATATTCCATTATCAAACATATAAGCCCATTTCGGAAATAGCCTTGTTAGTGCTAGTGTTTCTAGCTTACATTTTCATCCAATACCAAAGAGCAAGAGCTTTGTGCTCTTGTCTTTTAAGGTTGCTATAACAGACAATTTAGCAACTGCCTGATCCTAAAGCTTTAGCTTCCGTTACACAGTATGAAAAAAGGTACATGTTAGGTATTGGTTTCCATACTTTGATTTTGTTTCATATTTTCATAAAAAATGCAGCTGATGAGATCAGAATATCAGCAGAATTCTCATATGCACCACTGTTCTAGATTCTACATTTGCTTTCATAGTATCCAGCTCTTTAGCAATTTTTCAAAGGACCACTGATGCAGATACATATGTCTAGTTAATTTCACACATCAGCATTGGCATGGAACTGTCTTTTTCATCTTTCATGCCTTATTAACTCATTTACCAAGAATGCTTTGTGGACAAAAGTATTGGGACACACCTCATAATTATTAAATTCAGGTGGCCCCTTACTTCTAATGTTGGGCAATCCTGATGCTTCAGCATACCAAGACATTTTGAACAGCTTTTGGGCATGACTGTGCCCCAGTGCACAAAGCAAGGTCCATTAAGACATATTAAAATATTTGAATGCAATGTCATTAAAGTCTCTGTTGGTACAATGGTCAGGCATCCCAATACTTTTGTCCATGAAGCGTATCTTGTGGGCTTTAGGTAAAAATGCTCCTGATAGTATTACTGTCAATAATACGGGTACTGAGAGACAGCTACCATGATGTTACACTAATTTTCATCTCTTTACATTTTGGTACTTTCTTCAGTTAGACATTAGCACTCATTAACAGAGTTGAGGCTTGCCAAAAAAGTCCACTCTGTTAATTTACGCCATTGGAAATTGAGCTTTAAGCTCTGGACTGGATTCCACACAGTGTTATTCATTGTGCAGTTATAGCTTCTCTGAAAAATACATCTTTCTACAACACAGACTCCAGTAAAAGTGAAAATATGAGACAAATGTACTATTTGTAACAGAAAATTGAATTGAAACTAATAACAAAAACAAAAGGCTCGTGCCCATGCAGCCTTGCTGTGCGATTTCTATGCAGTAGCTGCAGTAGCTGTGGTTAATGGGCAGTTTTACTGGTTTTTGGTTTAACAGTATCATGTACGAAATAAACATTAGTAATGTTTTGAACTTCATTATTTTTCTGTTAATTAATCAATTTCCAGTCATTTGGCCTCCCAAAAAAGTTAGGTACATTGCTAAATTGATCTTACTGGGATTTGATCTCAAGATCGCCTAATCTTGTCCTGTTTAATTATAGTTAATTTACAGTTAATATGTAAATTAACTATAATTAAACTTTAAAATCACAGTTTTGCATTAAATGGAGTAAGCATTGATTCCACAATTGAGTGAATGCTTAGAAGGCAAACTGATGTACAGCTTAACAAATCCAAATATCCAGTAAATACTACAGCTGCAATAAGGTTTGCTATCCATACTGGCCTTTATGGCTGATGACTACTTAAGAAGTGGTGTAAGAATTGAACATTTCTGTGACAAAAAGTAAAAAGGGTGATATGGGTTTTAACTATATATCTATAGGGCACTGCTATATAACAATGCAGATGTTACGCAAATGATGAGTGTTGTATTTCTGTATTGTTGGGGTTTATGAATCTTTTGAATTCATTAAGTGTAACTTTTTATACTGGGAAAATTTTGATGTTCTTATGTTTTTTTTGTTGCCCTGAACAACCTTTGAACCTATATTTTTAATAAAAATACTGTAGTCAATAATAATCTTAGGCTGTCAATCTTGACAAAATGTTTTTTAAAAGAAATTACATTTTATTGCCAACACAAAATAATGCTTTTCGTATATTTGTTAGATGCATAAACAGTATAGTCTACCAAAAAAAATAACAGATTTGTGCCACAAACTACTTTCTGAACAAACAAGCACTCAAACTATTCATACTTTGATTAAACAAACAATAATGTGGTTACCAGTCCAAGCTGAGTTCTGAACAAACACACACTTGCTGGAAGGACAAAAAAACAAGTCAGCAGGAACATTGTTAAAGTCTTTAAATGAATCACCAGCAATTTCCTATAAGAGCCCACAAAAAAAAGTTTAGCCTATTTTCTCCACTAAATTGAGAAATTGAGAGAGGAGCCTTTCTATTGGTGTTTAGCAATTCCACTCCAGGTAGACACCCCCCAATAATGGAAAGAATAGGAATTGACCAGAATCCTCATAAATTTGGCCTTTATCAGGTGTTGGACTGTTTTTTTTAATTTTACAATCAGGTTTTTCCACTCTGATAAGGCTGTGTTCTAAGTAAATGTCTATGTGTTTTTTACAAAAGCTGATCTTTATACCAAACAAGACACTCTGATGAACATGTAGTGGATTGCTGAAGCTAAGTAAAAGTTTAGCACATAGTTGTCTTATGCTAAATATAATTCACTTAATTGAAAAGTAAATTGCAAATTTACATTTTAATAGTCTGCAAGGTGTCCCTAAAGGCACTCCTAAATCAGACTGAGGATGAGCAAAATAAATAGAACCCACGCTACAGGTTCAGTGCTGCACTACACAACTGTTTAAAGCACCAAGGAGGGTGTGATGAACAGATAACATGATCTTTTTCATCCTCTTGCTTTTGTTTTTTCACTCTTTCCATCGGGCGTGCCCTTTAATTACGATGGTCCATGTCCGTCACTCATCCATGTAATCCAAACAGGCACTCAATTATCAGACCATTTCACCTGCCAGTCTCATGGCAAAGCTGGGAGTCGTTTTAGGAAAAGGCCAGCTTTAGGGAGTGGTTTCAGTTGTTAACCAATGAAACATTAAGAATGAAGATGGATGTGACTTTTGAGGTCCGCATAGAACCAATTAAAAGAGTTGAATCAGAAACGGGGTGGGTTTAACTGAAAATAAACTGGGTCAGTGCGGGTTATCAAAGGCTTTATATAGAAAGTATGCTAAATTAGACAAAAATAGAAAATATTTAAAAAAGTTATTAGATACATTTTAAATCAAAGCAATGATGCCAAAATCAAATGTATTTATTAAATTTCTCCCATTACCGATATTACTGTTTTGGTAAGTAGTAGTGTAATTTCAATAGATTCTTATAAAATTATAATTACTATAATATTTCTATAAGTTAAGATGTCCAACTTTTTTCTAACTTAGGGGAAAACCCTTAGGGGAACATCATAAGGGGAATATACAAGTATAGGCAATCAACATTCCCAACATTTGTTAGCTGGGGAACATCATAAGCACCATCGACATTAGGTCCATGTGCATGTCCCCATTCAGATCAATTCAGTGATGACACCATAGACCAGGATAAAACTCATCTATGAATGCTAGTGATCTATGGATGCTAGTGAATGACCCAATGATAATCACCCTTGGTGTCAGGCCTGCCGCTCTCCATTTAAGGGATCAAAGGTGTTTACTTTGTTGACTATGGATGGCAGACCCTGGTTGTATTCCTAATTAAAGCAACAAAATGTTGCTTTTCATACCACTCTCATACGTTTCATAACACTCTTGTTAAGTGAGATGTGCAGTTTGTCCTTGTTAAACTTCAGTAGCAGCTTGGTGCAAATACTAGTGACGCCAGGCCCTAATGCAGGGCTGCAATTTGGGCCCCTAATGAACCACTTCAAACACACTTGTGTGATCAATGGTGCTAGAGCCCTGCTGAGGAGGAATGAGGAATCTGAGGCAAATATAAAACCCAAATGTGGTGATCCAGATTTGATCTTTCATAGAGGCTAATTAATTCATTAGTAGCAAAATGTACGTTTATTGCAAGATAGTAAAAGAGACACGCTAACGTTTTTCAATCTAGCCTCTGTCTGCTGTGCCCATATAGTCATTCACCACAGGCAATAACTTTGACCCGCTTCCCTGTACATATTGACTGAAAAGTGTTAGAAGCTGATGGGAAAGTAAAAGCCAATGGACACGTGAAAGATAATTATCAGGTGAAGCCTAAGTACAAGGTAGCACATTAACAGCATGGTCTGTCAATCAGTCGCTCTAACATCTGCTGCCTGGAATGTTCTGCTGGTCCAGAAGGTTGCTGCAGCCTTGTGAAATGGAACAATCCTTTTTTTTGCTAGCTCTAAAGGGCAAATGCCGCAGCCTTCATCTCCCTCTTTTTCTCAATCTCTCCCTTTCTCTGTTTCATTATAACCATCTGACTGGAATCCATGATTCAAAGAGAGATTACTTCAGCACGCATACTTTAGCTCTGCTCAGCCTCCACCCACAGGCAGAGTAATTTGCACTTTAGCACTGTTTGAGAATGGTTAGCAGCGGATATAGGCCGCTCTATACTTCTCATCAAGTCCATGTTGCTGTCTTATATGTCTTCATTAAGTCTGTGGGCTGGAATAGTTTTCCACACATGAAAGCGGAATGAATGCAAAGAAATTTAACAAATCTCAGTCCCTTGAGACACAAAGAATGGCTTTACACTAGAAAGGAGCATCTATGCCATTCTTTTCCTATCCTGTCCCAATCCAGCCTCAGACCTTTTTAGAGTGTGCCAACTCCAAATAATTTACATGTGTTTGAAAGATTACACTGCTAAGATATATCAAATGTAATGATTTATTTAGCTTTATTGATAATACAAATCTGAGCAGAATGTTTACCAGCTTAAGGTGTTTTAATGTTACTAGCTAACATTGTAGTGTACACCAATAGCTTATGTAGCATGCTTGAAGTCACTCTATGGGATTTGTTGACATCATAGTTGCTACAAATGTGAAAAGTGAGAAGTGAAAGTGACAATCTGGTCATACGGGAACACACCACAGCACACAAATGTCAACAATATGACAAAAAACAAACTGTATAAAAAAACAATTTTAACCCTACCAGTCAGTTTATGTGTATTGTTTTCTAAGTGTGCCCAATTGTGTATTATGATTAATTTTTAATAATATATTTTATAATTATAGCTATGTGCATATAATAGTAGTTATATGTAATATCTTGTCTAACAGTTTTATATTATATAGCAAACAAACAGCTTTTTCATAATCTGATTTTTCAGTCATACTACACTGATACCATAGGAACATACTGCTCTGTGTGACTGTGTTTGGTGTGCAAAGGACAACGCTAATCACTGCAGTAAGAAGTTCACAGCTTCTTTACTTTAGATTTTCTGGACTAACACAGCATTTCCCAGATTTCTAACTTTGTTGTGTTTTTGTTGTACTGTTGCTTTATACCAAACCGTCCAAGTTATGTTAGGCAGTAGGGTTGATCAATTTACAGGTCAGTCAAATGCATCCTGTGCCAGAAAACCAGAAATCCTGCTTGTGTTTTCCTTCCTTTTTGATTACAGACCATTTTCATTTCTGCATGCCTTATTTTAACACAAATACTCTTCAGACATTGTGTCCAGCTTGTCCAGCTGCTGCGAGGAGAGCAAATTTGTGGGCAGAGCATGGATTGGTCAATTATAAAATAATTTCAGAGCTTTTACTTGCTTGTAGACGAGTTTGTATATTGTGCCTGGTCATCAATAGCTGGCTGGTTTCCCGCTGAGGCCAGGTCTTTAACTAGCATGGAGAAATTGAAATTCTCCTCAATGAGTCTCTTAGGAAAGACGTTTGCTGAAGTAGCAGATATGTTGAAGGGTGAGTCGTATATTAAGTGAGTCGTACATCCCACCGTCGTACACCGCCTCTCCACCTCCCCCCCCACCTCCCTCTCTTTCTCTCTCTCTCTCTCTCTCAGCTGGTTTCATTGCTGTTGCAGATTTATACCCTGCCTCTGCATAAATGGATGAAATCTTAACAAGAATATTAGCTTGTGATCTACAGTATGCATGCTAGTCAGCTGTGGAGACCAATATGTTGCAATAAATCTGCCCTTGATTAAATTAAGCACTAACCATGGCCTGAATTAGCACACAGTGGCAAGGACAAGTCAACGACAGCAGTCCTGAGAATGAATGGTGTGAAAATGAGTTTCACAAAATATGACATGAATATTAAATATGGTTCAGAATGGGTCACACGTATTCCACAAATATTTTTTTTCTGAAATCAAGGAGGCAGCAAAGAGACCCAGGTGGCTTTGGATCAGGAGGAGGGATCAGTGGGCCAGAGCTGCTGGGACACAAGGGTCTGATCAACCCTGGCTGGGTCACCTGAGGGAGGACGTCTGATGTTAGAAAGACCTAAAACGCCCGATGATCTCACAATGTGTCCCAGTGCATCCTAAGATGTATCCTTCAGTAATACAACCTGGCTTAGACAGTGGCACCCAGGAATAGGCTGGGAAACAACCAGGAACAGATTGGTGATGACTGGATGGCAACCAGAGCAGGAAGGGGTAGCATCCCAACTTGCATTTTCCATGAGGAGGAACTCAGAAGAAGCTATAGATTGACCTACAGAGAAATACCCCCAGGGGGGCAGAGGATGAGTTCCCTAACAGGATGGATTCAATGGTGACGACATCAGAAAACGGCTCAACAACAATGAAAACCGAAAGGAGCATTGGTGGGAAGGTCTGCAAGAACAAGCATGACCTAAAGATCCATCAGGGCCGCATGAAATGTCTGGTGCAGGTGAGTGTAACACGGAGCACAGGATCAGCTCCTGGTTAGACAACAGAGGAGCCCAGCCGGGAGACAACCCACAGATAGCTTAGGAAGTTCGGGGTCTCTCCAGCGATCCTCAGGACTTTCTACTCAGGCGCTGTGGAGAGCATCCTCACACAG
>JBBPDB010007753.1:0-13226 GCA_037974465.1 Brachypetersius altus | reverse complement strand
TTAGCTCAAGGACGTTCTGCTTTTTGGGTGACTTTGTCTTGAATTAAGAGTGACGAGATGTTTTCACTTGAAACATGGAAAATGAGCTTTTGATTTTTTGATTTTTTGCAGTGTTGGGAAAGTGACTTACAAAAAGATGTAAATCTCTACATTGAGCAAACAGGGGTCTCTGGGATGAGCAACATTTAGTGAGCATGATTTTGTTTTGCAAACAATTATTCTATGAACTAAGTGGTAATATCTATCGGCATACTGTTACGATGGGTCTCTGAATCTTATTATTGTGCATAAATAGAATCCTAAATGCTTATTTCAAGTTTAGCAATTTTCAAGATATTTTGCTAATCACCGTTTGTAGTGTGTCTCAAAATTCTTGCACTAAGATGGTTTAAGAGGTGGCAATCTCTTGAAACATGAGAAAAACCCTTGATGTATCGTCACCACTACAGACACCATAATCGTCTTAACCTGAGCTGCTGTTCAGTGCCATAAAAGCAAATTAGTGAGACACACGAGGTGTTCTTAATCAACACAACAATTGTACAGTTTTTTAATGCTCAAGCATCCGGCAGCGTATTAGTAACAAATTCATGGAATAGTTTTCTGTGAGAGGCTTCGGATGTCTGGTTCCATTCACCACCACTGTGACTTTTACGATTACGACTTAAACGATTTAAAAGGTGCAAATAAAGCTCTGTTTGAGTTTTAAGTAGCAAAAATACAGTGACCTTGACTGGACACTGTATGAGCGCGTGCAGGTGTAATGCTGTCCTTCAGGATTAATAGAGAACTCAGTTTATCTGCGTTTCTGTGCAGCAGCTTGAGCTGGAACGTTCCAAAGGGGCGTTTGAGGGAAGTTTCCTGAGCGGCTGAGTCAGCGAAAAAGTGGGTCTGAGATACCTGTTGTGTTGTAGACCTCTTCCTCCGCCCCCTACTTCCTCTCTTCTTTTCGTGGCTGGGCTCCGAGCAGGCCTGCAGCGTGGGCGAGCTCACAGCCACTTCTTAGAACAAGACAGATGAAAGGAAACCAAACCCAAACTGTGTTTACCGTTTAAACCTGAAGCGAGGCCTGATTTCGGTGTAATAAATGCGTCTGCTTGTGTGCGAGTTCATAAGCTGAGGGGGAGTCTGGACCCACCATATTTTACAAGCCCACAGCCGAGACCCTCACAAGCAGCGTGCTGCAGGCAAGGAGCACAAGAGAGACCTGTTTGATAAGAGACACCAAAAGACCACAGTCGCACATCCGGAGTGTCAGTCACTGACTCACTTTCGCCTGTAGGCCAACAGCATGAGCCAAACCGCAGCCTTGCAGCTTGCATGCAGCATTTTGGGGGGAATTGTCCTCACCATATGCGAGCCCCGGCGTCATTTACTGTAAAGTGTCAATAGCTGAAATCCAGGCATATGATCTAAAGTGAAATATTTATTTAAAACGAAACAAAAATGCATTAAATAACATTATTTTTACACAAACTTTCATACTGTCCGGTACATCGAAATTATTCTTGATTCAAAGCAATAAACTCTGCAAAATCTATAAATCTATCAAATTAAAATGTCTATAAAAATCTATAAAATTATACATTCGGTCAAAATGCCTCAGTAAAACAATAACGTTTTTATTAATGGGGGGTGGGGGGGGGATATGAGTATTTAACACTGTGCAAAATACATTAATATGGCAAACTGGGTTTCTACAGTGACAAAATAAATTAAGAAAGGGATTTGAAGTCTTCATAACGCGAGCAAATAATGGGAGGAAAAAAAGTATTCTATTGAGTTTTTCATATCATATATATAATATGAAAGATTAAGATTTAGATTAGAAAGGCTTATAAGGCTTTGGTAAAAACTCCACCTTGGTTCGGGACGACTTCTGTGTATCTTCTGCTTCAGTGAAGCTACTATAGTTCACACACACACAAGAACATATAGTTCCAAGTCATTGTGTGGCATCAACAAGTCTCTCAAAAAGGGGACGAATAGGTTTCTTTGGAAAATATAAGACCATAAAGAACTTTTCAGTGGATGAACTGCATAAGAAAGGTCAAAGAGAAAAGTTTTCCGTGAACAATGTCTCTGACCCGAAACCACATTGGACCACGTAGACGCCCTCTAAATAGAAAACCATTTTCCAGGAAAATGTGAAAAAGGTACAGAAGTGGCCAAAAGAAAGGCTGTACATTTGGCCGAACTGTGTTCCTTGGTACAAAAAAGTTAATTATATGCAAATGTCACACATTTCTTATTGCCTAATCACTCATTTCACAGAACTTCCAGCTTGAAATCCAGGCTAAGGTGGAAAATTCTGGAAACAGACCGTACAGATGGAGAAATGATAACACTTTAAATATGCGGGATGTGTGTGGACACTCCAGTACTTTCATCATGAGAAAATATACCGGCCAGCGGTTCGGTAAAACACAAATTATATGTTTTTAACAGGACTTGTGTGGTGTTTTTGTGGCAATGTTACATAAATAAGCTTATTATCCCACCTGAATCAGCCTCCATTACTCATCCACTATGAAAGCCGTTCTGATTTCTCATTGGTTACGTGTGAATAAAAAATCCTGAGGACAATCCCACAACATCTGTGCACATCCCTACTATGTCAAGCACGATTTTGAAATAGAAATGTTGATTTTTTTCACCGTCCTCCATCAGTACAGTCTGATTCTAGAATTGTCCCAGACGGCGGTCCTGTGAAATGAGCGTATTGCACCTTTAATATGTCAAGCAACATGAAGGTTCCTAGCCCGAGGTCGTTTTTCCTGAATTCATCGTCCGAAATGAGTGAAGGGAATGTTGGCTACACCATGAACATGCCAAAAAAGTTATCGGCCGCGGTCTGCAGGCGGACGGTGCCGTTTCTCACCAGAACGAAAACGGCATCACCCTTGACCAGATGGAACAAGCCGCCAACGTAGCTGTCCCTCATGCGTCCTGCCATATGCGGTGATTTGGGGGGGGTTCCATTGTAGCGGTAACGAAGGAGCGTTATGGGATGATCGCCGTTATAGAGGGGTGTTCTCCTCACCACTAAATATTCAAACTGGTTTTCATCCGCTGTGAAGCAGAGTTTGGAGTAGATGTAGTAGTAGCCCTCCTTCTGGACTATTAGCTTTCCTTCTTCATACTCCAGTTCATGAGGGTCTTCGTTTGCATTGTTCCAAGGCATGATTCCATCCGCCTTGGGCCACTCGCTGCCAGCTTTACAATAAACAACAACGAGAAATCAGGAAAGGAAGGTTTTATAATCGCAAGGAGAAAGATAAGGACAGGGTCTAACAGAGTTCTGAGAGGGGACAATGATTTTGTGATCAATCAGATGGTCAACCTCACCTGCCAGGTGTGCTAGAGGCTTTGAAGGCTTCAGAAATAGAGAACCCCTTCTCGTCGGAGGGGCTGTAGAGTCTTCCATGGGTTTTCCACCTTAACATTAAAGAGCGGGATCATTTCAACAGAGAAAACATCAGAAATAGAAAATAATATATCTGTCTATACATCTCACAGTGAAACTAAATGGTTTCACATCCTCATACAAAATGTAATCTAAGAGAAGTAGAATTCGAGGAAAATGTCATTGTTTCATTCATTGAAATCAAAACCGTTTTGGAACACCAATATCCCCCGTGGGAAACAGTTACTGCCGCCCTTAATGTAATAACTGCTTGTGGCATCATTAGCAGCCACAGCTGTAACCCAACACATTTAGCAATAGAAGATCAGTCTTTAACACCACTATGAAGAAGTCTTGCCCCATTCTTCTTGCTTAAATTGCTGCAATCCAGAGACACTGGTGGACTTTTGTACATGAATTGTTTAAGGCCCCGCTACAACATCTCCGTAGGGTTCTGTCAGGACTTTTACAAGGGCAGTCCAAAACCTGAACTTTATTTCTTATGGGCCATTCAGTAGTGCACTTGCTCTCATGCTTTAGGTCGTCATTTTAGAGTAAAACCCAATTGCACTTCAGCTTTAGATCACAAACTGATGATCACAAATCCTGCTGGTTTTTCTCAGAGAGCAGAATTCATGGTTCTAGCAATTACAGCTGAGGCCTTAAATGCTTCCTCACAACATCACACAGTCACCACCACTGCCTGTTGGTATGAAGTCCAAATTGTGAACTGCTGTGATAACTTTAGACAACATGTAATGGAACCCGTCTTCTAAAATGATTCCAAATCGCTATGGGGGCATCAGTGCAAGTCTTTTTCTCTTTAATAGGGTTTCAGTTCCATTGATGTTCACTTGTTTGTTTGTTTTTTCCAAAGGGGCGTTTAGAGATACACCGTTTCTCACACTGTGGTTAATTGGAGCTTTAAAAATGATTTTGTTTCCCATGTCTTCAGGAATGTATTTTGATTGAAGGATACTGTAGTGTTTGAGAGCTTTTAGCCTCCTTCACATTGTTGGAAAGGATCAGTTAACCTCAGTTATCAAGTAAACCTTCGTCGCTGGTTGATTGAAAAACTAGGTTGTAGGAAGGAATTAGTGTGTATAGAGGCTGAACACTTTTCACCAAACCTTTCCTTTCAATTAAGGAATTGTTGAACTGAGTACAAACGGCGCTACCAGAGAAATATTACTGAACGGGCTCCGGTTGCTACTTGCTAACAAGCAGCGCCGTGTAGCTCCGCCTGGGTCCTAATGCCCGCCTGCTACCTACAGCAGCTTCAACAGCCACTACATCATTTTAATTCAGTAATGAGAGCTAGACTTATTATTTTTCATTTCAATTCATAGTCTTGTTTCTATTTGTAAAGTGCGTATCTGCATAATTTAAAAATAGAATAATGACTATATTTTTAGGGGGGCTTGGGATCATTTGGCGGGGCTTCAGACCTTCGGCAGAATTAAAATGAGCCATTTTAATCTAGATTAATTCCAATATTACAGTGAGATTAATCTAGATTTAAAAAATGTATCTATGCCCACCACTAGTTCCACAACAGCGCCGCCCTGCTGGGTAACGTTCCACCACAGTGCCGCCCTGCTGGGTAACATTCCACCACAGTGCCGCCCTGCTGGGTAACGTTCCACCACAGCGCCGCCCTGCTGGGTAACGTTCCACCACAGCGCCGCCCTGCTGGGTAACGTTCCACCACAGCGCCGCTCTGCTGGTTAACGTTCCACAACAGCGCCGCCCTGCTGGGTAACGCTACACCACAGCGCCACTCTGCTGGGTAACGTTCCACCACAGTGCCGCCCTGCTGGGTAACGTTCCACCACAGCGCCGCCCTGCTGGGTAACGCTACACCACAGCGCCACTCTGCTGGGTAACGTTCCACCACACCGCCGCATTGCTTGGTAACATTCCACCACACTGCCGCCCTGCTTGGTAACGTTCCACCACAGCGGTGCCCTGCTGGCCTTAACACTACATGTGTCCTGTGCTGTAAACTCCATAACCTGCTCTAAGCCTAGTCCTGACACAGCCCTGGTTCAGGGATGAGTTCAGGAGGTAAAGCCAGTCTAACAGTAAGGTGGACCTCCATCACTCTGTTAGTTCTGTCCATCACACAAGCGATCAGTGGGTCCAAGCAGAACGAGCTTAAATATCGAGAAGTTCAAGGACAGGCCAAACCAGGAACAGGGGAGAACATGTTAGGACTGATTTGTGTGAAATTGGGTAAACAGGGTCTGTACATCGCTATGAACTTCATTAAGATCAGACATTCACACAGACAGGTACTGGTTCTGAATTCTGATTGGTCATTGGTGGACTCTGGGTCTGAGTGTGGAGTTCCAGTGTATTTTCTCTCACTGCTCTGATCTCAAGTCAGCTCAGATTTTCAGATACATCAGTTTCTTATAAACGAGTCTGAAACTCGTCTCAGGGAGCAGATTCCAGTCTCCGCTCCCAAAGTCAGACACTTCTGATCCAGAACGTGTTAAAGAGAAGAACCTGAGAGCCGAGGAGAACCGCAGGAGAACTTCTGTCTCGCTCCTTATTTAGGAGAAACAAGTCCGACTCAGTGATCTCCAGGGAAGGAGGTGATTTGGTGGGCAGCAGCACTGTAGCAGAGGCCTCCACTCGGGTGGTCATTCAGAAATCCAAGATGTGATTTAGCCACCATTAGGCAATTACGCTCTTTTCTGCTGACAAGCATTTTAATGCGGCGGCCAGCTGCTGCTGCTGCAGGGTTGTCCGTGGTGGAGCAGATGAACGGGCTCTCTCTGAATGAAGATGAATGGCGGGGGCGATGTTACTGACACGCAGCAAAACACCCTCATTCACCACCACCCTCACACACAGCTGCAGGACAAATGAACACATGGAAGGCCGAGAGTAGACCCGACCCTCAGGCCACCACACATTCATACCCTTCCCTTCACACGTATGAGTTGGGTGGCAATGGTGGCAACACTTTGTATCCAGTTATTTACTGTTCTAATGTAGAATGTGTGAAACTACAGGAAAAGACATTTTAACATTAAGGGTCTGAAGGACTGTCATGAATGATCTAGACCCTTTACTTTGGATGTCTGTGGCGCCTACCCACGTCACAACCGACTTAAAAAGGGCAGTTCAGGACAGATGTAGCTAACAGCTGGGAAGTGACGAAGTTCCAGCTCGACTATCTGTTTGGGCTGAAGATACATTTAATCTTTAACTTTAAATTTATCTTTAACTCTGAGAGAAACGTGAAGGAGATCCAGGACGGCACTAACAGGTTCTCTGGGTTCGGTTCTCATCACACGGATAAAGAACGCAGAGAAAACATTCAACTCTCAAACAAGACTAGAAATAATAACAGAGCACAATCACAAAAGCGGCTCTGACAGAAAAACTCTCCGCCGGTTTGAATCCATGGACGCGGTTTTGGGACGACCGGCCAGAAACTGTGGAGAGAATTGAGTCAGAAACTCTGAGCTAAAGATACGCTTGAACATCGAAGCTGCAAGTTGCGTGCCATTGCAGTACGGTTGAAGAGTGCCATGGTTTATAGTACCCATGCCCGAACTGTGCTGTGCACAGAACAATGCGCTGGGTCTCGTGTTCCTCCTTGACGTGTGAGTTTACTGTGTGCAGGTTTATGGAGTCGGAGCTGGACCTGAACGACGTCATTCAGGAGATGCACGTGATCGCCACCATCCCGGAGCTCTACCACCTGCTGGTGGAGCTGAACGCCGTCCACTCTCTGCTGGGGCTTCTGAGTCACGACAACACTGATATCCTCTCATTAACCAGCTTTTCCAACTAAAACCTGTTGTCTTTCAGGGCCTTTCGAGCTCTCTCTCCGTGCTGGAGGGTGGAGGTTCTGCCTGGGTACGGGAGGCTCAGCATGGCTTTGTTTGTTTAGATTGCTTTTGCCTGCCCACTGCTGATGTGATCTAAACTGTAAAAGGCGTTTAGAGTTTTATGATGTACTGGATTGTTCCAGGAGCTAGGCCTCGAACATACCTTGCCTTTGAAGATTGTTTCAGTGAAGGCTATGATTATTCTCTGGCTTTATGTAGAACAGTGTTGGCCAAAAATATCAGCTGCTGTTGATGATCCAGCTTTTTAATGGTCGTCTGTCATTTCTGACTTTTTACAATATTTAGTGGATTTGAGACAATCGTCTCCCCAAAGCTTAGACTTTTGACCCAGGGTCATATGAGTCGCCCCCTGTTCTAGACAAATCTACACCCACAGCTGATCAATCAGCCAAGGCATGTTCTGAGTCCAGATTTTTCTTCTTTAGTTTAGAACTGGAGCTCCAAGGCTAACGTTACCAGAAGTCAAGTATCACAGTTCAGACCACAGCCAGCTCCTTGTTAATGTGGGTCAGACTCGCGGATGTGGTTCAGGACTTACTGGGAACTTCACCGTGTAGCCAAACCCTTTTTACACAACAGGGTCTGTTTTTACGAACCAGGTCAGGAGGAGGAGCGCTGATCTTGTGTTTAAAGTGACAGTAAACTCAAAGTAATTTGATCCAAGATGAGTCCTCCTTACACTGAGGGGTATTTTGCGAGGCAGGATTTCTGTAGTTGGACAGATCAGCCCAAAATACAGGACTGTGCAGTAGAAGTGTCACTCAGACCTTTTCCCACTGGGTACGCATGACTTGAGGCTTATTTTATCTCGCTAAACTGAGAAATCTTGTCTGAAATGGCTGGGAATTTCTGCTTATGTTTGGAGCTCGTGGGTTTTGTGCGTGATTTAGATTTAGACGTTTTGTTGGTATATTTTTATAGAAACAGTTGGGTGACTGTTGACTTTGGTGTTTTTGGTGTTTTTTTTGTTTTTTTTTTAGTCCAGTAGCCTCGACGCTCTGGTACTAGGCTGAACAAAGTAAAATTAGATTTTTTTTTTTTTGCTGAACTGTTCCATTAACTGTATCGGAGCAGGCCAGGCTAAACCTGTTAGCATTTTATGAACAATTTGGGCTAATTAATTAAATTAACAGAAGCTCAAACTGCAGATTATTCAGGGTTGCCCCGGTGCTACATTATGTATATTATTTTGGAGTTGGTGCTGATCAGAAGGTTGTGGGTTCAAATCCCAGGACTGCTAGTGGCACCACTGAGATTCCCTTGAGTAAGATCTGCTGCCTGTCTCTTGTCTTGTTGTGGTCTTGTGTTTAGATTCCCCTCGCGCCGACGCTACCGCATCTTTTTAATGAAGGGACTAGAATAATTGGTTAAACCAAGGAACACGTGTCAGCATAAGCCAATCAGAAACGCCGACTGCCAGAGAGACAAAAAAAAACCGCACGTCTTGTAAATTTCTCTCAGGAATGGTCGATTTGTACCTCTGACGCGTCGTCAAATCGGCTTTTCTATTAATGCCCTCCTTTTTTATTTCAGTGAATAAAGCACCATTTAAATGAAGCTGTTTGAGTACAGACTTAAAATCTTTACAGAAAACATGGTCTGATATCACTGGTTGACTTTAGTGGTATCAGTCGGGCTCTGTTCTGTTCCACTCCCTGCTCAGGCTGCGTTTTCCTCGTTGTTCTCAGGCTCTGCTGAAACTGCTGCATTCAGTTTGTCATTCAAGTGCAGGCTGTGTTCCCTGCAGACCAGCTCCTTCTCCTTAACCTGTAGCACATGTCGCTATTGCAGTGGTGGACCTGTTGCAGGAGCTCACAGACACAGACACGCTGCACGAGAGCGAGGAAGGAGCCGAGGTCCTCGTCGATGCTCTGGTGAGATGTAGTTTTGACACTTTGCCAAAAAAAGCACAACTCCTGATCTGCGTGGTGAGTCGGGTTCGAACAATGCTTCTGCAGCTTTGCACTGGAGCTGTGAGGCTAAAGTAGCTTAAAGATCATCATGTGAACTGCTTTTTAAAAACATGTATCTCTATACTTTTCTGTGTTTATATGAAGTTGGGGGAACACGAGTCTAAGAATTTCATTACGGGTAATGATGCTACATTGATATCTGTATATGACAATAAAACTTGAAACTTGAAACGAAATGTCAAATCAGCAGATATTTAGGGGCAGCGGGCGACAGTTACCCTTTTTCCTCTGCGCTGAATCAGTGCCGCGCTTTTCCACAGAAAAAATTCTGGTGGCGGTCCCTAAAACATGCACCGGCACCTAAACTCTGCTGGACTCATAGCGAGAACCCGTGACGTCACAAGCGGTGGGCGGAGTCTTACGCGTAATCATTGTCGATCTCTTTAACGGTAATAAGCTGCGGAATAAGCTGCATTTGGGCTGAAATAAATCCTCAGAGTTTGGAGAATAACCAGCGAGCAGGAACTGAGTTCGGCCATGTTTGTTTCTGTGTAGTGGGCGTGGCCTGTCCCGTATTCTCATGCGGCTCCCGCTGAGCTCCTGTCTGGTGTAAACGCGGGTCAGTTCTCAGCTGGTTCCCAGTTTAGCACCAGCACCGTTCCCAGTTCAGCACAGCACCGGCCGAGCACCAGAACCAGCTCCTGGCACCCGCACCAGTGTAGTAGAAAAGGGGGACAAGTGAATCCACGTTTGATGCGTAAGGATTTGCAGACCTCTGTCCTCCAAAAAAGCACCTACAACGGGCACGTGAGCATCAGAACTTCATTTCATTTATTTCATTTACGATATTTAGCAGACACTTTTATCCAAAGTGACTTCCATTCCTTAACTACAGAGAGCAACTTGGGGGTTAAGGGTCTTGCTCAGGAACCCAGTGGTGGTGATGAAGGTAGGATCTGAACCCATGACCTCTCGGTACAGCAGCAAGTATCCTACCCACTAGGTCACCACCATCCTGGAATTAGGCCATGGAGGAATAGAAGAAAGTTGTCGGGACTAATTCAATTCAACTCAATTTCATTTATAATGCTTTTTTTTACAACTGTAAAGTAGTCACAAAGCAGCTTTACAGAGTCCAGGGCCGAGTTACTAGTGAGCAGTGATAAATAACCAGACAAGATTAATGAAGGCTAAAAGAGTTAAATTTAGTTTAAATTTAAGAGTTCAATTTGTCCATAGAGGTAAATTTAGTTGGAAGCGTCTGTAGTCCATTAAGAACAGGAACAGGAACAACAATCTCTGCTGGAGCTTTAAGCAGCAGCTGCCTTTAGCTGGGGGAGGAGCACGCATGGAGCTGTGAGCTGCCAAAACCAGTAGAGGGCAGTGTGGCACAGGGCCGCAGCGATTCCAGGGCCCAGGGAGGTGGTGATTTGGGGTCCCATGGTGATCACGCTTCCCATCACGGCCGCGTGTCTGTATTGCTCATCTGGTGAAGAGATGGACCAGGGTGCACTATGGGAAAAAGGTGAGGCAGTGGACGCAGTGTGATGTTGTTGTCTGCTGTAAAACCTTGGGTTCTGAAGTCATGTGGACACAAACCATTTTCACTTCTCCTTAGTAACAGTGTTTTCTAATATCAGTCCCTCTTTCAGCAGGATAATGAATCCTGACACACTGAAAAAAACACTGTTCAGGAACAGTCTGAGGAAGCGGTCAGAGTTCAAGGTGTTGTTCTAGATACGACAGCACAGCTTTAGGGGACTTGTATAGTCCAGGCCTTGATAGGTCTGAGCTGTTTTGCTGGCATGAGGGGGACCAAGACATTACGACATAAGCAACTCAGAGGAAAAAATTAAAATGAAGAAAAAATTAGTATACAGGCTCTTTAAACATCCAAAGTGTGCAATATTTCTAAATATCCATAAAGAGTAAAGCAATGGAAGTTATATATCTCAGGGTATTTTTTTGCATTTTATGTTTTCCTATCATCTATGAACAACAAAGAAGTCCAGAGACGGATGTGTATCTCACCATAGGTGCCTGGCGCCCTCTTCTGGTAGGAGAACTGCAAATGCAGCTCCCCCTCACTCATCTCCCTGATGAAGACTTTCAGCAGGCACCGCACCAGAAACAGGGCATTATGGGCCTGCCAGATGAACAGCTGACTATAATGAAATAAAGGGAGGAGGAGAGAGATTACACATGATTAATTAATGACACCAAATGCTGTCCATTTCAATGCTATCCAGGCTTTTAATGTCAAGATAAAAGAGCATAAATACACGAAAACATAAGAAAATAAAGGATTAACAACCTCTAACACTAAAAAACACAAAAGATACATTTCCCATATGACAACGTTTCCAAAACCATATATATATAAGACCAGAAAATAAAGAGTAGACTCCCTCTAAAGCACAAAAGACACTTTTCTCATATCAGCATTTTTAAGTGAGATTCTCATCTCCACAGCCTTAATGGCCTCCAAACAGCAAACTATAAACCCCCAGCAGCTTGTGAACGGCTGAAGCAGTTTTACACACGCTCCTCGTCAGCCTCCAGTGGTTTTGAATCAACCTCTTACAAACCAGCAGGCATACGGCAGTCTTCCATTAGTCCAGCATCACTGTGGATAGACCATAGGAAGAAGGGCCACTCCCCAAGTTTTCTCATGGGAAAACCTAACCGTCGGCCAGTACCACAAACAAACCACAAAAGGAAGATACGAAGTGTAGGAGACAGTAAAAATCAGACGTTTCCTAAACGCTGGGAACGCTTAAACGGACCTCGACTGCTTGCTTCTCCTGTGTGAACTCAACTTTTCTCACAAGGTTCTTCAAAGGCTCTCGTGTGCAGCCACCGCTACAGTTGATATACTGAGGGACCCCGTCAGTAGCTAAAGGGAACGCCACTGATTATTCCAAAATTCTGCATAGTTAAGTGGTTAGTTAAGTACAAAAGTGGTTCGGAGCAGGTTTGGCGTGAAACGCACTGTTCGTGAGAAACTCGAGTGATTCATTATTGTTCACAGCGGTGGTGAACGGAGCATGAAGAGTTCGATGCCTCACAGAAAGTTAGGACCTGAAATGGTTATTAATACACTCCCTGATGCCGGAAACATTGTTTCGAGATTTCTGTCCATATTTTTTGACATACAATCATGGTGGAGAGGTTTACCACTGTTTTATAATTATTTATAATTATTAATGTATAGGTACATGTAGCACATAACAGTTTCCAAAGTAGTCAAATAGAAGTATATATACTAGTGCAGCACGATATCAGGAAAACATGTGATATGCGATGATGTTGTTGAGTGTTGCCATGGCGATATCACATGGATAAGTGAGTAAAAGCTTAGCCTTTATAGTGTTAATGTTTCTCTGCTCTGGTTTTGCTGCTAACAGAGACTCCAGACTCTGACTAGTCCATGCAGAAAATGTTTTTTGTTTTAAAGAATTTACTTAAACAGAGCATTTTTATCGTGCATGTTGATATCGCGATTACGGTAAATTTGCGATATATTGTGCAGCCCTAGTATATATATATATATTTTTTTGTTTTTAATTTATTTATTTATTTATTTTTTTGCCACTGTTTTACCATTATTAATACTACATGAATAAGGCCTGAAGACCCCCGTAGGTTCACTGGTGAGGTTTTATTTTTAAGTAAATGAAAAAAGTTGCAATTTGTCTTTTAATTTAATTTTTGAAGCATCTATTGAGAAAAAAATGACTGAATAATCTCTACAATTCGCCTCAAGTTTATATAGGATTCTCTGCACGGCCCAGAGTGGTTACACTCATCTGGAACACAATTTAATTAAAGACAATAAGCACCAAACACACACACACTCTATTGTAGTGTGTGTGTGTGTGTAAAATACACAGGTGTCTATTCTCTATTGCAGTGTGTGTGTGTGTGTGTAAAATACACAGGTGTCTATTCTTTATTGCAGTGTGTGTGTGTGTGTGTGTGTGTGTGTGTGTGTGTGTGTGTGTGTGTACAACATACACATGCGCCCCCTCTCTCTTG
>JBBPDB010007703.1:0-13229 GCA_037974465.1 Brachypetersius altus | reverse complement strand
CACGTAAATCCATTTAAGAAAGGTTTTGCAAAAATATTGGCAATACAACCTTACACACAGTTATATAATCATATCTTCAGATGTTATACCAATTCTGACGACACAGTATTCATTTAGAATAGAAATTGTTTTTTCAGTTTCCTGGAAAATATGAGGTTTCCGCCCGACAGCGACGATATACATCTTAAGAGATAAGAGACATAAGAGATTTAAGACTTAGTTAACGGGGTCGGATGGCATTTGTGCTCCAGTGGTATTGCATTTACACACGTTTGGAAAGTAAGTGGAAGACATTTTACACAGCAACCTTTACACTGACCTGTGCACTTGTATCAGATAAATGACTGATCTATCGTGTGCGTGTGTATTATAGACACATTTATGTGTAAATGATCGTTCAAATGCTTATAAATGAAGTAATTTTGAACTAATGTGCAAATGGATTTAAACATATTGAAACTTTTTTTATGTTTTTTTTTTTTCATGAATCATCTTTTATCAGCTAAGAAAGCACATTCCATGTCCTTCAAAGCTCATTCAACCATTATCTGACACATTCACCCCTTGAGGAATATGCAAAACCCAAATCACAATTAAGGGAAAAGGACCCTAAGGACCCTAAGGACTCTAGTGAGGACTAAGCGGTTACAAAAACCCCTTTCAGTGCCTATGGGGCTCCATAATTGTGCAATCACTTTATTTATATTTATCATCTGCATTCTGTTTTTCTCTGTTTATTTAGGTGGTTTAGACCAGAACAGAATATGGCTTATTTTTTAAGATGTTGTTGGAGCCAAATGTTGCTGGTGCTTCATGCCACTACTGCACATTCTGACCTGCATCCTTCATTTTATCCCAACAAGCACTTAGCCCATAGTCCTGTTAGCGTTAGCTGCTCTGATATGGGCATAGAAGAGAGATGACGAAGGAAGGAAAGCATCGTACGTGAGTAAGTGCCCCCATCCCCCTCCCCCAGAAGTGTATTTCAGGATAAAAATTTTAAAAAGCCTTTTATAAAAGCCTTTCTTTGGATCCTTTCACTCAGAAGTGCATAAAGGCTTTGCTGAAGTTTATCTATTTTCTTGCCCTCAGTTAAAACATTCCCCATAGGATTCTTACACTCACCGCACTAGCCCACCAGGATAAAAGGGTTGACCACAAGAACAAGAACACACACACACACACACACACACACACACACACACACACACACACACAAGCTTACAGTCACATACACAGTAATGCAGGTTCTCCATTCAGGGCTGCATGCTATCACTCTAAAACCTCTCACCTTAAGCTGAGGTCATTAATAATGCTCTGTCTGAAAGGGAACAGGAACAGTTTGTATGTACAGGACTCAAGCATGAATGCGTGCAAACAAATGGGCTCTGAAAAACACTTTGTCTCATTTAGCTGCAGCACTGACAGGCAGCCAAAGAGAGAGTGAAGTTCACTTTAAAAAAGGTTTTCAATTTATTATAGTTACATGTGAACACCACAGCACAGTGTGAACAGTGTGAAGTTATTTCTCTGCTTTTAACCCAAGGGGCGCCCGCAGTGTTTTTGGGGATTCAAACCCACAACCTTCTGATTGCAGAGCCAACATCCTAACCACTAGGCCATCCAGCTGCCATAAGGGCCGCTGTCTTCATTATTTCTGATTACACTAGCCTATACCAGCTCTTGGCATTTTTTTGCCATGTTCTCACAACTCACAGCTTCCTAACATCTGTTACACACTGGAGGAGATGAAACATGCAATATGAATTTTCTGTGCGTAGCTTATCAATGAGCATTTCCACAGTGTAATGATTCAGAAGCTTAGCATTGTTTGTTCTATTTATGGGGCTCTAAATTGTCAGCTGTGTCAACCCGTCTGTGAGGCATAAGGCCCAGTGCCTCACAGACTCTCTTATTGAATAACTCTAATATTACTGCTGCTTGGCAAATATGCTCTCAGCATGCCAACATTACTGGTGAAAATGCCAAGCTTGATCCCACTTCATGGAGTCTATGTGACTCTGCATTTGTGTACCATGGAATATAGTACAATAAATTTCATTATTAAAGACACATTGGAACTTTGAAATATGCAAATTTGTAAATATGTATAACAGTGTTCAGCTAGCCCAATATAGTTAAATACAATAAAAAAGAAATAGAGATAAATGAAGAAAAAATAAGTTTAAAAAATCCTGTAAATAGTGTAAAGTACTGGAAAAATACTGGAAACCCCTTCTTGCCATAAACACTGACGATACATTTATGGTTACATTTACAGCATTTAGCAGATGCCCTTATCCAGAACGACACACATCAGTGTTTAAGCCGACCACCTCTTCCCAGTCTGCTGATAGCGATCGTCCGCTCCCTCGAAAATAAGATGGACGAGCTCAGAACCAGGATTTCATCTCTAAGGGAAATTAGAAACTGCTCTTATTTTTTGGGAAACCTGGCTATCGGAGAATACGCCTGACTCTGCGGTCAATCTACACACGCACTCGTTTTTTTGAGCGGACCGTACAGCAGAGTCGGGCAAGAAAAGAGGCGGTGGAGTTTGCGTCTTTGGTGTTCAGACGTTCAGGTAATCAATAAGAAATGTACACCTGATCTGGGGTTTTTGTTAGTAAAATGCAGACCATTCTATTTACTGAGGGAATTTACTGCTGTTTTCATTATGGCTGTCACGCAAATGCTACAGCAGCGCTTGGATTATTGCATGATATTATTAGTACACAAGAAATTGCGTATCCCAATGCTGTGTTTATTATTTCGGGTGATGTCAATCACTGTAGTTTACACACTGTTACCAAAATCATCAATATATCAACTTTCCGAGAAGAGAGAAGAATATATTGGATCATGTGTATTGCAATGTTAAAGGAGCCTACAGAGCTGTACCTCGTCCTCACTTTGGACAGTCGGACCATATTTCCTTATTTTTGTATCCCTCATGCAGACAGGTTTTGAAGCAAATCCCCCCTGTAAGAAAAACGGTTCAAATATGGACTGATGAATGAAACCAACAGCTTCAGGACTGCTTTGAGTGTTCTGACTGGGAGAAATCACTGCCTCACAAATGGACACCACGGTTGAGCTAGAGGAATGCACAACAGTGCTGACAAACTATATTAGCAATTGCATTTCGGACATTGTACCAACCAAGACCGTTTGGATTTATCCAAATCAGAAACCATGGATAAACCGTGAGGTTCAGTACATACTGCGGGCCCGGGCAGCTGCATTTGCCTCAGGCAACACTGATGACTACAAGAAGGCCAGATATGACCTACGTAGATCAATCAAGGAAGCCAAAAGACAATACAAGCAGAAGTTGGAGGGGCAGTTTGCTAATACTGACAGTCAGTGCATGGGTTTACGTCAGATTATGGATTATCAAAATAGAAACAGGGAGGAACTGACTGTCCGTACTACACTTCCTGATGAACTGAGACTTTTAAGCTCGCTTTGAGGCTCTCAACATGGAGTCACAGAGTTATGGACTGAAAGTTGGAGATAAACAAGATCCTCCTTTTATGGTCTCATCAGCAGAGGTGCACAGGAAGAATAAATCCAAGGAAAGCGGCTGGACCTGATAACATCCCAGGCCGCGTACTCAGAGCTTGCTCCTCAGTATTAGCGAATGTCTTTGCAGACATTTTCAATCTGTCTCTCACACAGGCCGTAGTTCCTACCTGTTTCAAGGCAACAACAATCACACCCATAGCAAAGAAGAAAACAGTGACTTGTCTTAATCGTCCTGTTACTTTGACTTCAATTGTGATGAAGTGTTTCGAAAAACTAGTTATGGCACACATGAAGAATATCACACCAGACACCCTAGACCCTCTTCAGGTTGCCTATTGGGCTAATAGATGATGCTAGTACTGCCATTCACACAGTGCTCTCACACTTGGAGTATAAAGACAGTTATGCAAGGATTTTATTTATTGATTATAGCTTTTAATACAGTTCTGCTTTTAATACAGTTATTCCATTAAAACCTACAGGCAAATTACTCACTCATGGCTGACCAAGAAGTCTCTGCAGCTGGGTCCTAAATTTCCTTACAGGCAGACCTCAGTCAGTTCGGATTGGTGGCCGCTCCTCTGCTGTACAAATTCTCGACACAGGGACTCCCCAGGGCTGCGTATTGAGTCCCCTGCTCTATACCCTCTTTACCTATGACTGTACTGCATCGCAGAACAACACTAGTATCAAAGCCTGAGGAAATTTGGAATGACAACCAGAATTCTTAAGAACTTCTACAGAAGTACTATTGAGAGTATTCTCACCAGCATCACAGTTTGGTTTGGAAACTCTACTGTGAAGGATAGGAAAGCGCTGGAGCGAGTGGTGAGAAGTGCCCAAACCATTGTTGGAGCAGCTCTAGCATCACTAGAGGACATTTATCACTGCAGAGTCATCAGGAAAGCTCATAGCATCATTGGAGACAATGATGGACTGTTGGACTGTTCACACCTTCAGGCAGACGCTACACCAAGAAATTTAAGTGTGAAATCAAGAACCACCAGATTAAGGAACAATTCTGTATTGCCTGGACTATAAGCTTCCTTGCACTTTTATGTTTTATGTTTAGGATGAGGTCGAACCTATGTTTCTTAACTATATTGTGTTCTTATGTCTGGTATGTGTTTTTTCCTTGCGACGGAAGATGTAAGATTTTCATTGTATGATTTAACAACTGTTTTTACCATGCATATGATAAATAAACTTTTATTCTATTCTATTCTATGTATAAGAGATAAGCGAAAGGATTGCTTAGTCACCAAGTGTCGTCTGAAGACCCACCTCTTCAGGACTGAAGACAGTGAGGGACTTGCAAGAGGGAGTTCATTGCATCACTGGGGGGCCAAGACTGAAAAGAGTCTTGATGCATGTCTTCCTCTTATTTTGAGTAATGGATACTTGGACTTGTTTCTTTGTTCTTGTTAACATGAACAAAGAAACAAGTTTTCATGCAAACGGGTCATGCACACCGGACTCCTTCATCTCTTGGATCCAGGACAAGATTCTCCAATAGGGGCCAACCTGTCAGGAGTTGTTTTCATGCAAAGGCATGGACGTTCTCTAGGGAGTCGTCCGATGTTGACCTGGAGGCTTTTCCTGTCCCATATCGTGACCTGGTGGAAGTCTTCAGCTAACAATGTGCCATCCAGCTGCCCTTGATTGGCCTTACAACCTGGCCACTGACCTCCAACCAGACACGGTAATCCCTGCAGCCATTTAGTTTCTCAATTTGCACAAAAGCCATGGAGCCAAAGGGCTCAGTCAAGGTACGATTCACCATTCCTCCCTCATCCTATCCCGCCGCCAGCGAGCCTTCTGGTGACCCAGTATGGCCAAATATGTGAAGGAGTTCCAAGACCTCCAATCAACTCCCCTTAGACAAATGGTCAGTGGGAGCGGACCAACCAGACGCTTTGCCTGGGATACCAATGAGGGGTGCCCAGGGAGCAGTGTGCGATATGCGATAGCAGGGGGCGATATCTTGCGCAAGGGTACCTCAGTGATGACATTAGCAGTTGGGTTTTGAGCCCACAATCTTCTGATTCCAGGGACAATACCCTAACCACTAGGCCCCCAACTGCCCCAAAGACCATCTGTTTAACATTGCATAGGTCCCAGCTTTGATCAGTTAAGGCATGGATTTCACTGAAGGTGTACTGTGCTTTCTGGCATCAAGACATTGCAGCAGATCCTTTAAGTCCTGTATGCTGTGGGATGGGACCTCCAAGGATTGGATTTTTTGTCCAATGCATCCCACATATGCTTGATCAAATTTGGATGCCAAGTCCAAACTTGAACTCTGTCATTTTACACAGTTTCTGCAGAACTGCAGGGTGCATTATCCTACTGCAAAGAAGGGCCATACTTTGTCTGCAGTGATGTCTAGGTAGGTGGTAAAGTAACATATACATAATCCAGAACCAAAGATTTAGTTTTGCATGCATACACACTAGGGGTGCAACGGTACAGGCATCCCACGGTGCGGTACGTACCTCGGTATTTGGGCCACGGTTTCGCTTCGGTTTCAGTTTGTTTTGTGCATAAAGAGAACAATGTATTTTCTCTCAAAATTATATCTTTATTTTGAACAATTTCCAGCAACACTGTGCTCAATAAGTGTTAAATACAACACTACAAATAATAAACTGCCGTACTCATGAATATGTATACATGTATAAAATTCAAACTTACAAAATATATATATGAAAAAACATTTTTTTAAATGTTAAAGTGCCTCTTAAAGTGCTCTAAACACAACACAGTAGTAAACATACTTCAGCTACATTCACGATTGTAGTTACTGCCGTTATGGGCATGAGGTGTTTATTCCTCTGCTGTTATAAGATTCTTCTGTAAGAAGAGAAGTCTGTCAGCGCTGTCAGCTGCGAGGCAAGAGCGGCTTGATCTTACACCGTGTCCTGCAGCGGAGAAACTTCTCTCACAACAGAAGCTCCTGGACACAGAGGGGACGCTGTGCAACTTTTGTAACATGGAGGAACTTTCTCATTTGCCCTGCACCACAGGAAAGGATCAGCATCCACATTAATAGAGTTACCTTTTAGTCTGTCCTCCGTTCAGGAGCCGTTATCTCAGCATGACTACACTTAGCTGTGAGCTATATGTTTCCATTAGTGTATGGGACACGTGTTAGGCAATGTTTACAAACAGTGACGTTTCTATTAACTGTCTGGACTCCCTGGTCGATGTATTCTACACTGAACCCATAAAAAATCCATCCTGGAGATTTGTACAAAGCCGCTGCTTCTTCAAACGTCTGCCTCTCCACTGTTCCGCTAGTGCTGGCCATGCGTCTGTTTTTCTTTTTTTACGCGTCTGTGTGCAGAGCTGCGAGCTCAGCTCCAGTTACGTCAGTGTGAGGGAGGGCAAGTGGGAGGAGCCACAACAGTGATTGGACATTAACTCTCGGGGGAGGGCTTTCGCTCATTGGTGCTTGCGGCTTAACAGTATGGTAAGCATTAAGAGCCATTTTCAAAAGGAAGTGCAAAACCGAACTACCGCAGTACACAAGGTAGTTCGTGCAGCATGTACCGAACGGCCCGGTATTTTACTGAGTACCATTGCTAATACACACACAAACACACACACACACACACACACACACACACACATCCATTTTATCAGATCCACTAACCACATAGGTATACATTGTAGTTTACTATTATAGAGTGAAGTCCATCTGATTCTCTATCATTTTTTAGCAGAGCTCCTTTTAACCCATTCATCAGTTGTTTGGACCATCAGTGAGCAGCTATTATGGTGGATCATACTCTGTACAGCATTGACACGACACTCCATTATGTGTAGAACACACAAACATTTTCACATCAGTTCCACTTATGTGCCGAGAACGACCCACCACCCAAAAAATTCCTGCTCCCTGGTGCCACTATCCATCAAAATCCATCAATGACTACATAAAACAAACCCAAGCTCTCTCCCTGGTTCTTTACCACTGCAAGAAACAAGGATATGTCTCTGTCTCCCTCTCTGATTTGTATTTTTTTACTCTTTAGATTAACTTTCTTTTTTTTCTCCCTTTTCTTTTCTTCCTCCTACCTGTTCGCTGTGTCTCAGTGTGTTGCAGCCTTTGTTCAGCCTACACAGTACTTGTGCCACGGGCCAGAGTGGTGCATTAAATGGGTGCTTGTGAAGGGTGAGCTGGCCCCGCTCCGTAAATCCTGTCCCTCCGTCCTGGCTTTCTCCTCTGCCTGCGGCTCAGGGGAACCGTTAATGGAATGTCAAATCAGGCATGGGCTGAACGGGTGACAGAGTAGTCAATAAGACTGGGGATGTTCTGTCTAGTTAAGGTCACGACAGCCTTCTCTGTGCCCTTGTTGCACCTCACAAGTTTTCTTTTTCCGACCAGAGGCCATGGTCAGGTTTCTGATAAAGTGGCCACACTGTCAGTGACATTGAGGGCAACATTTCTTACTAACTTTACACCTAAAAGACACCACCAAAATGAATTTGGTGAATGTGAATGAATGAATTTGGCCCTTCTGTCACTAAGCAAGTGGGCAAATTAAGCACACCCCACCCTTAAAGAGTAAGAGTAAATAGGCATTTAAGACATTTTGAATTTCCTGTGAACATAACGCTTTTCATATTTTGTGCAGCTCTGCTGATCTCTTCATACTCTTGATCTCTTTATTGTCTGCCATTGTCTTGTTTTTCCATGTTAGATCCATCATTCAGTTTGATAATACTGTACATTTATACTCAGCTCCACTTTGTTACCCTCCATTACAAGGATCCCAGACTTTTATTAAATTATAAATGATAACTCCTAGACTACTAAAGGAACTCTGTAAATATTAAAACATACAATAATGATTTATAGTCTGTCCTTGCCATCTCCATTGCTTACAAAAGCAGAGCTGAAGGTTAAAAGTGAAACATGAATATTGGCAGCTGTGCCCATGTCAACTTCTTTTATTTATTCTTTCTGCCAGGGAGTTTTAGGGAGTTTTTAGGGAGTTTTTGGGAGTTTTTAGGGAGTTTTTGGGAGTTTTTGGGAGTTTTTAGGGAGTTTTTAGGGAGTTTTAGGTCACTGCAGTGTGCATTATGATTTAGTTTTTGAGTCCATGTTGAGGAGGCTTTCGGCAGAACACCTTTAAATAATGCATCAGGAGGGTTCAGAGGGTTCAGAGGGTTCAGAGGTTTGCATGTTTTGTCAGCACATGGACATGATCTCTGTGTTCAAGAGTCAGAGTATCGGCATTAGAGTATAGCCGTTATTATTTTGTTGCATAAAAATTTTGACAATGTGCCAAATGCTGTGTTTATGTGATTTAACTGTCCAAAGCAGATCCCTAGAGAAACATGTTTATTTAATGCACTATTATTTTGGTGAAAAATAACCATGTATGCAAATCCCTGGTCAGATTTCATTTGCATGTAACTGTACATCAGATCTTTCTTGATATTCCATACATGTGCTGTCATAGCAAAAAACACATTTAAGTATATAGTAAACTGCAGCTCGCAGCTTCAGTCATTCAGTCGACTAATAATTGTTCGTGGAAATCCCACGAGAATATCCTTTTTTTCTTGTGGCATATATATATATATATAATATAATTATATATAATTTTTCATGCATTTTAGTGCAGCATTACCGCATCATAACAGTTTCCCGCGTGGGGTGTTCTTATGTTTTGTTAAAACCCTGTATTTTTAGTGCTGTAAAATAAATTAATATTGTATATACCCTGCTAATACCAAAGAAAATGCTATTTTACAATATAGCACTGTAAGAGACGGAGGTACAGTGTACCCTGTAAAATATATACACAGGTTTACATTTTTTTAAGGGTAATTATTAACCCGTCGCCTCTAAATGTAGAAGTGAACGCCACAGGACATCATTGCTATCTGGGGCAATAAGACTGTATATGTCACGGGTCGAGCCACGAAGCCCAGACCCGGAGCTACCTGGAAGCGCGCAGGAACACTCAGACTGGCAAGGATCCATTCTGACATGAGGTTTATTTACCATGAACAGAAAAAGGGCACGATGGCCACCAGGGAAACAGAACGCTGCAAATCAGGTAAACTCAAGTGATGGACTCATTGTGCAGGTAACAGAAAACAAGACTTAAATACAATAATCAGGAACTGAACACAGAACAGGTGACACACCACACGTGACATAATATAATAAAGATATATAAAATACCATTATTTGTGCAAGTGAGCTAAACAGTGTTCCAGGATGGTTGCTAATGCGGGTCACTGAGAGTCCGAAACTTGAGAGCATACATTTTAAAGGCAGTGGTTTTGTGTCTATCCACTAAAGACACTGAGCAACAGCTTAATCAGTTCAGGGCTTTTGCTGTCATGAGGGTAAGAGGCCATGGGAGTAGTTGGGCCGATCATAAGAGAAAGATAGGAAGAGAGGTGCTTGGATGCAGACAGTGAAAGCACAGCCCTTCCGTCTAAAAACCTGGTGCCTGCCGAGCACTTTGTGGCCGAGCAAGCTGCGACCTCCCACAGGCTCCAGGGGAGCGCTCCTGCTTAAAAGCCAGCTGTGCCTCATCTCTCAGCCAAAGACTCCAGTCTCAATAAGAGATACCTACTCAGCTATTTCTATATTCCTTGTCAACCTTCTTTCTTGTTGTTCCAGAGGTGCTGAGAGCAAACCGGTCACCAGTACAAATGATCTGACTCAGAAGACTTTGAGCATCAAGAGCTGAGAGCAAACAGTTAAGACTACCCACGCAATACGGTTAGAAATATAAAGAGAAATGTGCTGAATATTACTTATACATATGAATTTGAATCAGAATCTCTTTATTGTCATTGTAGTAGCTGTACTACATTTAAAGGTTCAGTTCTCTTACTGCAAACATGTTCAAGTACAGATGTGCAAATGTGAAAGACTAATATTTCTAGAATATGGCAAGTATTTTACAAAAAGAAAAAGCCATATCACCACATGAGTCCGTGCTACTGGCCTGAAGTCACTGAGACGGGGGGTGAGGGTGGCCTAGTGGTAGGATACTTGCCTGTAGACCAAGAGGTCATAGGTTCGAATCCTACCCTCAGCACACCACCACTGGGTCCCTGAGCAAGACCCTTAACCCCCAGTTGCTCCAGGATGACTGTCCCCTGTAGGTGTCCCCAATGGAAGTCGCTTTGGATAAAAGCGTCTGATAAATGCCATAAATGTAAATGCGACTGGTGATTGTCTGTTGCTTGGGCAGAGGGACTATGACTGAAGGCTTCAGGCAGGGTGGGACGATGGACTGAGACAGTGACTGGTTGAATGTTTTGGTGAAGACCCCGAGCCAGCTGGTCTGCACAGTCCTTCAGCACACGTCCTGAGATGCCATCAGGTCCAGCGGTCTTCTGTGGGTTGACAGCCTGTAGTGTGCATCTCACCTCAATGTTCCCCTAACCTGAGGGTGGGGTTGGTGTTAATTTCTTCTGGAGGTTTCATCTCAAACCTAGTGAAGAAGTGGTTCAGCTTCTCTGCCGCTGGTCTCTGCTTGCTTGCCCTGTGCTGCCTACGTCGCCTGCCCGCAGGGATGGTGATGCATGGGGAGCCGGGACTGATGGAAGTGGAGTAACTCAGTTGTAACGCTCCTACGCTGAGAAGGTGGTGCCAGCTGTAGATGTTGTTTGTTTGGCAATATGTAATTAGTAGATGTAGCATGATTGGCAAAAACAATGAACCTAAACACGGAGATAAAGAGCACCAAGCCGCTGCGTCTATGCTGCTGCCAACTTGGAGTCAAAACTGCATACACTATTTTGCCAAAAGTATTGAGACACCCCTACAAATCATTGAATTCTGGTGCTCCAATCACTTCCATGGTCATTTGTGTATAAAACCTAGGCATGCAAACTGCTTCTCCAAACATTGGTGAAAGAAAGCGTCGCACTGAGGAGCTCTGCGAATGAAATGCCTCCTGTGCAAAAAGGCATTTTGAGAAATTCTCTCACAACTAAATATTGCATGGTCAGCTGTTAGTGGCTTTGTAAAGCACTCTAACTCTGCCACTGGACTCGAGTGCAGTGGAGATATGTACTCTGGTGTGACAATCACACCCCTCTGTCTGACAATCCGATATACAGGACTGGATTTGGTGGTTGTCAGGAGAATGGTAATTGCCTTCCTGCACTGTGCCAAGTGTAACGTTTGGTGGTTGGGGTTTATGGTGTGGATGAGCGAGTCTTGTGTGGACACCTTTGGGATGAATTAGAGCTTGCAGTCAGGCCATCACATGCAACATCAGTGCCTGATCTCACAAATTCTCTCCTGGAAGAATGGTCAGTCAGGTGTACACAGTCCTACAACACTCTTTAAACCAGAGTTCAGTTCCTGTGGTGCGGGGTCTCACCAACAAATGGAGTTTTGGAAGTCCCTGGTTTTGGAAGTAGGAGTACTGGTCTCCAGAAAGATCTGCAAAAGGTTCTTGAACTTCAATTCAAAGAAGAAAAAACTGACCTATAAAGGTCGGAATCAATTACAGCATTCAGTAAAATCAATAACAATTTAACATGTGATGATTTTTTTCCAAAATAGAAACTAGTTTTCAGACTTTTGAATTAAACATTCAGAAACATAATGAAACCCAATTTAACAGTTGAAACCTAAAGGAATACATACAACTGACATTCTAAATCAGAACAAAAAGCTAGAAATTAGGAGGAAGGTAGCTCATACAATTAGCTCTCAAGCAGCTCTACACAAGCAAGTACACACCAAAACCACCAACATTGAAAAATGACCAATAAACTGACATCCTAACATTTGATTGCTCATTGGTGGCAACTCAGTACACACAATACTTTTTTTATCCAAGATGGCGGTGCGCTAGGTGGCAGCGGCCACTCCGGGTCCAAAAGTGTGTTTTTTCTAGCCTCCACACCTAAATTCGCCAAACATGTGCATCCGAACAGCTCATCGGGGTCTGGACTTGACTGCAGCTCGTCCTCATCGGGGTCTGGACTTGACTGCAGCTCGTCCTCATCGGGGTCTGGACTTGACTGCAGCTCATCCTCATCAGGGTCTGGACTTGACTGCAGCTCGTCCTCATCGGGGTCTGGACCCGACTGTAGTTCGTCCTCATCGGGATCTGGACCCGACTGCAGTTCATCCTCATCGGGGTCTGGACCCGACTGCAGTTCGTCCTCATCGGGGTCTGGACTTGACTGCAGCTCGTCCTCATCGGGGTCTGGACCCGACTGCAGTTCGTCCTCATCGGGGTCTGGACTTGACTGCAGCTCATCCTCATCGGGGTCTGGACCTGACTGCAGTTCATCCTCATCGGGCTCTGGACCCGACTGCAGTTCGTCTTCATCGGGGTCTGGACCCGACTGCAGTTCGTCCACATCGGGGTCTGGACCCGATTGCAGTTCGTCCTCATCGGGGTCTGGACCTGACTGTAGTTCATCCTCATCGGGGTCTGGACCCGACTGCAGTTCGTCCACATCGGGGTCTGGACCCGACTGCAGTTCGTCCTCATCGGGGTCTGGACCCGACTGCAGTTCGTCCTTATCGGGGTCTGGACCCGACTGCAGTTCATCCTCATCGGGGTCTGGACCCGACTGCAGTTCGTCCTTATCGGGGTCTGGACCCGACTGCAGTTCAGGCTCATCGGGGTCTGGACCTGACTGCAGTTCGTCCTCATCGGGGTCTGGACCCGACTGCAGTTCGTCCTCATCGGGGT
>JBBPDB010007693.1:0-13230 GCA_037974465.1 Brachypetersius altus | reverse complement strand
CCCCCCCCCCCCCCCCCCCCCCCCCCTTTTTAAATTGGCTGCTACGCCCCTGGGTGGAGGGGTCAGGCTACAGTAACATCAGTAACAGTGATGTTGATAATATTACTCTGAATATGATCAGATATGATCAGGAAGTGAGGTCGTACCTGAGTTCTCTCTCTCGTGAGGATGTCACACGAGTCCGCGAGCTCGAGCCTCCAGCGCTTTACCTTACGTTACGCTTTAACTGCGCATGCGCCCTGAGTACGTCATCCGCTCGTGGACCTCTGGGATGTGTAGTTTGGTTTGTTTGTTTGTTTATTTTCATCTCTAAAACTTTACCAGACTCAAATTAACCCTTGGTAAACACCGCCACCTACCGGGCACGCTCTGCTCCTGTCACCGAGCAAAAGGAGCGAACGACAACTGCACAGCAAGTGCCAGTCAGTCTTGCCTCCTAAGTGGACAGTTTGATTTCACAGACGTGTGATTGACTTGAAGTTACATTGTGCCGTTTAAGTGTTCCCTTTATTTTTTTGAGCAGTATATATATTTCAGGTAATGTGGGAACTGTGTAAATTTTATTTCCCTGTGAACTATTTTTCTAAAAAGAACCATCACAGATGTACATCTCTTGGCAGTAACTTAGTTTCTTCCTCTAAACAATATGCAAATGTTGGCCATGCTCTGATACACTATATAGACTAAAGTAATGGGACACCTGACCAGTACACCAACAGGAACTTTAATGACATTACACTCAAATCCATAGACATAATATGAAGTTGGTCCTCCCTTTGCAGCTACAACAGCTTCCACTCTACTTGGTAGTCCTTCCACAAGATTTTGAAGTTTCTGTGGGAATTTGTGTCCATTCATTCTGTAGAGCATTTATGAGATCAGACGCTGAAGTTGGATAAGAAGGCCTCACTCGCGGTCTCCATTCCAATTCATCCCAAACGTGTTGGATGGGGTTGAGGTCAGGATGCTGTGCGGCCAGTCAAATTCTTCCACTCCGAATTCATCCATGTCTTTATGGGGCTTACTTTTTGCACTGGGGCATAATTATGCTGGAATAGAAACAAGGCTTCCCCAAACTGTGTCCACGAAGTTGGAAGTATGACGTTGCCTGGAAGGTCTTGATATGCTGAAGCATTAAGACTGCACTTCATTGGAAGTAAGAATTAAATAATTAAGAGGTGTGTCCCAATACTTTGGCCATATATTGTATGCTGGTTATAAGAAAATCCATCAGAATCATTTTATTTTGAACACATAAATGCTTCCTGCCCAGTAAACTGCTGTACATATTCTCATTTGCACAGTACTGTATATTCATCTCCATTAATTAGCACTGATTTTTTAAAGCCAAACAGCTCTGCATACGTGCTCTACAATGATGCTCCTCCATTGCTGAAGTACCAGAATAATTACGGACACGCTAAAGGTACTCTTGCAAAATTTTGTTCTTGCAGAAATCAAATCGCACCTTAACCGTCACACTGGTTGTTGGTTGTTCAGTTTTTTGCTGCTTGAAAAGAAGGGTGACCCAGTGCAAAGACCACAGCTGATAACAAATATGTTGACTGAGCATTGATTTCACTCTCTGATGTTTTCTAAGTATCAGATAAAGCTCTAGTGCAGAGGGCCTGCAGGTAATAGGGCAGCATGCATGTGTTTGTGAGAAGTTTTCCCTCAGCTTATATTTCTGTTCAGCAAGGTTGTCATCAGCATAACAGGGTTTTGCTGTAAAATTTGTCTTTGCAGTGAATTTAGTTTTATTTATTTATTTGTCGATGCTGTGGTTAAAAAAAATCCAGTCCACACAGAAATGACATTGTTTCCAGATAATACGGATAACAGATACCAGTCAATTACAGGGTGCCTCTAACTGTGATTGATGAGATGTGTATGTGTTCTGTAGGGGTATTGCTGTTTGACCGCTCTCAGGGATTCTGGCTAGCACACAGTGTTCCTCACTTTCCACCTTTCCCTGAAATGGGTTTCGGCTACCCCTCAACCGGCAAACTCTTCGGGCAGACTTTCCTCTGTACAACCTACAGTTACCTACAGTTCCAAACGATATGTGAGCAAACCATCAAACCAAAGCATGTATACATACAGTATGTATATGTATATGTATGTGTATGTGTGTGCGGGTGTGTATGCGTGTGCGGGTGTGTGTGCATGCCCCACACACACACACATGTATAAATGTACCATTTAATGCAAAAGGCAAACATATATATTACATTTGCAAGAATATTTGTTTTGTTTTGGTTTGCAACCTCACTCAGAATTTCATTTTTCTTACAGCACATCAGCTGGCGTACATATATCCCCATGTATATAACTGCTCAGTGCCAGAGGCATATAACACAGACCTGCCAGTCATGGCACAGATCTGTGCTGGCAAGACCCCGACTGTAGTCCCTAGAAGAAAGCTGGAGAAGCTGGAGTCAGTCCAAGGAGAGATCTTCCTCAGTTTCGCCAAATCTCACAGATATGTTGATGGTGAGAGGACTTCTGCAGGTCATTCATAAATAGACTATACAGGCTTTCCCCTCATTTTGGAATAGGCAGTATTCGTTTAGCAGTCACACAGCCACTTGTTGACTTTTGGTTATGCCAAAGGACACTTGAGTTCTTGAGTAACTGTTGACATTGCTTATGTAATAGACGCAGGGCTTTTAGAACGTGCAGAATAGCATGGTTTGTGTTCATTGTGCATGTGTAAAATTCCTGCTGAGAAAAGTGATGCACTACATTTATTTGATTTTACTGTTTGGAATATTTCATTCATTTGGAAAAATTATATTATATGATTATATTTTAATATTTAAGATGTTTATGTTTGAAATATGTTACTACACTACACTGCATGACTTGTGCAGTGTAGTAGGAATACAGCACCAGTACTTACAATGCTATTGTGTGTTTTGTTAGAGTGTGGCTACACAGTTATAGGGTACTTTCATTTTATGTGGAATTTAATCGTCTCCTGTGATTTGACCTTCAGACATTTATGCAGGCTGGGTTGCACAGACACTGAAGACAGACCTGTTGGTAGAATCATGGCAACGGAAGGCCCACCAGCTCCCTTCCAACTGTTCCCTCCCGTACTATGCACTGAACATCAAGAGGGTTCGCCTGCCAGAGAATGTCATTTTCAGCTCCTATGAAGACCACTCAAAATGGTGTGTCTCCCTGGAATACAAAGCCATGTGGACTTGTGTGGGGGACCTGAACAGAGAGAGTGGACAGGCTTTTAGAGGTGGCGGCCTCATCTGTTCACAAAATCCAACCATCTACAAAGCCTTTCGCCCTGCTGTGGCCTGGTTTAAAGGCTGTTAGCAGCAGGAGGGTCAGTGTCACCTTTAGAAGTCACATGTAAAGATGAAACAAGCAAAGTTATGCAGGTTAGGCAGAATTTAAGGTCTCTATTCCTTAAAGGGCTTATATCCTACAATTTGCTTTGTATTTCATCCTCTTATGTTGTCAATGTGCATTTATGTACTAACAATATGTCAGTAACCAGTTTCAAATCTCTCTGTATTCATTAGAAATTGCTCCTTTAAGACTGGCCTATGTAAATGACCTCTACCCTGATTGGGTGCCCTATATTGTGCATCATTCAAAAAGCAATCCAGACTGAAACACTTTATAATCAGTGTGAGTGTGCAAGGCTAACCTGCAGTAGGCTGTATGAACCATAGCCTGCATATAAAGGATAAACTGATGTATGTTAATAGGATGGTGTTTGTGACAGTGAATGCAGTGAATGCAGAACAGTCTGGTTTGGTATGTAATTTGGCAGCTTAGTTTCCATAAATGGGTTAAATGGACTGGGGAGCAAATGATATGTTTTGAAACTTAAACCTTTTTATGTACTAAATCAGCTTCTATAATTTCAAAAAAGCAAATTTTCTGTGGTGGGGAGTCCATCATCTAAAATGAAAGTGAACATCCTATTCAGCAGGTTATTGAGGTGGTCCCCTAGGAAAGACAGGGAGTGGTGAACTGATCACTATGAAACTTGTAAGTGTAGACAAGCAGTTTGAAGGTCAAAGTCAAAGTCAACCTTATTGTTAATTCATACCATACGTACCAGACATACAGAGAATTGAAATTACGTTACTCTCTCAAACCCCAGGTGCATACATGTAACATTAAATACAAAAGGTGCAATTTTAAAAATACAAACAAATACAATACATATAATCTATAAAAATATGGTGCAAAAAGAGCAAGACTGTAGTAAAGTGACATAGTTATAACAGACAAAAGTCTTTAGAGGTAGACTGAGGGTAGTAAGAAGTAGTTGGCAGAGCACTAATACTACACAGAGTGACTGGTGCCGTGGGGGATGGGGTGTGTGTGCGTGTTTTTTGTGTGTGTATGCGTAAGTGTGAGTGCGTGAGTGTTTTTGTGTGTGTGTGTGTGAGAGTTACAGTTCAGGAAGTTCGTGGGGCAAAAGAAGGGAGTGGGGTCAGATGGGGGCAGGTACATGCTTTATGTAACATTTCACACCAAAAAGGTCTCAACACTGCAGATTATAGTGATTTAGCATACCTTCTATTCATTGGGCAATTTACTGATAGATAACAACTCTGGAGTCCCGAGCTTCCAGTCCCTGGGTTTCAGTGTTATGTTTTATTACATGGTGGACAATAAACCCAGGACTTTCTGAAGATTTGGATGAATTATTTCACTTTTGACTTTCATCACTAATCCGCACCCTCATCCTGGTTATTCTCATGTTAAAGATCTACCTGTACTTAAATTGAGGTAAATTGGCATTATGATCTAAAACCAGAGTTCAATATATTATATATCCTGTAATTCCACAGAACATTATAATTCCTAAGCCTCACCATGATATATTTGAAGTTTCTTTTCACAATATTATGTGATTTCTCACTACAGTACCTATCACACAAATTCATCATACATACTTCCATCTTTATATCCATAACTAATTAGGTATTCTGCATTTCTTTGCTGTATTTAAAAGTGCACAGATATACAGAAGTGTGCCAGGTATATTTAGAAGTGAAATTAGAAGTGATTCTTTTCCACATTCACTGCCAACACTATTCAGTGTGGGGGAAATCACATTTGTTGTGACTGTGTATCATCTGGAATTACGAGATTTCCATTTGCAAATGCATATTCTTCAGCTGTCGAGTGCATTTTACTAGCGTGAAAACGAATGCCCTTACACCTGAAGGGTATTAATGAGGAAAGGGCACTGGGCGTATGGCTCTGCAGCTTAAATACATTTAAAATGAAGTTGGTCGCCCCCTTTGCAGCTATAGCAGCTATCATTCTCCTTGGAAGGCTTTGGAGTGTTTCATTCAGTAGAGCATTTATGATGTCAGATATTCCGTTCCAGTTCATCCCAAAGGTTTTGAATGGGGTTGAGGTCAGGGCTCTGCGAGGACCTGTCAAGTTGTTCCACAACAAACTCATCCACCCATGGAGCAGCTGGGAGCATAGCGGTTAGGGAGCTGTACCTGTGATCAGAAGGTTGTAGGTTTGTATTAAGGTTCCCTTGAGCGAGACCATCCCCACTGCTCCCTGCGGCCCCTCGCTGGTGGTAGCCCCTGCTTCACTTGGTGAATGGGTTAAACGTAGAGAAAGAATTTCATACTGTTCACACTGTTTGCTGTGGTGTGTTCATTGGTGACTATATAGGGGTCAACCTAATTTATAGTTTGCTTTGTAGACTGTCATGCTAAACACTGTGTCCACAAAGTTGGAAGCATGGTGTTGTCTAGAATGCCTTAGTATGCTGAAGCATAGGTTTGCCCTTCACTGGAAGTAAGGAGCCACCCGAATTCAGTAATTAAAAGGTTTGTCCCAATACTTTTGGTCTGTATAGTGTTTTTGGCCATGTTTAGGCTTGAAGTCCTCCCCGCCTCTGGGGGCGCGAGGGGACAAACACATGCTTTGCATTTCCGGTTTGAAGCCTGCCTTAAACACACACGTGAACTCGGGAAAAGATGGACTTCGTGGAGGTGCCAGTTTCTGAAGATGTACCCAGCAAAAAGGGCAAGGTTAAGAAAGAAAAGAGAAAAACGAAGCGTACGGAAGAGACAGATGGAAAGGGTACTGAGACTGAAGCTGCAGAGGCTCCAGGTTCATCTGATTCTTCACTGCCTCCCACTTTCAGCCTGTCTGAGATCAAGAACAAGCAGAGGAGACACCTCATGTTCATGAAGTTGAAGCAGGAGAAACGCAAGGTAAAGTGGACGGATATATAAAAAGGCTGGTGTCAGCTTTACTGGTCAGTTTTCCAAAAAACTGGCACGTGTGTGGCCGTGATACATGCATGGGTAAACAAAACAAAGCACAGGCAGTGAGAGACCAGGATCAGAAAATTTTGGTGATTCCAGAGGAAATTTTTGTTATGACTATTAAGACACAGAAAAAAACAATGTCAGAAATAATGTCTAAATAATCCAATTCAACTTCATATGAAGATCTCCATATGAAATATACTGTGCTATAAATACTAATATTATAAATACAATAGATAAGTAAGTTATAGTGAAATGAATATCGACACAGATGGTAGTTAGGAGTTCGTTGTTGCACGTAGTAAAGATCAGTAGTAGCCTGTATAAGTAATGATATTCACATGTTAAGACTATTGCACATAATAATGTTTTAGCACCTGACAAGAACATTGCACAATGGTAGACTGATGCACATCATAGCAACAGAATGTACATAGTGATGCGACACATTACGATAGTGATTTAAACACAGTTAACAGAAACAGGCTGTTTAAGTTTGCACAGCAAAGCAGAAACAGGCTGTTGCTCAGATTATTGTGTGGATATGTGACAGAGGGAGGAGTTACACATCCTTGAAGACCTGCAGTTGAATTCAAGTCAGGTAGTCAAGTTGATATTTGTTGTCATTTCAACCCTATACACAGTACACAGTGAAGTAAAACCATGTTCCCCTAGGGCCATAGTGTAGCACATAAACAAAAATCAGAAACAACACAAGACTACATGAGTGTGGGCAGGACAGGACTAAAGAGAGCAAAAGAAAACAGGAGTAACAGTACAGTAATTTACAGGACAAGACAACATGCAGTGCTGTAACAACACAAGTGTAAGTGAACGCAGTATTATGACAAACTGTATTATAGCAGTATACAGCAGTCAAATGTGCAAAGAGGTAGACAGGAATAAATAATGGTAAGAAAATTTCAAGTAGCAGCAGGATTAGAAAAAATGTACACTATGTAAATAAATACAAGGTTTTTACTTTCGCTCTTTGGTAGTTTATTGCAGAGAAGTTTAATGTGTGTATACAGTGTGGCTGGGCAAAGGAAGCAGTTCAGATAGAAGTTCAGAGAGTGTGTGTGTATGTGATATGCAGGTGTGACCTAGTGGTTAGAGCATTCGCCCTTTGTTCTAGTGGCACCTCTGAGGTACCCTGAGCAAGGTACCATCCCCACACACTGCTCCCCGGGCACTGCGTTCCTGGTTGCCCGCTGCTTCATGCCATGTCCGGATGCATCCCTATAGTCTCTGTAGGATATTGTGAGAATTGGGTGGTGTCCACAGGAAAGAGAGACAATGTTAATTCAGCTCTTTAGGAAAGCAATCTGAATTTCACTTATTTCAAATGTGACGTTTTACCTTTAAAAATACCTTTAAAAACTGTCAACACACAGAATTATATTCAACATTATACACATCCAACCGGTGCTCTCCAGTGCTGTCCTTGTAATTAAGCCTGGTGTTTTAAATACAGACCGTGTTCAGAAAAGTGTACTGTGATGTGATTTATTATGATGACAGTAAATTTCAGCGTATTGCCCATCAACTAAATCACGTTAAAAAGACTGAATTTTGGAATTTTTACTAATCAGTTTTCTAAATTTGAGAAAATTCATGTTCTTTAGGCACTTCATTGAGTCAATGGCCTTCAATACAGTCCTGGTGAAATATACTTGTTAAATGAATTAAGCCCATGTAGCAGACTGATACCAACACCAGTAAACATCTGCCAGACTTGATATGGCACTGGTGTTGTTCATGGAATATGAAATGCAGTCAGTGTTGTAGTTTAATGCTGCAGTTTTCCGACTTTATGCCCAAGCTCCCGTTATTGACACTAAGTGCCCCCACATCTACCCGAACCTTGTACGTTTTGCAAACTTTCTTTGCTGATGTTCTTGGGCACCTCATGCGAGACACATAGCACAGCTGTATGATACTGCGGATAACCTGTTAATCATTACTTACTAATGATGTACATTGCATTTATTCGTTTATACAATCTGTCATCCTTTTTTAGATGTGGCCCAACAAACTAGCAAAGCAGAACCAAGTTTGAAAAGCACTGATTTCAATAATATAATCTAACAGTATTATAATCTTGTTTTCCACTACAGCAAAAATTGGAGTTGAGAAAGAAAAGGAAAAAGGAACGAGAAGCTCTTGGTGACAAGGTATGTATTTGTTAACCTGCTGTCTGTCTCCTGGCATTCTTGTTAGTGATTTTGAATGCTGGGAATGATCATTTCAGAACCAGTGACAGGCTGATTTTCCAACAGTGCATTGTTTTGTACTCATTCTTTGTTCTGTGGCCACCATAGGCACCCCCAAAAGAGGTTCCAAAGACTATTGAAAATCAGAGAGTATACGACGAGACCACGGTAGACCCTGAAGACGAGGAGGTATGAACACATTTCCAGAGTAAATAAAAGTATAGTTTGTATTTTCGTCCATGTTAATAATCACATGAATATGTTTAAACAGGTGGCTTATGATGAAGGAACAGATGAGTTCTCAGCTTACTTCAACAAACTGATAAACCCCAAAGTGCTCATCACCACATCTGACAGACCAAGAGGAGTAAGTTCATTGTACTACCAAATTGTTAGAAAGGTATTTTGACTTTGTGAGATTTTTGGGCACAGCTCGAGCCCAATCAGAACCGTCACTGGAGCTCAATAAATAGAGAATCCTGTAGTGAGCTGTACAGCAGGATTAACATTATTGTGAAAAATGGTATTTTGCGTTTTTGCTTTGTCAGTACTCATGTCGAATATAGCACAGGGTGTATGAGACCCCTGATGCTCTAGCTTTCTAAACCTACTTCTGTTGCGATGCAGGTCTTCAGTACGCCATGCTATGACCCAATTTAATGTCATAATGCTTTCAAAAGTCGTGTATTTTACATGCTCTCAATAACAGAGTTAGCAACACTGAATGTACTTGAACATATAATTTGCTTTCTTTAGTGAACTTGGGAAACGTTGTAATGTATTAATGTTTATTACATGTAGAAATGTTTACTGTGGACTGATCAGTTCTCTGTGTTTTTAGAGAACTGTGCGGTTTTGTGAGCAGTTGTCAACAGTAATACCAAATGCACATGTATACTACAGAAGAGGCCTTGCACTGAAGAGGATCATTCCTCAGTGCATATCGCGAGATTTTACATACCTCATCGTCATTAACGAGGACCGAAAAGTGCCAAGTATCCTTCACTTTGTACTTTTAAGGAAACAGTATTGTTCTCTGCGTATTTTTGTTTTTCCTTAACTCATCTTCTCAAAGACGGTATGATTCTCTGTCACCTTCCTGATGGACCAACTGCCCATTTCAAAGTCAGCAGTGTCAGACTTCGCAAAGAGATGAAGGTTTGTTACAATTCAGTGCTTTATTTCAGCGTATTTGATGTGTAACATTACCTAAATTATTGCTTTTATTTGGACTATCTTGCAGAGAAGAGGCAAAGAGCCAACAGAACACTGCCCAGAGGTCATTCTGAATAACTTCACCACTAGACTGGGCCACAGCATTGGGCGCATGTTTGCCGCACTGTTTCCTCAGGATCCGCAGTTTGTTGGTCGTCAAGTTGCCACTTTCCACAACCAGCGAGACTTCATCTTTTTTAGGTTTCACAGGTAGTGACACTTTATATTCAAATGACATAAACACACAAACATACATTTAAGCGTATTATCATGGGGGGTTACTTTCCTAGAGCACTCGCATATACTGAAAAACCGCAATGTTCTGATGTGGTTAAAATGCTTTAAATGCCTATTTTTTATAGTATAAACCCCAAATATCCCCCCAAATATGCTCCCAAAACACTTTTTCATTTTAATCTCAGCTCAATACATTACCCTTAAAGAAAATGTGAAGGTAAACCTGTATTCGTACTGTACAGTTTACACTGAACTCCTGCAGTGCTAGAATGTAAAGTACAGATGTTACCGCTGTACGGACTTCACTGTAATTCATGCAAGTGCATTTTCTTTGGTATAAGCAGGTAAATACAGTAATAAATTCATTTAATTTACAGTAATAAAAATACAGGGCTTTAAGTGAAAAACACAAGAACACTCGAGACACTCCACTGTGGAGATTCTGGACTGCTGCGGTGTCAAAGAGCAGCAGCCAATCAGCAGTACGAAGAAATAAATAGCGTTCTCGGAGCGGCTACTTTCAAACCTCCTGCCTCAGAGTACAGTGGCTGTCGATAACATTGATCATCTCATTACAATAACACTGATCAAGGGGTGGGATATAAAAGGCAGCATCTGAAGTCAGTTCTTGAAGTTTATGTGGTAGAAGCAGCATAGCTGCCACAGTTGAAGATTGCTTGGGCTGATAAATCAGTTTCACTAAGTTGCCCCTGCGATCAGGGTTTGAATCCCAGAACTACTAGTGGTACCACTGCTGTATACTTGAGCAAGGAACTGTCCCCATTTGCTGCTCTCTTGGCGCCCCCTGTTGGTGGCAGCCCACTGCTTCACTTGGAAAATGGGTTTCTCGTTCACACTGTATACTTTGGTGAGGTGTGTTCACCCATGACTATGAGCCAATTTATATGGATAGCCAGGTTTGTGTGCATCACTTACCCGGGAAAGAGTTGGTGCTAGGATAATAATCAGTGTGAAGGAATATGTTTCCATTTTTCCAATTAATTCCTGGTCATTTCTAATAAGAAATGACGCTTGTTGAAATTCATAGTGTTGAAGAAGATGGTCTTTCTTTAAGACACCTGCTGTTGAGTTAGATGAACAATGATTTGATAATGCATTTGTGATCATGTTTAATGCACAGATACATCTTCAAGAATGAAAAGAGAGTAGGCATTCAGGAGCTTGGACCTCGCTTCACCCTGAAGTTACGCTCCCTTCAGAAGGGGACGTTTGACTCCAAGTTTGGAGAGTATGAATGGGTTCACAAGGTGAGTGTCGAAGCGCTCCTTGGGTATTACTTTCTATTGTCCAATATTTAGAGGTTCCTTTATTAATCAAAACTTCCTTTTGTATTTCAGCGTCATGAAATGGATTCCAACAGAAGAAAATTCCATCTTTAAGAACATAGGATGGAGTTTGAGACTTTTATTGCTGAACATTTCGTTTAATCACTTCTCCTGCAAAATCACTGATTAGATGAAATACGAGGGCTGTCTTTGAGCCTAATCACCAGAGACTGTACAGTGAATGTATATTAAAATACATTATACACTTACATTGCCATGTTGTCCTTTGTTGGTAAATGAATATCAACATGTTTGTGTTTACCTGGACAACAGGGCTCCATATTAGAGAAAACACAATTTTCCACCTGCTCCGCTTGAAATTGACACCTAATTTACACTTGGTAATTAGTTTGAATGAGTACTGTCCATAGAGAAATAAGACCTGCAGCTCTGGAGATGTTCTGGACCACACAGTTTGGCAGTGACAGCACAGTTTTTAGCACAGTTGCAGTTCATATATTTATAACTTTATAACTTTAACTTGAATGTAATCAAATCAAATATAAAACCAAAGCTATTATAGCAGCTGCAAAAGAGGACCAACTCCATAAGAAAGTGTATGTATCTGAATGCAGTGTCATTAAAGTCCCTGTTGGTGTAATGGTCAGATGTCTAATATGGACAAAAGTAATGGGATGCCTGACCCCCACAAAAACCAGCCGAGACATAGAGCTGCATGCTGCACACACACGAGCCCAAAAAGCAACCAAATTTCAAAATAAGGATTTTTAAAAATGTGCAATAATGTGCAATAAAATAATTGTCGGTGTTAAGTAAATAACACCAGTTGTTTCATTACATTTTGTAGTGTTTCTTATACAAGCTCGGCACGCTGATTTTGGTGGTAATGTTTATTTTCATGTAGTTTCAAGGGTTTAGTTAGAAATGTTTAGAAAAAACTATATTTGGCTGGGGCAGGCACAGTGATAACAAACAAAAGTCACACTAAATCACAGAAGTTACAGAATACAAATCAGAATGCGAATCACAACTCTACGCTCTCTATTCCCTCTCCAAACACCATCCTCTTCTGCTTCTCTCCCGGCTTCTTTTCATGGGAAGAGGATGGGTCTTCCGGGGAATGCGTCCAATGGCGTTTCTTGATAGGTGGCCAATCAGCTGTCGATGTGGAACTTGAGTGGCGTGCCTCCGGGCCAATCCGTCAACTCTACAGGGCACTAAGAGTAATGGAGACAGAAAAGGAGACAGAAAACAACCAGGCACCCGACTACGTGCCAGGACACGTAGCACTCTCGTTTGTGACTTTTCCGGAGCGCGTATCTCTCTCTCTCTCTCTCTCTCATGACCTTTCTGGAGCGCATCTCTCTCTCTCTCTCTCGTTTGTGACTTTTCCGGAGCGCATATCTCTCTCTCTCTCTCTCTCATGACCTTTCTGGAGCACATCTCTCTCTCTATCTCTCATGACCTTACTGGAGCGCATCTCTCTCTCTCTCATGACCTTTCTGGAGCGCATCTCTCTCTTGCTGTCTCTGCCTCTGTGTCTTTCTCTCTTACTCACATTTACTCTCTCTCTCTCTCGCTCTCTCTGTCTCTCTCTCTTACTCACATTTACTCTCTCTCTGTGTCTCTCTTGTTCGTGACTTTTCCGTATTTAAACCTCGGGTTTATCTTTACATTTTCGTTAAGGCTAATGTATTAAACTGAGTTTAGAGGATTTTTTAGGGTTTACGCTATTAAAATGGGCATTTTAAGGCATTTCTTTGACCCAAACACAACAACACGGTTTTTCATTATACGCGGGTGCTGGTGTAACGTAACCCCCGCGAATAACGAGGGCTTATTGTATGCCGTTGTGTTATTAGCACTGATAATCGCGGTGGTACTGAAGTGTTTTGTAACCGCAGCAGGAGTTCACTTTTTGCTCTCACATTTTGGGCTCACCTTTCTTGGGAAAGAAGTCTGTTAGCAGTTGCTTTC
>JBBPDB010007666.1:0-13231 GCA_037974465.1 Brachypetersius altus | reverse complement strand
TTGTAGATTCAGGACACTCAGAGACTTTTAAGATTAGCTTTTCCTCCATACCCGCTTTGTGTGCGTGTGTGTGCGCGTGTGTGTTTGTGTTTAGACGGGACAGACCAAACTCTAGCCCGCTTCAATGCTTTGATACCATTATATAAAAGAATACAATAAATTAAATGGTTTTCAACATAATATTCTTGTATATTTCTCACTGTATTTTAAGGGGTGTCTTTATCTTCTAGCTATTGTTTAGTGAAGTCTGGTTTGATAGTTTTGCTTAAATTACTCAAAATATCCAGTAGCACTGTAGTGGTGCGACCCAAAAAAATAGCAAGAACAAGTAAGAAAGACAGTAAGACAAAGCTGGTGTAAATGTAGATTCTAATTTTAAGATTATTTTTTTCTCCAAACTCGCATTGTGTGTGTGTGTTTCGACGGGTCAGACTGAACACTACCCCACATCGATGCTTTGATTCTATTGGTCGCTCGAAAATGCGTCACGGCGCGCATCAGTCAAAGTTCAACAAATTGGCAAGAAAATGTAAAGATAAACCCATATATGGCACAGATGTGACAGTGCTTCCCCTCCAGAAAGGCCTCTGAAGGGGGCAAGAAGACACCACTGCCACTTTCGGAGTTGAATGAGGCTGCCCAGTGCAATCCGGCCCCCTGCACGCAGTTGATGAGGGGCATCCATGGTTAAAGGAAGCAAGCCACTCCAGACGTGTTGGAAATCCTCAGTCAGCTACTGACTGAGTATATCCTCGGTCAGGACCCAACTCCTCTCCTCTGGACTCCTAGGGCATCAAGTACTGGATGCGGCCACATCTCCTCCCAGAGTCACACTGCTCCCATACTTGGTACGGGGGCCCCTCTAGTGAAGTGGTGCAATACCCAGCCAAGAATCAGCTGTGGCAGTAAACGAGAAGAACCTAATAAGTTCCTGTACTGACAATTCAGCATGGTCATTTGATTGCAGGTGGGAATCCGAAGTCAGTCTGACAGTGGACCCCAACTTCTCAAAGAAGGCCATCCAGACCCTGCATATGAAGTGGGGCTCTCGGTCAGACAGGATGTACTCAGGTAGGCCATAGTGCTGGATCGTGGAAGAGTGTCTCCGATACACCTCAGGTGGTGGGAAGTGAACTGAAAGGGATCAACAAAGTGGGTCTGGTACATATACTTTGCCAGCAGGACATGTTATGGGAATAGGGTTTCTCGCTATACTTTGTTCAATTTCTGCTTCTATTCCCCATACAATCAGCAGCAATCAGACCCTTTGTGATAATTGTCTCAGATTTGGGCTTCTCTACAGGACAGCTTGTCCGCTTTACCATTCTTGGTTCCTGGTCTATATGTTATCATGAACTCAAAACCCATGAAAAAGCCTGCCTGTCACATGTTGAAACTCTTAGTCTGTCAGATATACTCAAGGTCACAGTGATCAGTTCACGAGCCTGCATGGTGAAGTGTACCTTTCAAGGCTTAATAGGGCCATAAGTGGTGCTGCCACAGAGCTGAACACCCGAATAAACCAGCAATAGAATTTGGAAAGCTCAGGAACTCTTTTACCATATAGGGCTCTGGGCAAAAGTTTTTGTCAACTATCCCTACACCCTCTGGACCAAACTTGCATCCAAAGAACATGAGTTTCTTAAAATGAAACTTGCATGTCATCTAGGTATAGGATCAAGAATTTGTTTAATGTACCTCTAAAGACATAGTTCATGAAGGATTTGAAAAAACAATGGACCGTTAACCAATCCAAAAGCCATTACATTATAATGGTAGTGTCCAGATGTAGTACTAAATGCAGTTTTCCACTCATATCCACACTATGTTATATACGCTTCTCATGTTGAGTTTTGTGTACACTCTTGCTCCTCAAAGCTGTTCTCTGGGTGAGGGGATAAGTGGAAGTGGGTGTGAATTCCTCACTGTGACTGTGTTCACAGTGTTTGCACAGTCTGAGCCTGACATCCTTCTTCTCTATGAAGAACCCAGCTGAAGCATAGGAGGTGGACCAGCTAATTAACCCCTGCTGGACCACCGTTGTGACAATAGACACAGCAGCAACTTTGGGCCACACCCGATGGGAGGTCATTTGTGCAGTTCCTTGGCTGGTGTTAAGGGGAGATTGGTGGCCTTACATAGGTTGAAGGCCTCAGTGAGGTCCTGATACTGACTTGGTATTTCTACTATATGAGCTTCTATTGAGGTAACGTGAGCATGAAACTTTGGCTTCAAACATTCTTTTTTTTGCACGAACGGGACCATGCCATGATCTCAGCAGCATGCCTATCTATCTGTGGGTTGTGCTGCTTCAACCATGGCAGCCCCAATACCAATGAGGGGTTAACTCATTGTAACACTAAAAATTGTAGCTTTTCATGGTAAGGTCGTTTTCACTACTGGCTTTCCACTAACTAAGGGCCCATCTAAGGCCCTCACTGTGATCGGGACAGGGCGGGACAGTGAGGGATGAAAGTCCCAGCTGATTCTGAATCGAAACGGGTGAAAAGAGAGAGACAGCGGTTAGATACATGAATTTTAACAGTCAAACAGAACTGAGCTGATATACAGTCACGAGCAAATTGTTGGTTTTCCCCTTCACATCCCCCTTTTATGAGGCAATTCATCAGCCAGTGTCCTCCGCCATGACAACAGAAGCAGAGTCGGCTGTTTCATCTCTGCTCTTGTTCTGCAGGGGTGAGACTTGAGGAACCCAGCCGCAAAGGCTCCAGCATGGATGCGTGGGATTCCATTTCAGTTTGGCTTGGAGGTGATGATTCAGTCAAATGGTGAGTGCGATGACTTGGTTGAGGTTCATTCCTGCATCACGACAGGCCAGTTCTGATCTAGATCCAGGTGTAGTCACTGTAGGAAGATCGCCCAGAAAGCAGGCTCATTCCATATGATGTTTGCTGCCAAGATGCTCTGTCCTTACTAACTTGTATATATTTATATAGTAACACAGATCAGCAGGAAAGCGTGTGATGCAACATAAACCAAGGAGATTCATATAGACAACTTTATATAAACAGCTTCAGAGACCTCTAGACAGATTTAGATATTATAAGAAAAACTATTAATTAATTAATGAAGACAGGACAGGAAAGTACAAGTACAACCTAACTGAAGTGACAAAGGAACAGATGAACAGAATGTAAACCAAATATTAGATAAAAATGATCTACTCGAGATATAAGCCAGAGAGCACATTAATATTTGGACAATATGAAACAAAACTAACATAGAAATACAAACCAGTGATGCAGATAAAAGGACAAAAACACCAAAGACTGGTTTCTATGGATTAGTCTGTCGGCATAGTGAGATCATACTGAGGGAAAGAAGACTGTGGACCAGGTCTAAGAGGTGAAGACTGAATAAGAGGAATCAAAGGTTTAGACAAAGGCCTAGACATGAAAGATGGGGATTGATGAATAGACATACGAGACTAAAACCAAGGGTCAGACATGGAGGGCTGAAGACTATTGGTGTCAGGAGGCTAAAACTGTGAATTGTGCTGAGAAGACAGAAATGAATGATTAGATGGAGGAAAATGTGATAGAGGATTTGGCTTAGAAAACATATACAAAGGATCAAGCTTGGGTGACTGAGCTGGGATCTTTAATATAGGTGCCTCGAATGGAACTAAAGTTGGAGGGGCTTGGAATCGTGGGTTAAGCTAACGGAGACAAGACTAAGGACTAACTGAAGAGTACAAGGATGGAGGACCCCTCAGGATGAGTCGGGCGAAGAGCGGGCCCCTTGGGTTAGGAAGTTGAAGAGCAGCCCCTTGGATTCAGAAGATGAAACAGAAGATGGAGCATTCTTCTTCTACCATCTTTTCTTCTTTTCTTCTTACTTCTTCTTAACTTATGGGTTTATGTGGAGAGGGAGAATCCCTGTCCACCATTTCTGCCACCAATGTATTTGTGGATTTTATGAGGGCAAGCACGTCTGCTGTGACTTCAAACTTATCCTCACTATTCTCACCCCCCAAATAGCCCAATGGCTCCTCCAGTGACTGACTGGAGAAATACTCCACTACATTTGTGGAAGAGCTTTAGCCGATGAAGTAGATCCTGACTGCTACCAATAGTAGGTACTCCCTGTAGTCCAGTTGTCAATGTCCTCCAGACAATCAGCGTAAACAAGGTCTGGGCTCCAGAAGTTTGCGGTCTCCTTTAAGGGGCTGGTCCTTCTGTCATGTTCTATGGATGAGGAGAGGAGACACACTTGCAAACACCAATGGACTTTATTTACCATAAAGCAATCATCCTGGGACAAGTAAAGGGTCATGTATGACCAACAAGAGATATGACACACAAGCAGAGACATATGCACTGGTTTAGAAAAGAGAACACCTGGGATTTATTTTATAGTCATAAATATATTACGTATTCATATTGTAGATTGTATATTATGTTGTTTTATATTTGCTCAGTATATTGTTTATTGTATCTTATAGCTATTGTTGTACTAGAGAGACACCATCAACCGGAATCAAATTCCTTGTATGTGTTCACTCACATACTTGGCCAATAAATGCGATTCTGAAAGAGGCGGGGACATGAACCAGACACAGGTGAATACACTGATTGGGGGCAGGGCTAAAGACGAGCTGAGAACCGAACAAGAGTCACATGGCACAGAGAAAAAAAAGCGGAAACTGAGTGTTTCAATAACACCTGCACTAATGCAGAAACTGCTGATATTCTCCTCAAATGTTTTGCTTTTGTGACTTATTTTACGTTCACAGTGTACACTGCACAGTACGAATATGGGTTTACCATTGCATTATCTAACAGGGTAATGTATTAAGCGGAGTTTAAAATGAAATGTTTTGGGAGCATATTTAGGGTTTTTGCTATAAAAATAGGCATTGTTAGGCTTTTAAACATTAACACCGTTTTTCACTATACGAGGGTGCTCTTGGAACATGTGTGTGTGTGTGTGTGTGTGTGTGTGTGTGTGTGTATTTAGAATTTACTTTTATTTTCTTATAGTCTGATAGCTTAATGACTAAATTATGCTAAATACTAAAATATTTACTAAAATACTAAATACTAAAATGAATATTTTGAATATTGAATGAATATGTTATTTTTATTTTCCTATTACCACATGCTTTCTTGAAATGGAGGAACTATAAATAAATGGGCTGTGATTTGCAATTTAGATATTTGCAATATTATTTTTTTAAATTTCAAAACCAAGTGTGCTGGAGTATAGTCGCAAATCATCAAAAGTAACAATACTCATGGACTATATGGCCATTATGGTATTATTAGTCATTTACAGAATATCACATCTTTTGAATTTGCTTTTGGACCATGTGTCACAGATACCAATTAGAGTGGGGTATATGTTGTTTAGCCTCTGGTAAGGGTGGAAGAGGTCCTGCAGCCATAAGTGATAATGCTGATCATGCACCACGCCCCAGCCCACACAAAGGGGTTTGTGAGGATGCATATTCAATTGCCCCCAGGAGGAGCAAAAAGGTCCTCTATCAATTTCAGTGTCTGTAGGGACACCCAGCGGAAATAAGACATCACCTTCACTACTTGTATTCATTTGCTTGGGACTGCCTGCTGAAACATTAATGCTTATCACCGTCTCGCAAAGGCAGGGGTGCTGTTACCAAGCTGCCATTAGAGAGAGAGAGAGAGAGTGAGAGAGAGAGAGAGAGAGAGAGAGAGAGAGAGAGAGAGAGAGAGAGAGAGAGAGTAAGACCATGAGAGCGAAAGCATGAGAGAGCAATGCCAACTGTTAAAAATAACTGTCCATTCTTAAATATAGACTTATTCTTTAATTAGTATGGAACCTTTTCATTATTAACCTTTACATTATTATTTTTATTTCATAAACATTAAAAGCTTCTTAACACCTGCTTTTCTCATTTATAGATCTCTTTGGAAGAACAATCCACTGAAAAATACAGCTTCTAATGGCATCACTGCATTTTCAGCAACTTCATTTTTATCTTTCTCTCCGTTTCTTTCACTCAGAAGCTCTCTCTATCCCTATGTCAGTTCAAGTGATGGTGAGCTAAGCCTTGCAAGATTAAGTTTGAACTGGCTACAGACCGATAGAAGAACACCCACTAGGGGCTGCACGAGGAGAGAACCAGCATGGAGAGAGATCAATACATCGAGTGAAAAGGAGAACAAGATGATGGGGGAGGATGGTGGGGGATTAGAATACAGAGGGTGAATGAGGAGGGAAGAGAGAATGAGGCGAGAGAAGAGGGGAGTGTCTATAGAGGAGAGGGGAGAGAGAGAGAGATACAGACTCTAGCACTGAGAAGAGGGAGACATTGCATGTAGGTGGAGGAGGGGAGATAGAAAGAAAGAGAGAGAGAGAGAGAGAGGCAGCTTCCCACATTGCAGCCGCGGCAGGCAGGCTGATAAGAGCTCCCTTTTAAACGCTGGCACTAACAGGCCGTACAGCACTTCCTGGCTAACAGACTGATCCAGCATCACCCAAAGACAAGAGGCTTTCTTTGGAATCAGAGGAGAGGAAAAGCAGGAGCCAGCAATAAAGAGCCTTCAGCGACATCACTAGTGGGGCTTCTCAAACTGGGTAAGTTTTCCTTCGTGTCTAAAACGAGCAAGACTATTTTTGTTGTTGGTGGTATTCGACATGGTTTTGGCTTGAGCAGAGGGACAGGTAGGGGACAATCATTAATGATGTCAGGTAAATGAATTAGTTTATAGACAAGGCATCTATCAAAACATGGAACATTTCGACCCACAGAGCATCAGCCCACTGATCTCACATGTATACATATGTATACCTGTCAGTTTCTGCACTTCTCAACATAGATATTGTGAATGTATTATTGTTGGAGTATTTTTGCTGTTTTGGTGAGTTTGAGTGAAATTCCATAGATATATTTCATAAAACAATCAGCAGTTTTTTGTTCTTGTGAATCTGTGTTTGCCTTATCAGAATAATTATTTATTACATATTGCAATTACACATTCATTTAATATTAATGTTTGCACATACGATTCCATTGTAGGCCATCTGAATGCATTTAATTACACAATGCATTTTCCTTATATTTTGCCTTACTAAAAGTAGTAAATGTCAGAAATGTATATACTGATATTTATCATCTAATGACAACTGGCTTTTATTGCATATTTTATTCTTTCAATTATGTATGAGAAACTTATTTTACATCTGAGAGAAGCATATGATGTTTTTCCATAATGACATTTGCACAGTATAAAGATGATTTTTTATTGCCTTATAGTGGCAGTTCTGGAATCAGAAACCTATTTTTCATTTCACTATTCTCTATAACAAACATTGTAAAACAGTGTGATCCCATAAAAATGACTTCATGACAATGTAATCACAGTCAATTGCACTGATTAAGTGCATTGTGAAGTTGACAACAGACAATACCAGATGCATACACACTTGTTTTGAAATAGTTTCATGGACGTTTGATCATGATAAACAGTGATGATTAATTTACTTTTAAGTACTATTTTAGGAATACAAAATCCTCTTGAAAAATGTGTCATATTTTAGTCTAGTAACTACCAGTTGTGACTATGCCATATTATACTGACATTTACGTGCCACACTGTGCTGCTAGCATGTAATTTTTGCACTTATCCTGAGGGTAGTGGCTTGACCTCAGTAAGCTTCGATATATTGGTGTCTCATTAAAACATCTGACAGTGTTAGCTAGAGTACTTTCTCAGTACTCTATTCATTCATATTAATTCTGGGCTTGTGCTGTGCTGTCTGGCCTTGCTTACCCTCGTAGAGATGGCATGCTATTAAATAATATTGAAATCAAATTTTAGAGAATCATATTTCTGCAGGGATGTTTCAGTGCTTGGGGCCTGAGTGATGAAAAAAAAAAACCCGGACAATTAGAATAGGTTTTTCAGGGAGCTCAATAGATATTGCACTTGGGTAAAGCTAAACATCCAGCAGCAGCCTGTACCCTGAAGCCAGAAATATCTGATTTCTCTGCATTTGCATTGGGCATTTCGCAGAGTTTAAAATAGCCTTCACTAAATCTGAAATCTATCTATTATTGTTCTGTGCATTGGAAAAATGTTCTGTCTGCACTGACTGGGGTGTCATTAAAGCCCAAGGAGGCTGATACCTCTGTGTGACTGCTTTGAAACAATGTCTTCATAATATCTTTATTTGTAATGCCTCATCAAAACTGTTATTTTATTACTTTTGACATTTTGTCTTTCTGGCACTTCTCCATTTCACTTCATAGATGCACCATGAAGGTTATTGTCATATTTTTCCAGTGACTAATTTGTAAAGGTCACTACTGAGACTATTGGCCCTGAAAGTTGGATATTAGGAGAGTTGGGTGGAGGTGTCCTCCTTGCCGAGTTTCTGCAACCATATATTTCACAGCTAGTTCTTGTCCCCTCAGTCTGGATGTTATCATATGCTTGGTGATGCCTCATCGTCTCCCCAGGCAGAATAAAATGAAAGCTCAGGGATACACTGTAATCTCTCTGTAGATAGGTCATTCCTCCCTGTCGCTCACCTCTCCTTCGCTCCTTGTGACATTCGTCTTAGGCAAGAATGCAAAGTGTTTTATGCTCATGCTTAAAAGGCAAGATGACATTCCATGTCTTCCCTTGCCAGGGATCAAGTCTATTGATTAAAGCACATGGCAACATGGGTGACATGTATGTAAATGTAGATCAATAATTCAGCAGACATGTCATGCTTTGTCTAAAACAGCAAAACCTTCCACCAACTGGCACAGATGTATACAGCACAAGATAATTACAAGCAAAATAGTCTTTATAGCACATTGCAAAGAGCAGTTTGAGATTTCTACTCACACCTGATGCCAATTTAAAGATACAAGCAAATGCTTTATATAGAACTGTTCCATAGCACAATCCTCCTTTTTACCTTTGTCAGTGTTATGCATGTAGACGTGTATTCCACCTCCATACATATACTAAGATGGTTACTAAGACTGGTCCTGGTTCAACCAGCTTTATGATATCTCATCATCTTACTTCTTTAATGTGATCCTTGCCTTGCCTTGAAATGAAAGGTAGCACTGCCAAAAGCTGAGCAAAACAAGCTTGTGTTCATCTATGAGGCAATTAATTATTTACATAATATCTAGGGTTTCTGTGTGTAGTGCCAGCAGTGATTGTGCTATTCCAAGGCAATTAAGGTATGCACCCTTTTTGTATTTACTGTACTCTGCAGGCACCAGTGATACTTCAAAAGAGACTGGAATGTGTATATGGACAGTCAAAGACCAATGGCACTCTAATGAAAATGCTGCAATGGCTAACGAGCCCTTTCTCTGGCAAATGCACCTTGAGAGCCAATGAAGTGGCATCCAGTGGGCTAGTAATGTAGCTATTATAGCTATATCATAATATAGATAATGCAGTTTGTTTGACGTTTCCTTTATTCCAATGCAGAGGTCCCATTTGAGCAGTATTTACTGCTCTCCTGCCCATCAAATGACATGCATGTGGATCAGCCTTAGGAATTTGGCAGGCTCATCACAGGTCATCAGAATGAAGCTAACCTCTTTGTGTTGGAGTGCTGGAACATTATACAGCTTAAACGAACCATTTCTTGTTCATCTGCCTTACATGCAGTTATAGCCCTTTTTGTCATGGGTTTAATCAGTTTGATAAATGTTGTGCAGCCTCTGAACTGATTGGTGTTCACTTACTGAAAAGCCAGCCTGGCTTAGCACAACATTCAGGCAGAGAAAAGCTAGAGAGAGGGAACAAAGGGAAAGAATTGCTTGAACCTGCACGCTTTACTCGTGCACTCAGCAGCAACTCCTTTTCACCAGCTCATCACTAAGCCATCTTTCTTGATACTGTCTGACTGCACCAACTCCTATCAAATCTGATGGTCCATGCTAACAGAATTAGCTAACTGGGCATAGTCATTCAACAGTGTCTCTTCTGTTCATGCTTGAACCTGCAAAAGTTACATTGTAGGACCTCTTTTGAAGACATCTAAAATTCAATAGAGCCATAATGGCTGACTCATTATATGACTGTGTCCCAAACAAACCAGTAGCTACTTTGTGTTTGTGTGCATGAGCGAGAGAAAGAGGTAGAGAGCACTAGAGGGAAGGCAAAGCAAGCAAGTGATTTGTTGGTTGATAACCTGAGATAAATTTCAATTGACGCACAGCTCAAAAAGTGTAGCTGAGCAGAGGAAATCAGCAATCGATGGAGTACCAAAAATCCCCAGTATAACTCAGTGACAATGTCTTATCAGCAAATGTTCGATCAGGAATTGGCTAACAGTCCGATTGATTGTTCCATAAAGCTGTAGTCTTGGAAAAAATGAATAAATCAAAAAAGATTTACAGACAGCCATGGATTACTACATTCCGCTTGGGATTGGGCAAGACTGATGAAGAATTGTTTATTGAGATGGGGGAAAAGGGCAAAGAAGGAGAGAAGGAGGGGCCAATGACGGATCTCGACATGTTGTGCAATCGGAGAGACAACCTAGTTTTGCCAAGAGGGCAGCTCTGCTTTTTCCGCTTATATGAGCTCTGTGGGTAACTGTCAGTCAGTTGCATCAAAGTCAAACCCCAGCATGATGTGCTTACCGACACCCTTGTACCCCAATTTAGGGGTGCCTGAAACACTTTTCAATTGTTTGTCTACTGATTGAGAGAATTTTTTTGCAGGCAACACTAGCTGGTCCAAAAGTCAAAGAGTAGTGATTGGTGCCCTTTGCAGGCATTCGCTCGAACTGGGCTTTCTGACTTCGAGGTGCACTTTCTCTCTAGAAGACAAACCTTGATTAAACATACTCCGACATCCCCTGCACAAGGCATTGAACTGTAAGGCCAGCAGCATTCCTTGTTCTCCAACATTGTTTTTATTTTGTCAGTTCCTCAACACTTCCCTTGCATTTGCCAAGCTTTAAATCCAAGTGCAGAAGCTCAACTGTGTGTTCAGTAGATCTTTGCACCATATAACAGATCCTCGGTTCAAACTCTGATGTACGTCTCTCTGGATAAGAGCGTCTGCTAAATGCCGTAAATGTAAATGTAAACTCGGAGGCTCTGAGCTGCATGGGATGTGTTGTTTTAAAACAGAGTGATATGTCAGAGGAGTCTTTGGAAGAGAAGAGGCATGTTTACAAAATACTTCAGCGTCTTCTTTTCCTCTGGTTGTCTGTAAATAAATGCAGAATACTGAGTATGAGACTCAGTATTCTACACCCAAAACGGCAAGGTGGATCCACACTTTTAGCGACCAGTCAGGTCTGAGACAGACCGAGCTTGTTAATTAATGTGTGATTAAGGAGTGAAACAATTATTTGCTCCAGTGAAGATTCCAACTGTTTGCAATTAGAAGGAGTCGTTATCCTAATGTTTGATTTCTGTCCTTTCTAGTCACTGCAAATGTCACTTTTAATAAACTTAAGTTGGAACTATATTTTCACTCCTGTAATCTTTATGCTTTCATAGAAAGTCCTTGTCAATGACTGGTTCTAATCTTGTGCATTGAATGGCTGTTGTCAGAACCAGTAATTGACAAAGTTAAAGAACAGTTTGTTCAGACGATCTGCAAGTTAACAGATAACATGCTAGCTTTCTTCAGCTTTGGGCCAAACCTTATGTGAGAGAAAGAAATAAAGGAGAAAAACTGTGAAAAAGCTGTCTTGTGTAAATGTTTTGGATTTTAAATTGTCCTGAAACTGTTCTAATAGGCTATTTTTAATTAAGCTAGACTTTTAGCTGGCTTGATACAAATGATTTCTAAAAGACTGCTGGGCAGTGGTAGTAAGTATAACAGTGGCACTGACTACATTCACCCAGTAATTAAACTGATTTCCCACTGAGCGAGTCTGACAGTCTAAATATAAAGGCCCAGCATCAATTTCTTCTTTCCTGCTTCCTGCTCTCCCCCAGGCCCTTAGACTAATCAGATAATTGCAATTTGGGAAATGAAAAAACAGTCAGTTGTGGTTTATTGACAGTCAGAGAACACTGATATCCAGAGCATTTCGAAAATTAGCTTTTTTTTTTCTTCTTCTTGTGAACAGTTTGGTTGAAAGGACATGTATCTCCAGCCTTATTTCATTGTTCAGGGATATTTTTTTTCTTTTGAATATTTGCTCTGACCCAGCATTTGAAGTTCTATGGCTGGCTTGTGGTGGTCTTTCAGCAGGAAGTTCTACCCTGTGTAGGCAGATGAAGGAATTTGTAGCAGTGCTGCAAATTTCCCTCAATTCTGCTTTGTAGAAGGGACGCATTTGCTGTGTCACCTGAATACTCTCATAATTTCACACTGAATGACTTCTGTCATTCATGACCTCATACCATTTGAAATGATAAAAGGATCTGTCTGTCTGTCTATCCATTTATTTATCGACAGTGGCTATTGCATGTCAGGTATTTTTTGCGTATCACATTATATTCAGTAAACCTTATTTGTAAATGTAATGTGGAGGAGTGACATTTTAAGAGGAATCTGCTAAAGAATCTAGGAAAAATCCTTAAATCTGTGAAGAAACTTTTTTTTAAAACCTTAAAGGGTTCTTTACGCACACATCTCATTTAGAAACATTGATCTTTGGGGAGCTAAAATGGACCCTCTATGGCAGATTTCTCTTCCAAAGTTTCTAGAAACTGAAAAACTGACAGATACACAGAGCTTCAGCCTAATAGAGCAGAGCTTCAGCCTGGCTTTTACATCAGGTATCTCTGTGTTTGTATAAAGATTATTAAGCTTTCCCTTCTTGAAACCAAATCATCTCTGAGATCTGCAGACTCACATCTCAAAGACTAGGGGTCTCATTTATAAAACGTTGTGTAGAACTCATACTAAAAGTGTACGTGCGCTCAAAAGACGAAAATGACATAGAAAAGAAAAAGTCAGATTCATAAAAACGTTCGCACGCACACCTGCACGCAATATACGCTTTATAAATCGCAATCTACTTGGGATTGTGTGCACGTGTATTTGCTGCATATTCCGCCCTCTACACACCCTTGTTACACCATATATGGTAAATGCAAATCACCCCATGCATATTTAAGCTGCCGATGTAAACCTGAAAAATAATGGCATAATGGCAACCGAAGGGAAACGTAAGAAGCCAAATTTTTCTGAAACCGAGATAGATGTGCTTGTGGGTGAAGAGGAAAGCAGAAAACATATTTTGTTTGGTGGTCACAGTAGTGGGGTAACAAACAAAAAGAAAGGCAGTCAGTGGCAAC
>JBBPDB010007647.1:2500-13232 GCA_037974465.1 Brachypetersius altus | reverse complement strand
GTTTTTATCAATACCCGCCAAAATGGTTTTTAACCCGCATTTGGCGGATTGGCGGGTGTTAATTTCGAACCCTGTTTATATGTTCAGTAGGAGTTCAGAAGATGTTTAGATGTTCAGCAGGAGTTCAGAGGCGCTGAAAGCTGAATAAACTACAAATCCCAGCCTCGCTGGAAGCGCGGTAGTGACGTCACCAGCTCCGCCGCCCCACGGTGTCCCCGGAAGTGCACGCAGGGTCGCAGTGTGAGATGGGGGCGCGCGCGGGGCGGCTGGTTGGGCGCTTTAACGCGGAGAGTCGCGCGCACAGAGAGATCAAAAAGATCAAGCCGGAACCGGCACCGCGGCACGAGACTCACCGGACAGGTACCGCGAGACACGCAGTCATTCATTTATAATCACTGTCCATTAAAAGGATTATACTGTAGAAGAGCCTAATACAGCCCCCACCCCACCCCCCCGGACCAACTTCACACACCTACACACACACTAACTACGCACATTCTTTCATTAATAATTACCTTCCATTAATGATTATACTGTAGAAGAGCCTAATACACATCCCCCCAACCAACTACACATGCACACACACGCTCTGATATTACATACACGCACTGATACTGCACACACACACACTCTGTGCTGAAGAGTAAAAAGAATTTGCAATCATATAAATAATAAAATTTACAATCATACAAATAATAAAATAATATATATCAAATAGCATTTGAACAGCAGTAACTGTTTCTATGGGGATGACTGTGTGTGTGTGTGTGTGTGTGTGTCTCTCTCTCTCTCTCTCTCTCTCTCTCTAGGCCCTCTGGTCAGTGAGGAGATCCACCGAAAGGATGATCCACTGCTGTTCCGCCTGAAACAAGTTTATGTGGAATCAGAAGATCCGGTAAAACAGAACCTTAAACACGCTGTGACATATTTAACAAAACAAATGTCTGTGTTGCCCCCTGCTTGATTCTCTGTTGTGTATGTATTTTATATATATATATATTACACAGTAACCTCCGGCTTTTTTCAAGTTCCAAGGGCACCCGCGTGTAGTGAAAAACTAGGTTGTTGTGTTTTGGTATTTTTATAGTGTAAACTAGAGCCCGACCGATATATCGGCAGGCCGATATTAGGGATTTTCCAAACTATCGGTATCGGCATTTATAATGGCCGATAAATGAATATTTCAAAAATAAAATAAAAACGGACGAAACACCCTTCAACCATGTCATGAGTGTTGGCGTTGTATAGTTTGTCCACCAGAGGGCACTGTACACCGTCCCTGTTGGCAACACTTGTGTATAACACGCCACACATCCTGCAACCTGCTGATCCAGCCAGAGTCGGGTGTTCAGTAACTAATGTTAGGGAAATCTGTTGATGTTTTGTTGCGCGTTTCTGAAATAAATTAAAAAAAAGTATATATATGTATATCGGAATATCTGATTTTAAAACCAACAAATATTTGTATCAGTATCGGCCTTCAAAATCCTTTATCGGTCAGGCTCTAGTGTAAACCCGTATCCGTACTGCACAGTTTGCACTGAACTCCTGCAGTGCTAGAATGTAAATGCCGATGTTATTAAGCTAAACTAAATTATATTTTTCTTAATAGTGTAGAACTAAACTGCAAAAATAAAAACATTCCCATGAAAAAAAGCGAAAGAAATTGCGGAGAATGTTTGCAGTTTCCGCGTTATTGTGGGGATTTCCACGTAAAACGATCAGTTTGGTGCTCAGAAAAAAATCTGCGTGAGACTGATTCTGCGAATTCTGATCCGCGTAAAACTGTAATTACTGTACACTCATGGCCAGAATTATCAGCACCTCTGGAATTTTTCTAGAAAATACACCATTTCTCCTCAACTTAATATTTGGTTGCACACCCTTTGGAAAAAAATAATTGAAACCAATCGCTTCCTACAACCATCAACAAGCTTTTTATTCCTTAACTAGAATTTTCGCCCACTCACTTTTGCGAACTGCTCAGGGTCTCTCAGGTTTGAAGGGTTCCTTTTCCCAACAGCACTTCTGAGATCTCTCCATAAGTGATCGATCAGATTTAGATCCGGACTCATTACTGGCCACTCCAGAACTCTCCATCACTGTGTATTCAACCACTTCTGGTGTTTTAGACGAATGTTTGGGGTCATTGTCCTGCTTGAACACTCATGACCTCTGACACAGGCACAGCTTTCAGACACTGGGCCCTAAATATTTTCTTCAGATTTCATGATGCCTTGCACACAGTCATGGCACCCAGAGCCTGAGGCAGAAAAACATCCCCAGAACATCCCTGAACCTGCGCCATGTTTGACTATAAGTGCCGCGCTCTTTTCTTTGCAGGCCTCATCCTGTTTTCTGTAAACAGTAGAATGATGTGCTTTACCAAACACCTCCACCTTGGTCTCATCTGTCTCCCAGAGCATTTTGGCTTCCTCGAGTACAGTTTGCCGAATCCAGTCTGTTTTTTTTTATGTTTGTGTGTCAGCAGTGAGTCCTTCTGAAAGTCAACTTTTCTCCGTTTTAACTGGCTTCAGGTGTGATTGCTGTATTGTCAGCAGCTGGTACTTGGTACATTTGTGTTTAAATGAGAACCGTATGCTTGAAATTAAACGATTTACGCACAATTTTGAAAAGGTGCCAATAATTTTGGCCGGCCCCTTTTTTAGAGTTTTGTGTGAAATTGTGTAAAATGTGCTTTTTTCTCAGCTTTTTTTGTGTTAATCCAAAGCACATGAAGGAGAAAACATGTTTATACCAAACGTGTAATTGGAAGTGACTTCTGAGAGTGTGTGTGTTAGTATGTGTGTATGAGTGTGTGCACTGTCTCCTGATGCTGAAGGTTTGTTGTGTGTGTATATATATGTGTGTGTGTGTGTGTATGTGTGCACTGTCTCCTGATGCTGAAGGTTTGGTGTGTATGTGTGCACTGTCTCCTGATGCTGAAGGTTTGGGGGGGGTGAGTGTGTGTGCGCGCGCGCGCGCGGACTGTCTCCTGATGCTGAAGGTTTGGTGTGTGTGTGTGTGTGTGTGTGTGTGTGCACTGTCTCCTGAAGGTTTGGTGGGTGGGTGTGTGTGTGTCTCCTTATGCTGAAGGTTTGGTGTGTGTGTTTTAGGCTCCAGCTGCAGCCGGGCTGACGGAGGAGGTGCAGGTGGAGCGGCGGCGGCTGAAATGTGTGTTTCCTGGCGATGGTTTGGGCGACGTGTTGGATGTTCCTGTGGGAAAAATCTCCATCGTAGAAGCTCTGAAGGTTCTGGAGGATCATAAACGCTCACCTGGAGTCTGGAGCGTGGAGAAAATCTCACAAGAGTTCATGCTGGCGCGGCGCGACGCAGAGTCCCTTACACACTTCTTCAGGCCGTTTGAGGTGAAAATCCTCCCCTCGCGCACGCAGCTGCCCCTCTCACCCGCACCCTGACCTCTGACCATGAAGTTCGATAGTCTGTGTTTATTTTCTGAAACAGTGATTGTGATGAATGTTCTTCATTAATATAGTCATATTTGTGTTGCATTGAAAGTGTGTTTATTTTCAGTGCAACATTTGAAGGATAATGGATGGGGTTGCGGGATACATATAACGTACAGAGAGAATAATAATAGATTTATATTCAACATGAGACACGTCCCATGGAGGACCAGGCGGTAGCGCTGTTGCCTCACACCTCCAGGGTTAAGGGTTCGAATTCGGGTCCTTTGTGTGCATGTTTTTCTCTCTCCCTCTCCCTCTGTGTGGAGTGTGCATGTTCTCGTGGTGGCGTGGGTTTCCTCCGGGGTCTCCAGGTTTCTCCCTCAGTCCAGACTCCTGCGCCGCTCTGGGAATTCTAAATTCTCCGCCCTGGTGAAGAATAAACAGGAGCAGAAAATATAAACGACAAAGAAAAGTCTGTACTGATGTGTTCACAATTTCACACTTCAGTCTTTGAGGTTGAGAATGGTATGTGTGAGAGAGCGCGTCTGTATGAGTGAATGAGTGTGTGTGTAATAAAGCATATAATAAAATACAAATGTGTATCATTTATTTAAAGAACAGAACTAGATGTGTAATATGAATGTAAATTCGTATATGATAAATGCCTTTATCTGAAATCCAGTTTTCTTCATTTTTTTATTTGTTTTTAATGCAACCAAACTCGGTTCCGGGGCGCGCGCCATGTCCTGTGATTGGCCAGTATAAACGTCACTCAGAACAGGCCCCGCCCCGTCGCGAGAGGTGATTGGCTGTGGACATGCGACACAGCTGGGTCTGTAGGCGCATGCGCGAGTGCAGGTTCTATGTGGTGTCCCGGTTCTCCGGCGCGCGCGATTCGGTCCTGCAGGAGAACCCGACGCGCGCTCGGAATGTGGTCGGAGGGCGCGGGGGTTCTGCAGTGTTCCGTTCCGTGAATGGAGCGCGCGTCCAGCCGCAAGACCGACCTAAGGAACGGCCGCGCTTTTCTTCCATTTCCGGACCTGATCCTGCTCGCGACCCGGTGGGTACCTGTCAATCAAATAATTTTAAACATAACCCTCAACATCAGGCTGAACCTAAACTTAATCTCAACCTAAACCGCAAAACCTCAACCTGAACGTAAATCTAAACGAGCACCTAAACCTCAGTCTGAACTTAAACCTGAACCTGCACGCCGGGCGTTAGTGTGCAGTTGGTAGATGGAGTTTTGATGGATCGGGTTCTGTTAGGTGGAATCCTACCCCTGACTGACCCACTTCGAGTACATCTCACGCACACTAATCACAGTTCCTGCTTTACTCTGGAGATTCTGATGTTCTCGCCGTTCTGCCTGTTGGTCCTCAGTGTGTTTTAGTGACTCTGCCAATGATTCAGATTTATTATAATAATGAACCGTTTGACAGATCCCTGTTCGCTTCAGTCCTGCGTGCAGTAAGTGGGATCTGGGATCAGTGCGGTGTGGAAACGGTCGTGAAATATAGTTAATTGTTGAGTGCTGTCTACGAGCTCGTGTTCAGAAACGTTCTGAATGATGATTTTGTCTGTATAACAATCATGTCCTGAATCTGGAACATTATAGGATATACAGAACCTGCTGGTTCTCCTTTCCTGCTCTGCCGTCTTTCCAGTATGAACGGTTCATACAGATCAGGTTGAAGAATGAACTGTTTCTAAAGAATCTGCTTCCTCAACCCACATGCAGCATCTCCAGAAATATCTCTGAGCCCCCAGGAGCTGGAACCTTCTAGAACATCACACAGCAGAGAACCACCATGCCTGCTGTTGTCAAACATCACACAGCAGGTTTTTGTTACTGTGGGAACTCTGGCAGCTGGTCGGAGGTCTGGCTGTGGAGACGCTGGTGTCCCTGCGGGGGGCGCGGTTCGCTGTGTTCCGGGAGATCACAGTGTTTCCACTTCAGGGACGTTCTCAGCTGGGAATGAACCCGTGATCTCTAGACCGGAGTGCTACTCCTGTGTGAGGGGGCTCTCGGTCTGCTCTAACAGCCTGACGCGGACATGCTCCAGGTGTTCTCCAGACCGTGTGGGTTTAGTGGTAGATGTGTCCCGACTGTTTACTAAGATTTTAAAGGAACCTCACGTGTGTTCATGTGATGCGATGAGTCTGGAACTAATGATTTGATGCAAGTTTTTTCAAAAGCTGTTCTAATTTCCTCTTCCTTTTTCTCAACAGGTTCCTCTGTTCTGAGATGAGTCCGAGGGCAGCAGTGCGTCAGTGGAAAGATCAGCAGGTAACATGGTTCTGCAGGTGCAAGGAAGCGGTCTGCTGTTGCTGAGGCCGCACAGCAGAGTGGTGTCCAGAGCCGGGACCCGCTCGCCCTCCACCTGCTGCCTCCAGACCAGAATACGCCCATGCCATGGAAAACAGCTCAGCACCGTTCAGAACTCTGTGGGTGACTGTGGCCCCTGTGGTGCAGGAGCAGGGGCAGGTTGTGGATCAGGGCCTTGGGCTCCCCCTGCAGGTCTTCTTCTGCCTGGCCATGGCCTGCGTCCTCCTGCTGGCCTTCCTGGGTAACATAGTGGTGTGTATGATGGTTTATCGCCGCGCTGCCATGCGCTCCGCCATCAACATTCTGCTGGCCAGCCTGGCCTTTGCAGACATGATGCTGGCGCTGCTCAACATGCCCTTCGCCCTGGTTACTGCAGTCACCACTCACTGGGTGTTCGGAGACACGTTCTGCCGGCTGTCGGCCATGTTCTTCTGGATCTTTCTGCTGGAGGGCGTGGCCGTGCTGCTGATCATCAGCGTCGATCGTTTCCTGATCATCGTGCAGAAACAAGACCGTCTCAGTCCGAGGCGGGCGAAGGCCCTGATCGCCGTGTCCTGGACGCTGTCCCTGTGTTTGGCTTTTCCCCTCTCCATCGGGTACCCGGCCCTACAGGTCCCCCCCCGCGCCCCTCAGTGCGTGTTTGGGTACTCGCCCGACCGCGGCTACCACACCTACGTGGTGCTGATCATGTTGGTGTTCTTCTTTGTCCCGTTTGCTGTGATGCTGTATACGTTCGTGGGCATCCTGAACACCATCCGGCACAACGCCCTGCGGATCCACTCCAACTCCTCCAGCTCCGACTCCATCTGCCTGGGCCAGGCTGGGAAGCTGGGCCTGGCGGGGCTGCACCGGCCTTTCCACATCAATGTTGACATGAGCTTCAAAACGCGTGCCTTCACCACCATCCTCATCCTCTTTTCTGTCTTCACTGTGTGCTGGGCTCCATTTGCCACCTACAGCCTGGTGGCCACCTTCAGCAGCTCCTTCTACGCCAGCCGGAGCTTCTTCGAGGTCAGCACCTGGCTGCTGTGGCTCTGCTACCTCAAATCGGCCCTGAACCCGCTCATCTACTACTGGCGGATAAAAAAATTCCGCGATGCCTGCGTGGATCTGATGCCTAAGTACTGCAAACTCCTGCCTGAGGTCTCTGGTCAGACTCGGAGGAGAATCCACCCCAGCACCGTTTACGCGTGTGGAGAACATCGCTCTGTGGTGTAGAACCTCAGAACACTGTTTCTGGTCTGTTTTTGTTCGCCGGGAAACTTCAACAGAATCTGCTTCCCCCAGTCTGGTGTAGATGGGGAGAAACTGTGGAGTTTGATATTTTGCCAAACTGTTGCTTTAAGAAGGTAAAATCATAACGTGCTGTAAAGTTTACCTCTCTGAGAACCGCGGCGCGTTTCTGTTATTAGTTTACAGACTCTTTAGTCTCCTGGATGCCGAGAGTCCTTTAATCTTTGATGTTGTGGATTATAGAATGTGCTGTTAGTCGAACCAGCTGCTGCTTTATTTGGTGGAAATGTGCAATTAGTAGTGTGTTAGTCCTTTATTTTAAACACAATTAAAACATTTTTGTTGTTAAATTCTCATGTTTGATTTTTTCAGTTAAACTAAAGGCTTTCACCAAATTATTTTTTATATGTGTTTAATTTTAAAAAGAGGAATAATTCAGTGTAAAACAGTTGATTGTAGAGACTCTGATTCCTCCCCAGTGTTGGTGAACGGAACCAGGCGTCTCCAACACTAATATATAGTGGAGGTGAATGGAACCAGACATCTCCAACACTAATCCAGCTGTTTTACTCTCTGCCCCCCAGTGAAGCTCCACGTGTCTCTGTTTATATGGATGTTGATGATGTAAAATAGTGAATCTGAACTAAATCTCTTTTCTTTGGGGACTATTTTACCTCACGACGCCCTACATGTATCCTTCCACCATGATTGGGTTCAGTTTTAGCAACAAAATGTTCTCAGAACTCTGGTAGAACGTCTCAGGCGTCAGGCGGCTGCACTAGAACCATCTGAAGAACTTTCTGTGAGGAGGGTTCAGAGACGAGCAGCTCTGAGCTCTAACGTGTTTTTCTTTAGAGGATGTTCTGAAGGAAGGCAGGTTCATAAAGATGTTTTGAGGGGTTCTGATGTAACAAGTCTCTCAGGAGGAAATGTTTTCTCACACTCCTGGAGGGACCTGTGGGGAGGTGGGGAGGGTCCCAGAGGGGTCACACACAACCTAGAATAAGTGTAAAACGGGTTAAAGCCACATTTCAGCTGAACTGGAACAGAAACTGCAGCACATTAAAGAACGGAGAGTAAATAACAGACCTGCTGATCTTATTCGGGAGAAAACGCTCATCATGATTCCACCTACACTTAACGAGGACACGCAAGGCCTCAGAGACAGGCGCACACACAATTACTTAGCAACACTGGCAGGGCAGAGTGTGTGGGGTGTTTGTGTGAGTGCAGGCTCCTTAGCAGCTTCACATTTAAAGGTACAGAAGTCAAGATTTTTCACCTTTATAACAAACATTCTGAAAAATAATCAAGCAGCGCATCTCACCCCCCCACCCAAAAAATAAGATCATTCAAATAAACTCCACCTTTTTGCTACGACTTATGCTTAAATGGTTTACAAATAAACACCCATCACATGAATGAACCCTTTAAACAGTGGAGAGTCAACCCCCTCCCCAACACAGCACCAACACAAATCACCATTAGATCACATGCTCAAGTGTCAATGAGGATTTTTATTTGTTTTACTCCAATCCTCAGATGGACATAAGAGTCCAGGTTTTGATTTACTGAATCACAATAAAATGATGAAATGATTAAAGGTGGTCACTCCTCTGTGGCCGACGTCTTTCTGGGGTTCAGGACGAGCTCTTTAACGTTCGCACTCAGGCTGTTCAGCTCCTTCTGCACCGCCTCCAGATCAGGGCTGTCCCCGCCCTCTGACTCCACATGCTCCGCCCCCTTTCCATCACCTTTGATCTGCACCAGCCGTCTCACCACCAAACCCTGATACTGCACCAGTAACCGGTACTGGTCCTGAGGAACACACACGAGGACATTCCATTTATTGGTATTATACCGGAACACACCTGACCCCTATTAGTCCAGCCCCCCCTACACACACACACTGCTCGCGCGCGCTCGCGCGCCCCCCCCCCTCCCCCCTTTCAGGTCAGAAGTTGTGTGCTAAAGTCAGTTTGTCCTGCAGGTCAGAGGTCGTGTACCTGGGACAGTTTGTCCTGCAGGGCACTGGTGATGGCTGGGACACAGCGGCCCGGCGCGAGGACAGCGCAGTGCATGAGGTTCTGGAACAGCAGGACGCTGGTCAGATGCAGAATCAGCGCAGGATCTTCTGCATCCTTCAGCTGCTCCAGTAAAGCCTGTTTATGGAGGAGGAGAGCCTGCCTGAAACACACACACACACACACACACACACACACACACACACATAGTTAAAGAAAAGGGTTTGGGGTGCTGTCCAGGAGAAGCTTCTTCTTCCATGACACTCCAAGTGAAGAGCATGTTCCTACATCCTTCAGCCTTCTGCATTTAAAGCAGGGCTGGTGCAGGGCTGGACTGGTGGAGGACCAGAAGAAAGACACTGGACAGTGTGACCAAGCTGCTCTGAGGGTCACTCTGGCTAACGTTAGCATTAGCAGTACACAGGTTCAGGTTTCGCTTCACAAATCATAAACAGCCCCACCCCCCATCCTCGAAAACATTTTAATGTTTGTCACTGTGGATCATTTCTCACTTTTACCTCTCCTTCTTCTTGTCTCCTCTCCTCAACAGCAGACCACACACCTCCACTGCAGCTTCAGCACCAGACAGGAACTCCTCCACACTCTGAGAGACAGGGAGAGAGAGAGAGAGAGAGACAAAGAGATATAGAGCAAGAGCAAGAGCGAGATTAAACTCATTTAACATATTAACACATCCAAAATCAAATCCAAACCAACCTTTCCATTGAGGCTGTTGTGGAGTTTCATCAGTGGCGCTTTTGTTTCATCAGGCAGCTTCCCCACAATCTTCATCCTCACCTGGAGAACACACACACACGTTTACCACAAACCCTAACCCTTCCTTTCAGATCGTGCTGCTCGGACACACTCCATTCGAAACCCACCAAACTGCCTGTGATACAGAAATGCTCTCAGTTATGACCCCCTATTCATTCTGAACCAGTTGTAATAAATGCCTTTCAGTCTCCATACAGAGGCCGCATGCACAGTTTATGTGAATGGAGTTCTGCTCCTTAACACCCAACATCCACAGAGCTTCACATGGCACAGACCAGCAACTTTATTCGGAACACCAGCTCATCTTCTGGGATTTTCTCTGTTTGGTAAGTACTGTTCTACCCCTTAATGCTTCTCTGGACTTTAAAGGTACTTTTCCCCGGACATGCTGATTTTTTATGCTTTTATAAAGGTGGTCCCCAACACTGGAAGTCTCTTTCTGAACTTCAGCCTTGGTGCAGAATTACAGCCACTTAGAGCCGAGTCAGTCCCAAAGCGAGATTTCCTGAGGACGCCGTTACTGTGTCTGTAACTTTAAATGATAATGAGGAGGAGAGAGGCGGAGCGAGGAGGAGAGTGGCAGGGAAAGGTGGAGGGTGGGGGAGGGGCCATAACACGAACAGCAGCATGGCTATCCAGTTAACAGAGTGTATTCACACACCACTCACACACACCCCTGCTGCTCTATAACCTTTACATTAGCGACAGTAGCCTGCAAAGAGGGCTGTTAGCTGCAGAGCTAATTTTTCAGCCACATTCTAAGGGTAAAAGCTTGGTAACCAAATACAGCAGAGCAACAGAATTATACAGCGTTACGTTGACTTACTTGTCCGAGGTTTGTAGCCGAGCCAGGAGAGCTTTTTGTTCATTTAAACAAAAAAGTGTCTCTCACACATAGCATTGACAATGGGTGGAGCTCATTTTTAAGGGGGGGCAGGGGGTTCTCAGGGTTGGTAAAG
>JBBPDB010007626.1:0-13234 GCA_037974465.1 Brachypetersius altus | reverse complement strand
CATGACGCGCCACTTCTCCCACCCGTCCATCACGTATCCAGCCGCAAATGTTCCTGCAGGACAGTTGGGTTCCCCCGAACCCAGGCTTCTCGTTGAGAAGATGGTGTCAATTGCATGCAGAGACCAGTTGATGAAATCCATGATTTTGAGTTCCAAAAAACAAGGAGAGAAGAGTCTCAGAGACAGACACTAAACAGGACGAGACAGGAGAGCTTGCAGGAAAGATAAGGTGGGGAGGGAGAGAAGAAAAATGCGACGCCTTCGTCGAGAGCAGAGAGCACATGCTGTGAAAATGCTGTGGTGACAGTGAATATGAAAATGAATCAGTGTGATCTAGGTACTTTTATAGGAATAGCTTGGTGGAAAAAAACCAAGTGTACACTTGTACCTATTTTATATGTAGTTGGAATCTAAACTTTCTTGGCTTAGTTTAGACATGGAGTTAGACACTTTAGACAAGTCAGACATTGTAACCAAACACCACAGGTTGTGGAACTGTAAGCTTTAAAGTTGCTGTAGAAGAGCCGGATGTGTTTGGAATGGGTTGAGGGAAGTATTTAGCAAGCTTTGTTTATGAAAACAATCTGAGTGACTATTAACTTCCAATGTTTTTTGTCTACATGAGCCTTCAGTGCTCAACTGAAGAAGAAATCATCTTCTTGGAATTCCTGGACGGCAAATAAACCTCAGCTGATCACCCAAAAATAGAAGAATTGATAAGTTTGTGTGCTGCACTGTTCCTTTAATACTGCAAAGCAGATAGTACTCCACATCCTTGCTTTCTTTTTGTATAAGAATCCAACTGGAGTGAAGTTAACAGTCTGGTATGTACAACCTTTCTGATGACCAGCAAAAGGCAGGACAAAAAAAAACACAGCTCCAGTTTTTCTCAAGTTTCTGGGACTTTATGGAATGGAAAAACTATGTAAAGACTCATGAATGAATACTGCACAAGGTTTGTATGTAACAACAATGACATTTGCAACTGAGGAGACAAATTAAACTGGACAGATTAATCAATTTACTAGTCATTAAAGTGTAAGAGGTAAGAGCTCATCATTGATTCAGATTCAGTACTCTGAGAAAGAGATGAGCATGGTGATTAAAAAGCTAGTCCTCAGAAAGCAGTTTAATCACTACTGCTCATCTCATCTGATTGAGATATTTTAGTTTGACTGGTTCCCTGGTTCTCTTTTTTCTAGACGATAATTCACTGTTAGGCCTGATATAGTGGCTCTGGGAATTTTGTTTTCTTTGCGACCACAACATAACAACAATCATCTGATGTTAGATGCTGAAGATTTCTTTCATTATCTGAGTAGATCAATCACCAGAGCGCTGGTTTGGCTTTTCTGGGTTGCTTGCAGAAGCTCAGTGGGGCCGTGCAGCAGTGGAGAAATGTTTGCAGACTAGTGATAAATATTTCCTGTTGCAACTGTGACTGGCACTAGGCTAGAGTGGAATTGCACCTTGATCTAAAATTGTAAGTTTGATAGATTGTTCTCCTCCTTCAGAGCCATGACTGGTTCACACTTCACATTTAGGGAAAAACTCCACCTTGTCCATCCTATTAGCTAGCAAGGCTCTTCTTCATCATACACCAATCATCTTTTGTAAACATTAAATGCATTAAAAGCATATTCTACCCTTATTCAGTTATACTTCTCAGCTCAGCAGATGTATGTGCAAAGTGTATTAGAACACACACACACACACACACACACACACACACACACACACGTATACACACTAGGCATTAACAACAGATTTTCTCAAGTCGGCTAGTCGGTTAGCAAAGTCGAAGTCGAGTAATGACGTCATCACACACGCAATGAAGGAACACATTGAGCAACTTTTATTAAAAGTTCTCTGTAACACTCACAGTTAACATGTCAATTAAAAAAACAAAACAAAGGCTTATTCCTTGAATGTTCTGATAAATTTAAGTGTACAACTGCGAAAGGGAACAGTTTAAGCCGTGGCAGGATGACTTCCTGCAGTGCTAGCGTTAGCCATGTTAGCTAGTTACTGTACTGTTACTGTACTCTAACACTGACTAGTAGGTTGTGCAAGTCTCAGTGCTGTTTGTGTGTCTAGAGTGAAGTATTTCCGCACATGATGTATGTGCTCTGAAGTTACCCATTATGGCTAATTCTAAGCTCTTTAAATAGAGCTGTCTGTGAGATATGCACGTTGGCTTCTTCTCGGCAAAGGGGCTTTATCTGCTTTTTTTGTACTCCTTGTCAACCCTCAGAGGCAGAATGCATTCACAGACAAATGAGAAGGCTGCATATCAAAATATATAGTGTTCCTGGTGTCCTTTGTTAATCCCTAAGATTTTCTTATCTGTCACACAGCACTAAGTTATTACAAGAAATAATTTGGAGTTTGAGTTTGGTTGTTGTGTTTCATTCTGTATCACAAATTTCACTTGTTTAGTGGATTAGGAATCTCATATACCCTTCCTTGTGTTGTTACTAATAATGTTTGACTGTGTATAAATTTCAGTGATCCTCTGGGTTCCACTAACAATGTGGGGTGTCAGTGTCGGGGTCTATGCCTCGACGTGGTTCCGGAGTGGGGGATATGCGTGCAGTATGAAGTCACAAATTAGGTACGCATTTGTGCTGTGAAGATTGAAAACTGGTGTGCATTTTGCATACCACATATGTCAATCCCTGCCTATAAAGTGGCAAAAGGTAGGTTTTGAGTTAACACCCCACCCAACCACCACCATTTTAATATAGTTGCACATGATTCCATCTTACATGTCACTGACTCAATGGGATGTTCAACAATTTTAGTTTTTTTTGTTTTCCTGCCCCTCATGTTTTAATTCAAGTCAGTGTCCAAGAACATACTCATACTGTGTTTACAGTGTTCACCGTGGCAGGTGCATAAGCTGAAGCAAAAAAGGGAATGCATACATAACACTGACTTGCCTGATTTAAATATCTAAAGTTATGTATGCTACATTAATTAAATTAAAAACTATCGATAACAAACATTGAGTCATATCATACTAAAGCAAAATATATGTTTTTGGGGTGACGGTCATTGTCTTTTGGTATTTTTTTTTATCAGTGGGTGCATTTACACCTTTGAGACTGGGTACTGCTTTTTAGAGTATTTCTTCATTATTATAGAGAGCAGTTTGAATTTACAGATCACTAACAATAGTCCATTTATACAATATTTTCTTTTTCCTCCTATTCACTGTCTGCTTATTAGTGTTTGTCAAGAGGTCAGGAACATACCATGTCATGGTGCTCAATTAGGATTTCCACCACAATGTTCTGGAATTTGATGTCCATGATGGCAGCCACTGTCTCCTCCTGTGGCCGAAGCAGAGTGGGGCCGAACACCACGCCCAGGTTGGCCACTGTCATCAGATTTTGCTGGTGGTGGCTGGCCACGCTGCAGGAAGTGCAAGTGTTACTGAAGGTTATTGAATGACTCGTAGTTGTACACTAACTTCCGATCGCAGCACTTCTGGTTCCCAAGGCTATTTTAGTTTCAAAGTTGTTTAATAGTTTCCTACTTATTTCCATAACATGTGCAGCTCCTTTGGAAAACCTGCTGTAAACTCTGCTCATCTCTGAGTAAGGTTCCTGATTTGGCTTAGCAAATTTGGACCATGGGCTTCCTGGCTCATTGTGAAAAAATACATCTTAAGACAGGGCATGAAAGCTAGTGTGTTTAAGTTTGAGACAAACATCAAGTGCAGCCAGAGGACCCCCTGATCCAATCGTCCTGCAAAGTGTTTCAACAAAAATGGGGACTCTAAACTACTGCAAAAGAGGGAAACTTGCTCTTTCATATCACTGCCCAATATCAGTAAATACTGTGGCAACTATCTAACCACAGTGCCGTCTCTGCTTTTGAAAAACAGTAGTGACCTGTGAATGAACTCACGTCTCTTTGGTCCCCTCCATGCAACTGCGCCATTAACGCAATAAAACTTTATGTGAAGAAATGTCAGCTTATAACTGAATCCAAACTAGAACTACTTGACTGATAGTAATTTCATCATTTTATCAAGCTTACAGAGAAAAAACTACAGTTACAAGTTTTTGTGACTTCATAAAACAAATACCTGTGACCAAAAGCACATTCTTTTGGTCCTACAAGTTGAAAGAGGTATGTTATTGCTCTCAAAAGGTCCACTACAATGGTTTAGGGTCAGGGCATAGAGTGATTTGTAAAACAGTGAAATGGGGCATGTCCTACTTGGCCAGGTGTTTTATCAGCAGCTCCAACATCTGCCTGTTCTTCTCTGGGAGACGATGAATAATGCTATGGATCTCAGCCACACGATCCTCTGGAAGATCCATCTCTGAAAAAGTAAGAGACAGAATCAATTACTTTTATTCTTTCCCAAACACACTCCAATACAGGTGCACCCACGACACATATGGACTCTGAACACCTTTGAACGTCTTTACACTGTCTTAGCTATCTGAGTAATGTATCTAGCTCCCAACAAGTGACAAATGTTTATTGTCTGAAATACCATGTATTATTCAGATTCAAAGAACATACATTAACATATGACATCCATAACTGAAAGGCTGTAACTATGCATGCACGCATATGCCTACAGCCACACATCAGTTGGTCAACATATTGGGCTATGTTTGGATTCTTCAAGCATCACAATTGGCTAATAGGGAAATAGCACTGACTTTCGAAATTCAGATTCCTTAAGCACCCTCCCTGTGCCAAGTGATATCTTAGTGATGTGATTAGAAGTGATGTTAGTCATTGGCCAGTTCTGCACTGAACTATAAAGGGAAGGGTGATTAATAGTTTCACATCAGCAGAGTTTAATTGTGTAATCACAGACTCTGGGCAGTCATCAGCAGTTATCAGTATTTATTTTCCATGTGTAAATACAACTGCAGTCAAAGTCAAGGTTTTGACTTTGACTGCTGCATTATATGCACAGGGAATCCTTACACAATTTGATTAATACATAAAGATATGTTTAAAGATGAGGCAAGTGACTAAAACAGAACAAAAAAATCAACATTGTAAAAGTAAAACATCTACCCAACTGAAAAATCTGGTATGAGAGTGATTTTTTTTTCAATATATCCAAATAATAGTTAGCTGGCTACACTAGGCCGCTTTAACTAGATTTCAGGATAGTAAACCACAAATCTCTAACACATATACATGCAATGCTGTTAAAATACTATAGAACAAAAATACTATAGAAAGATATTTAAGTCACAAATGTTTTCTTTTTCATCCCATTCATGTGGTATCTTCCAAAGTGAGCAACAACAATGCCAACATCCCCTTGCTATTTAAACCTGAGCCAAGAATGGGTTCAGGTCCAACGTCAGCATTTTTCAATACTTGGTTCTTTGGCAATGTTTACATTGTGATTTATATTGTATCATTTTACAATTTTCATACTGGTGCTTTTTGCTTTAATGCACTCAAGCTGGCACTCTGCCTCTGATATGCACATCCAATACACCTGACAGCTATCTGAATGTGTACTATCATGTAATGGATAAGATATAAAATATGCAAATATTGCCGAACATGTCCCATCTGAGAATGTTTCATGTGTTCTTCTCTGTCTTCTTCAAACTCTCATTATCTAAGTCTCCATCAGGGTCCACACCCTAAAAAAGACGTTACTGCTCCTGCGTGTGTTCACACATCTTTTTCTGTAGGCCATTTTCCCGGCTCTTTCTCTCCTGGCTCAAACGCTTTCTCTTTGCTCAAAACACAAACATGCAGTTAACACACAGAGTGCCTCCTACAAGCCAGAAGTGCCATGAAACCACCCACTGTCACTGACTTCGCTCTCTCCCAAATGTCACTGAGAGGGTAATCTATAAAGCAGCCATGACACACTATTAAACCTCACTACTCTCCCACAGCAACCCAAAGAGGGCTGAGGGACACTGATGAATCTGCTACTATACAACAACAAATTAATCAACCTCAATTTCCACATTTGCTGATTTTGTTAGTTGTTCACCTTTTAATTCACCTGCTAAGACCTTCCCACATTGAATGAGACACCCACCAATACTTATTTCTATTCTGGTAACTGTTTGTTATTTAATACTAACTTTCACAATAAAGATTTAAAGGTAAACAGACACCAAGAGGTATTTTTAGAGGCTTGGTTTATTTTTTCAAATTTTAAATGTTTGCAACACCATGCAGATGTCCTAACATTTTAACAATTATTCCAGCACTACTGATTGTACTCACCAAACTCTGACTAATATACTGACATTCCGTTACTTGTGTCTTAAATGTCTTTCGCTCTATTTACTTACAACAATATTAAAGGTCCCATGACATGAAATTTTCACTTTCTGATATTTTTTAACATTAATGTGAGTTCCCCTAGCCTGCCTATGGTCCTGCAGTGGCTAGAAATGGCAATAGGTATAAAGAGTGCTTTGATCATCCTGCTCCGCCGTTTAGTGAACGACAGCTCAGATGGCCCGATCTGGAATTTTGCCCTGTATGTTGTCATACAGGGAAAGGATATTTCGCCTTTCTCATGCTATGCCCACGCAGAGAATTTCGCCCTGTCCCCTAAAAAATTTGCTCCACTGACTGCCAATGCGATCGCGTGAGCGGCCCTTCCCCCATCCTCCACCTTGCCCTGCTTCTCTCTTCCTCATTATCACTTAAAGCTACAGACACAAAAACAGAACGTCGTAGGGAAATCTTATTGTGGGTCCCGCTTGAAGTGCCTGTAATTCTGCACCAAGGCTGAATTTCAGAAAGAGGCATCAGATACAGTAGTAGGGGACCACTAAGACCTATATAAATGCATTAAAAAAAATCAGCATCTCATGGGACATTTAAGAGTTGGTAATCCACACTCGGCCAAAAAGAAATGGGAAGTCATACTGTATTTTGTCCAAAAATATATGACTATTTCACATTATTCACATATCAAATATATGGATAAAATATGTCCGCATTAACCCATTCAAACCTAATGAATCACCAAGAATGCAGTCAGAGACTCTGCCCCAGACTAGCTGGGAAATATGCCTGACCATGTGGTTTACAATACACATTTACAGTATATGAAACTGAAGCTCTTTGTATAAAAGTATGCTCTGAGCTGTCATTGCTGTTGCACTGTCATTCTGAACTGAACTGAAGTTTGTTCCTATAGATATGTTTGCTTGCACAAAATAGTAGTTTATTATGTATTCAAAATCTGTGAAACTTAACTCTGTAATGGTTGACCACAACATATTAAAGGACTTAGATTGTGACCAAAAAAATTCTAAGACCTCTGAAACCTAGCACTGGTCATATGGCCCACATGTGATACTCAGGTTGGAAAGGAGCAGTGGAGGAGGGGTAAATATAGAGCAGATATTTGGCAGTAGTGGGAAGGGTGGGGCAGTGCAGCAGTAACTAATGCTCAAACTGTCCAGAAAGCCCAAGGGCAAGAGTTGTGCTCTCTATCTCTCTCACACACAGACACACAAGTTAATTTTTATATGAAGTTCTCATATGTACTGTGCATGCAAATGCTTTAATGTCAAACGCAAACAACTATGCCGTATTACTAATACAGGGCTGCCAATAGTAAGTATATATCTTATATAGTTTTTACAGAAGGATTTAAACCACAGACTAACCCTGTTCTTTTCTGTTTGTCCTTCATTAGGTAGTACATAATCCGCTTCTGGTTCCAGACAAACACACATCCACATTTCCACCACATTTTCTGTAACCAGGTCTTTCTCTCTCTTCAGGTTTTCATGTATGTTTTTATTTCTCCGAGCAGCAACACACACAAACATTCGACTCTTGCCCACTTACACATTCCATTCCCCTGACACTCTCGCTCTCTCCCTCCCTCTCCCAGTGGCACTGTGCCCTTTTTTTCACATAACAGTTATGAGAAGACAAGAAGAAAAAATAGGAAAGGAGGAGTAAAAGGGAGGAGCCTTATAACAAAAAAGAAAGAAAAATCAAGGTTCATGTGAGGACACAATCCTCATTTCACCCCACAGTGCAGAATAACATGGTTGTAATCTAATCTGGGGAAACCTGTGGTAAGATCGGAAAAATATTCAGAAGAGATGATTAGGGTACAATGGCAAAATGCCCTGAAACCTCTTCTTACTTTTAGTTTCATTATTTCTCACTCATAAGCAAGCTGAGAACAAGCTGACACATTCTGAAATCCTAAATTTGTAGGGCAAAAAGAAATACCTTATTTGATAAGAAATTTATAGATTTGAATCAGACAAAAAGTCTGTCGTGTCTTCTGTAAAGACTACCAAGTTGGACTGGAAGTTCATTATGTTACTAACTGTGTAGCTGTAATAATGTGACAACTAGGGCTAACAAATTAAATTTTAATCATTACTATGATTAATCATCTTACTTTTGTGGAGTGAACAATGATTACTCACATTTGTACATTGCTCCAATCTGACCAAATCTGTGTTTGTGTGTTTTGTCTATGTATTATGTGGATACTATAGTGCAGTATAGTATCATTCACACATCCATCACAGGGAACAAACTTACTTCTGGCATTCTTTTGAAAATAATAGTGCATAGCTTCAATTTTCCAGGTTTAACATAAACACAAATATAATGTGCCATTAGTTGTACACAGGCCACATTTTAGGTTAAATGTTTCAATATGTATATTTGCAAATAAACAGTAATAAAATTTGATAAAATATGTTTTAGGTATAGAATGTTCAACTGAAACCATATACGTCATTTGATCTGATTTTGTTGTTACTTTTGTCAGTTTGCTGTTCATTGATTTTTCCATTGGAGCCCTCACACAGTGTAGTCTTCCAATAGAGCTGAATACAGCTTTAAATTTATTTGAATGCAACATGCCAATTTACAGCTAGCAGGCAGCTAAGATTCAGCCCGTACCACCATTAATGGTTTGAAAGACTAGTACTGTTTTGACAGCCCCAGTAATTACATTTAAATACTGGCAGAAATCAAACGTTATCATTGTTTTTAAGAAAAGTGGAGGTCAGTGATGCAAAAGCCATATGACAAACATGAAAAGAAACAATCAGATTTCTTCCTGTTGACCACGATGGCCTTATGAGCAGTCTTGAAAGCTGCCTTACCACAGACTATTAAAGCTGTTAGAATTAATCTAAAGAAGCAGTGCCTATGCACACTCCGAAAGACAGGAAGAGAGTAAGACTGGCCAAAACAGACACACCACAATAAAAAGACTGAAAAGAGAGAATGAAAGCTCTTGAACTCACTGGCAGCTTTAATGAAGCTCCGCTGATACTGATAGGTCATGAGAGGTCCAGGAAGCATCCTGTCAACAAAGTGAAGTGACGGTCAACACTTACATTTTTTCCATTTGTTCAAAAAAGTGTAAAATATGCTGTCAAACTCCCAGGGCCAAATACACGTATAAGCCCAGTGATTGGATGTGACCGCAAAATCTGCTCACCATGCAACTAAAGAGTGTTTGATTTTCAAAAGCTAACGAAAGTTAACAAAGCTAACTTATTACAGTTATAGTTACAACACTGGACAGACGCTGTTATACAGAGCGACATACATCAGTGCTTATGTAGTCCACATTTGTTCTTTACACCCTCAAAGCTAGACTCAAATCAACATCTGATTAAAAGTAATTTTTTTGTTCTATATTTTTGACAGATATACTTCCACTTAATAATTATTTTAATTGTGCTTTTCCACTCCTGCACAGAGCATTTTGCCAATGCAGTGTAGTTTAGATGTACCTACCAAACACATGGTGTGTTCCAATTAATTAGTATATGTTAATACTACAGTATGTAGTATAAAGTATGTAGTATTACTTATTTGACTCATATCTTGACTTATATTTTACATACTTATTTTCTTTGTGCAGTCATAACATGAGCAATTTCCTCCGGGGTCAATGAAGTTTTCTGATTCTGTATACTAACCTCAGAAGTACAAGTGGCACGAAAGCATTTACATGAAGTAATGAAGTATTGTAATGCCCATGTACATGATTCAACTCTGAAGTCTACTTAACGCTTTAAGATAGGACCTCTTGGGTCACTTTTTTTTCTCAACTGTGCGTGATGACTCCTTCCATTTCTCACAGAATTGGGACAATAGTGTCCATCAAAACCAAACTCAAAAATAGGCCAGTTTCAACTGCGCATTGTGAATTTACAACTTAGTTATTTTCAACTTTGACAAAAATGCATACAACATACTAAAACTCTAGTAAAGAGATGATTGTAAAGAGTTGATATGTAATCTCTGAAGTGAGAGATAATAAGCTGAACACACAAATAGGTTTTTACAACCGAGGGCCACGTATAAGCATAGCAGTAAGGGATGATACCTGAGGTAGTGTTTGATAGCGCTTGTGACAGTCTTGATTTCCCACTCAGAGCTATCCAGCTCTACATCAGCAAAGGTTTTGGGATCTGAAAGGGAAGAGATAATCAGTCATAGTTTTGATACATGTGATCAAATATACCCAGCAATATTCAGTTCTTGAATGCAGCTTCTGGGATTAAAAATAGAAACACCTATATACACCACTTTCTATTTACCAAAGATGTGGTTGAACAATCAAGATGTTTCTTTACTCAAGAACTGAAGCTACAAAAAAAGTTGTTAACAACTAAAAGAAGTCATCAAAATAACAAATGATGATGAGTGGATTTCTGGCAAATATCTATGTGACATTCTACCTATTCATTGGTGGTCCTGTGGTCGGAAACTGACCTGTAATGGCTAAGGTAGAAGGCGGCTGACATATTGTGCATTAACAGATGGGCTAGAGGGTGTAATTTTACACCAATATGGCAAGTACATGGAGTTCAAAAAGTGGACAGTGTAGTGAATCTTTCCTTTTTCCACCAACAGTCAACACGAACAGTATCATGAACAGGATCCCACACAGCCTTTGGGCCCATTTTATACGGTACCATTACAAGGTATAGATGTATTTGGATGTTTGTTTACTCTGAGTCAATACATATTGAAGCTTGCGTTGACTATGATTGCCTTTTATGAATCACAGGTCAGTGGGTTTGTATCCATCAGACTTCACTATAATAGTTCACTGTACATATTGTTTCTACCCCTTTTGAAAAACAGCAGACCCAAGGCCATTAAATGCAATGCAGGAATTCTGAAAGAATAGCAAGACTTCTAAGTAAACGGGTTAACAACCTCTGGATTAAACTAAATTAAATGAGAAACGAATACATTATTTATTTGCAAAATTATATATTTACAAGTATATATACATATTAGGGCTGTAACGGTACATGTATTCATATCGAACCGTCACGGTACATGGGTCACGGTTCAGTACAGAATACATGGTACGACAGAGAAGACGTGATTGAAGTAATACGGAATCACAGAGGGACCAAAAAGCGCAAGCAAATCATAAACCTGGGACGTGTGTGCAATAGTGCCACTTACTGGCGTAACACTTCTGCTGCCTTACACATACTAAAATTACAAAATAAACTAGAACTGCAAGCAGTTATTAACGAGGTCCAAGCTACGGTGCGGTCCATATCCCGGGCGCCCTCAAGCACAAGCAAGTCGGACGAATGCATGCAGTGCGAAAAGCTGTCACAGATGTGTAAGAATTGATGTCAAAGAGGTTGTTTCAAAATGTACACGAGTAAGTTATAGCGCCCCCTATGGAACAAAATGTCCCTTCTCTTGCAGGTGTTTAAAACTCGGTGTGTATATGTAGTGTACCGAGTTTGGTTATGTTACGATGTTGATCTGTGAAGATTTTGTCCTGAAAGTAATGACTGTGTTCGTGCTTGGACCCGAAAAAAAAGAAAGTTTTTGAAACAAATAGACCATGTCCACTCTAATCAATCATTGAGATATATCATAGATTGACTCAGAAGTGCCCCATGGTAAAGTACACCAAATTCCGGAATTCGATTTTAAGCGGATTTTGGGATATAGAAATGTGGCATTTATAGCGCCCACTATAATATATATATACACGCTTAATATATATTCGTACCTAACATCAAAACGAATGCATAAATAAAAAATACGCTTCAGTAACTTTTTGCGGATGTCACCGTAGATGATGTATACCAAATTTGGTGAGATTGGGATAAACGGCCTCGGACAAGTTAACTTTAAGTTCTGAGGTTTAGCCAAAATGGTGGACAGTGGGAATGGCCATATGGAAATCTGAGATAACATTTGATGCAGGAGCTTCCAGAGAATAAGTAATTGAAATAATTTTGAATGTAGCCCTTAATGATCCAGAGATGTGAGCGCAAACGTACATCGACACGCAGACCTGACCAGTTCCCCAAAGGGTTTCTACAAAACATGTTCAATTTAAGCCCTGGGTGGTAATTTACGTACGGAAATATCAGAGAGAATAGACCATGCCCCTTTTAATTAATCATTACCATATTTCAGCGATTGTCTCAGGAGTGGCCTGACATGACGTCTACCAAATTTTGGATTTTGATTTTAAGCTGTTTTTGAGATATAAAAATGTGGAATTTATAGCGCCCCCTATTGGCCAAATTGTGCCATCTTCTGCAAGTGTCCAAAACATTATGTCTACTTATAGTCCTCAAAGTTTGGTTATGTTATGATGTTGTTCTGTGAAGATATTGGCTTTAGCGTAATTGTTGGCCACGCCCAAAGCATTGATTGGCACGTAACATCGACGCCGTTTCATAAATCAAACATCTGCTTGAAGTTCTGGTGTCGACTTGCTATGTAGATGATGTCTACCAAATTTCGTGAGATTTGGAGCAACGGCCTCAGAGTAGTTGGTTTATACAGGTTTTCAGGTTTTTTCAAAATGGTGGAAAAATTTGGCAGACGGAAATGGGCGTGGCCATATCCATTAGAGTCATGTGAGGCCATGAAATAAGCCAGTGAAAGAATTTCAAATTTATCCCATATGGTTTAGGAGATATAGGCAGAATGAGAAATGGGCGTGTTACAATGCCAGTGTAAATGTGGGCAGGACCATATAGATTATATTATGGATCATCCAAAGTATAAGGTGCATGAAGAATTTTCAGTCTATGTGATCCGGTTAACAAGCTATGACCAAAAACGTAATTAGCCTTGGTAGAGCGCCACCTAGTGGTGAACATGTGCCATCTTTTGCTAATGTCCAAAACTTTTTGTGTGTTGTTTGTGTCCAAAGTTTGGTTATGTTAGGATGTCGACCTTTGAAGATATTGGCTTCAGAGTAAAAATA
>JBBPDB010007579.1:0-13235 GCA_037974465.1 Brachypetersius altus | reverse complement strand
TGTGTGTGTGTGTGTGTGTGTGTGTGTGTGTGTGTGTGTGTGTGTCTGTGTGTGTGTGTGTGTGTGTGTGTCTGTGTCTGTGTCTGTGTTTAAAAACATCCCAGTGCCTTTTTGGATTTAGTACATCACCCAAGTTTTTAGGCAGCATGTCCAGAAACTGACCACTGATGAAGGACTAGAGGATGACCAACATAAATCATGTTATCATGTTCCATCAGATCCCACTATATCATCTACACATCCCACTATCATCAGTAAAACTATATCTGCAAGGTGGACCAACAGGTTAGATGTATCTAATACAGGGAACAAAGTTGATCAAATACACCTTAAAATACTTCTTTCATAATCGACATTAACATGTTCTTGAGACATATTTCATCTGAAAACTACATGAACTGCAAACAGACATTTCACTGATCCACTATTAAAACACGTACTATAGTAAAACGTCTGTAAAGGTATCTAAACAAAAGACATGTTCCCGTTCCGCAGCAGAAAAAGTTTCATGTGATCAGATTGAAAAGTTAGACGTCCCTCTAGTGGACATTCTTGGATGTTGCAGCTTGTGTCTGTAGAACTGTGAAGCTGTCCTGCTAGTTTACCTGCTTGTTTTTCTCTGTTGCTGGTGTAAAACGATATATGATGCTGTTATAATTTGGACATTTATTATTTAATGCTATTCTATCTCTGCATTTTGTACACCTAACGACTCCACTGCTTGAAAAGTTTTATCATATTCCTGTATTCATTCATCAACTGCACTCAATTTTGTCTTGTCCTATGTTTTGTTACTCTTTGTTTTTCTTGCTCCCTCTCTCTTGATTTGTTTGCTGTATGTGTATTTTCTCCTGTCTGCACCTTGTGTTGCACCAAGGTCCTGGAAAAACGTTTGGTTTAATGGTGTACTGTATGTGTATATGGCTGAAATGAAAATGAAACCAGAAAATGAAGACTGCAGAATGCATATATGGTCTCAGACATGATGGGAAAGTCAGTGGTTCACTATTAGATATCACATTTAGCTCTGATTTATTTTCTTTTTTTTTCATACTAAAAGGGCCACAGCTTGTGTATTTGTTTTATTTTCCATTTGAGTCACACGTGGACACTTTTTCTTAGCGCTTAATGGTTAAGTAACTGTGTTTCAGTAGTTAAATTGAGATACAAATAGTTTTCATTTATGTCTTAATAAACTCTTCACCTTCTCTTTTTCAGGACACTATGGACCTTGGTGATGAGGATGATGATGATGATAAGGTATTTTTCCTAGTTAAAATAATACATATATATATATATATTATGAATTTTATACATTTTACTAAATACTTTCTTTAAACAAAATAGGAATCAGAGAGAAAAGGCTTGATTGAGAAGATCCACATGGTCCAGGAGATTATACTCACTGTCCAGAACCTGTTGGATGCAATAGCATGTTTTTTTGAAAGAATAAAGAAGTAAGTTCTTATGTTTATAATAATGATTATTAATGATGTTACAGTTCTGGAGCCAAACTGAAACCTGCAGTCTGGCAGGAGGGGTGTGATATCAACTGCAGATTTTATTCTTCTCGCAGAGAGAACACACTGTTTAATGACAGAGTATACAGGTGACACATTTACATAGATATATATGTGCCAGGTTAAAACAGTAGACACTGATCAAAATTAAATGAACTTAGTGACAGGGTTCTCTCCGAGGTTAAATGTGCTTGAGCCACAGAATTCGAATAGAGGTCAAAATATGCCTGAGCCACGGGATCCCAGTGGCAGTTAAACATCTTCATAGTCTCATAGTCAAAGGGCCATGTCCACATACACAGTTAGATGTGATTCGTGGCTCTAGATTTTTCCAGGTTTTTATATATATATTTATATTTATATATATATGTATATAAACTCTAAATATAAACTCTAAAAAACAATAGGAATCCTCCTGCGTGCTTGGACCCCTAACTAGTAAAATGTCTTGTTTAGTACAAGGGTAATTTTTAACATCAAACAATTGTGAAAGCAGACAGAATGCTGAAATGTAACTGTGCTTTATGTGTGCAAATGATCAGCTGCAGTTCTATATACAGACATTTGTTGCAGCCATAGGATTCCGATGGAAGTTAAAAATGCTCAAGAGATTCTGCTGGAGGTTAAATGTCCTCGAGCCTCAGGGTTCCAATCTCAGGTTAAACTGGACTTTTAAAGTTTGTTGCTGTAAAGTTTGTTCAGTCTTTTCAGGTTTCAGAAATCTGTGAATGTGGGTGAAACTTTCACCACTTCTGCCACAGCTGTTATTGCCAGAAACATTACTAATGCAGTTCTTATAGCTGGAACTCCGCCCCACATTGAAAATAGTTTTGTTGAAAACGACAAGTTTAAAGCTGGTAAACCTGATGTGTGATATAAGCTGAACTGTATTTCAAAACCAAACCATGAAAAACGTGAACCATTAAACTCTTTTTGTTTTTCAGCATGTTTAACTGGTCAGTGCCATTTCTGTCCAAGCTGGCCTTCCTGGTTCTCCTCTTCGCTACAATAATCACATACTTCATCCCACTGCGCTACATTATATTAATATGGGGTAAGGTCCTCAGACACATAAGAGATTAAGTCAGAGTGTCTCAGAATAAACATTTACAGCATTTAGCTGACGCTCTTATCCAGAGCGACATACATCAGTGCTCAGGTAGTCACATCTGTTTTTCATGTAATGCTTTACTTAAATGAATGTCAGCTACTCAAGTTACTGCCGGCTAAGTACACCTAAACAGCTCCTGTCAAAGAAAGTTGTCAAAGAAAGGCTAAAGCAGATGTAAGGAAGCTCGCTGCTAGCAGTGTGTGTCTCTGAGGAAAATTTCAGATTGTTTAACTATAATCACTGATCTAATTCATAAAATGTAGATATAACAGCTTCTCATTGGATGATACCTTTTGATTCTGTTACATTTGTCTGTATTGCTTCTAGGTATACATAAATTCACAAAGAAACTAAGGAATCCTTATGCCATTGATAACAATGAAGTAATGGATTTCCTCTCCAGGGTGCCTTCAGATATTGAAAAGGTGAGATCTTCACATTGCACTTTATTAGAAACATTATGAAGACAGGCATTTAAGTCCACTTTCCACTGACCATACAGGTGCAGCAGTTTACAATTATAGACGTTTTGGCCCCCTTTACCCCATTTATCAATGGTCAGAAACCCAACACACCCCCCAACCCTCATGGACCACAACTGACCCGGTATTACTTGGCAGATCATTCTCAGCTGTGGTACTGGCATGATTGTGGAATTTTTGTGAACATGTGCATCACACACATCAGTGTTGCAATAGTATAACACCATTTCCACTTACCTGTTACCTGTTACAGGCATCCTGCTGATCCAGCTTGCAGGTGTAAAGTTGATAGTTAATTCCATTTTGCACAGTTTGTATTAGTCATCCTCTAGTCCTTCATCTATAGTCAGTTTCTGGCCACAGGACGCTGTGGTAGACTCATAGGTGTTTACACTGGGAACTAAAACTACATTAATTCTGCTTTATATAAACGCCCAGGTATTTGTAATTCTGTAATCGTGGCCTTCCATGAAGAAAGAGGTCTGGAAATGGTTAAGTGAAGGCTGTTTACTGTATTAATGTTATTTGTATGTGTATTAACACTAACTTATAATTACTGCTCATCATGGTAATTGTTTACCCAGTCAGGCTTATAAGGCTGCATATTAGTTCATTAATAAATCACACAGAAATGGTATTTCTTGTATTTCCACACAAAAAATACTTGGGCGTTGTGTTCAGCAGGAAAGCTTTCTGTTCATACATCCTTCACATTAACTGTAGTTTTAACAGCTGTTGTGTACGAGGCAATGTCCTCAACTAGCAGCGCCCTCTAGTGGATTTGCTACTCAATTAATCTCACACTGGGGTGTCAAACGCTGGTCCTGGAGGGCCGGTGTCCAGCACAGTTTGATGGTTCTTCTCCTCAAACACATTCACTAAACCTGACAATTAACTGGTGAGGTGAACCAGGTGTTTCTGAGCAGGGAAATCACCAACACGTGCTGAACCACGGCCCTCCAGGACTGGAGTATGACACCCCTGCTTTAAATTGTAGCACTACAAAATGTTCTTATGTGGTCTGTAGACCTGGTCGGTGTCCAGTGAGTGGACCATACATATGGAAGCGATTGGTCTCAGTTAAAGAAGTGTTTGTTCTGCTAAACTGATTCTTTGATTCATTTTGGTTGATTTTGTTCCCTTAGGTGCAGTACTATGAGCCGAAACACAGTCATACGCAGAGTTCCAAGAGGAGGAGGGTGGTTCAGTAGATCTCCAGCTACCAGCTGAGACCCTTTTATAGACACTAATCGGCCTGTTTACTGCCTATTTATTTTTTATGACGATAGACTTCAGTAGATTCCAAAAAGCTTTTTACTGTTTCTTTTTTAAAGTTTTATCAGATGCTTTTTGAAAATTAGTTCTCAATCTGTGTGTGTGCAGCATTTTAAAATGACTTGAAGTCAGTCTGACCTCCGGTAAGGTCAGACCGCCATTGTTACTGATGGGTTATAACCAAAGAAACTACTGCGATCTTACCAAGAAGGAGAGACACTTTAACACTCTGGGTAGACTTGGCTTGTATTAGGTTCATTTAGAGCACAATACAAGCAAATACAGGCAGTATATTATCGCTGTCCAAAAAAAACATTCAGCTTTCTCTTCACTTTTGTAATTAATGGGCCAAAATAAAATTTACTTACAAAGACAGCAAAAGTATCTAAAGTTTCACATTATGTAACTGAGATGATGAAAGAATATTATTCAACCAAAATTTTTGGTTGTTTTATTAATGTTATTAGTGTTGCAATGCTCTGCTTCTACTTCGCTTGTTTCAGGATCATTTAAGCCAAAACGTGTAGAAATAGGTTGAATAGTCTTATAGTATTCTTGCAACATCGTCATAATAAGAAATAGTCAGTATATTACCTCCTAATAAGATATTTTTACTTGCAATATTTACAGACTCTGAGTTAAGGTGGGTAGAACATAACTACCACCCAGCAGACACATCTCATCTCGTTTGTGATGTTAAAGAGAATGTGAGGATTGCTGAATCCTGTGTATTATAGTGAGAGAGTGCAATATAACATAAGAAGTGATGTCCTCTGTTTGGTCAATGACTTAATGAACACAGCGGGGTCCAGAAGTCTAAGATCACTAGTGAAAATGCACCTGTTTTTTTTTTTCATTCATTTTTTTTAATTAGAAATTGTTCTGGAAGAATTAAGTCTTTACTGCTCCTCTTAAACTCTAGTTTGTTTACGTCTTGACTTTTTTTTTCCAGCATAAGTCACACATCCCTAAGTTTTTGCAGTGTCTCATTTAGTTGCCTATATCTAGTTTTCAAAATTGAACTTTAAAAATCATAAACTGTGGGTCATAGGAGCCTAGTGGGTAAAATGTTTGCCTGTGAACCCGATAACCACAATGTTGCAATTTTGAACACCCACTTTCCGGCACTGTGTCCTTGAGCAAGACACTTAACCCTCAGTTGCTCCAGGGGGACTCTCCCGGTAACTAATGATTGTAAGTCGCTCTTGTTAAGAGTGTCCGCCAAATGCCCTCTTTAATCGGCTACATGTTCTGGACATTATATTTTTATGGGGTTGTGACCTAGCAGGTAGGACACTTGCCTCTAGACCCAGAGGTCATGGGTTTGAATCTTACCTTCAGCAAACCACCACTGGGTTCTTAACCCCAAGTTGCTCCAGGGAAACTGTCCCTGTAGTTAGGGAATGGATACAGTATATAACACACTCAGGTTCATGCTATACACTGGATCTCATGGTATGGCACTGCTTCCCATTTGTACATGCATAGTTTTACAAGTCAGAACTTTTCTTTATTTTTACATTTTTCAAAAATGTCAAACATTCTGTTTCTTTTCAGATTTAAATTAGATAAGCCTCAGATTTTCATTGTGGTCTTGGGTTTCTAGACCCCCACTGTACATACTTGCATCGTGCACACTTGATAGAAAGATGAGCCTTACTGCTGATGGTGTCACTTTTCTGATGATAAATGATAACTTAAAATATTTTATCCATGGAATATGTATGTAAATATATTTGTATGTGTTTTTTAATGATCAGGTATCATTATGATTGTAAACATATTCCACCATTCAGTGCCTTCAGTGTGTGCTGTATTACTGTACATACGACTAAATTCAAACTGCACTTTCCTTACAAAATGTATTTGTGCTTTAATAACATTGTGTTTGGAGATGGACTATAGTGACCATTACATTCCTTGTTTACCTTTCACTTCTTTTTTTTTTTCATTTTATTCTACTCTGTTTATGAATGTAAGACTAAGGTAAAGCCTAATGAAATCTGGTGTTACTGGGACACACCAAGACACAGCGGTCTTGTGTTGATCTTTTGCACAGAGAAAATGCTGCAGTAAACTTCACTAAATGGACCAAATACTGTACAATAAACTACAGAATTGCAAAGTTGCATCACTGTTCTTTATTTTCATTGTTTTAAGTGCAATTTCTGAATTTTCTTTTCACTCACCAGCTCAGACTCCCCCTATCACAGGCAACACCAACACTGGGAGGATGGACTCGAGCGTGTGCTTCCCCCGAATCATTCTTCACAAACTGACTCAACGTACTTGGAGGAGAACACAAACCACTGATTCATCACATTATAAATGACTAGCACTATGCGGAAGGATGGGGGGGCATTCTACCCACCAAAATGGTTGCTGTATCACCATGGATCAAACTTGTGATCTGCCAACGATAGGGCCAACACATCTGAACGCCCTTTTACTGTGTGAAACTTTCATGATTAATGGACCAGTGTAATGCCGTTAATCTCATTGGAATCTTGGCGTTAACGGCGATAACCCCCCCCCCCCTCTGTCCGTGGGGGGGTGGTTAACGGCCCAGCACTCGTTTTTCCACACTTAGTGTAAAGTTACCATTTTGAAAATTTGTTTTGGACAGCTGTGAAATCTGACTGAAAGGTGGTATCTCAACTCACCTAAAAAAGTAGATGATGGAACCATCAAGACATGTTTTCTTCATCATGACTTTAGTTCTACCACCTCCAATGTTAAAAAATACCTGCTAAGCCTGGACGAATTCAGCCAAATGAGGTCTGCTGTATCATAAACACTATTATTGTTACTTAAATTCAGTACCTGAATGAAGTACCTTAAAAACTGAATATCTTACTGGTAGTAATGATTCTTATATTAACGTATTTTGGAAAAAAAAAAGCTATATATTTTTTATAATTTTCTATAATATAATTTTACAATTATTTATACACAAAAATATGCAAATATATTTTACATCAATTTTATACATCTTTTCTACTAAATACATTTTAGATAATAATTACTGTACAAAAGGAGTGGCTAAATAAAGGCAGAGTCACCAAAAATGATGGTACAATCATTTGCATAATATTGTGATAGTAAAATTAGTATAATACTCAGTATCTATATTAATATAATATAGTGCCACATACACACCAGACAGTAAAAGTAATTCAGTGTCATTTAGGTCATCCGAATCACAAGATTGTGGGTGTAACGTGTTTATCTCAAAGGAGAAACTCAGATTTCAGCAGAATTAGAGCTAAATCAGGATAAATAATCATCTCTATCATACAGAACACCAACTAAAGGAACAACTTCAGTAAATGAATGGAGTGCACATGATTCTCTGTGGTGTGGAGAGAAATGCTGAGCCCACCTTTGGGTCAAGATGATGAGATTGTTCAGGAACAGACCAGCTCAGTGCATGCTTCACCCCTGTAGGGGTCTGTTGGCTCTGCTATGTTGGGGCATTTTGCTCTTCCCTTAGAGAGATCACTGCAAATTATTACGGTTATTTTGACTGACAACTTCTACTCTATGACAACATTTCTATCCTGATAGGAGGGGCACAAGGGGTTTAATGAGTCTGAATGTTCTTGATTGCGATTTTTGGTGTCTTTTACCTCCTTTTTAGACCCGACCCCTGCAGCGTGTCACGCACAGGTCCATGGAGAAATGGAAGATTGCACTGTGAGTAGACCCTGCTCCTCCAAGCTTGGATTGGTTGGCAGTTGGACTCAGCACAGATATAAAACCGGCAACAATCTAAATACACTGTTCCCTTTATGACATTTAGCAGACACTTTTATCCAAAGCAATTTCCATTCCCTAACTACAGTCTCCCTGGAGCAACTTGGGGTTAATGGTCTTGTTTAGGAACCCAGTGGTGGTGTGCTGAAAGTAGGATTTAAACCCATGACCTCTTGGTCCAGAGGCAAGTATCATACCCACTAGGCCACCACCACTCTTTACTTTGTGTACTTGCTGTTTGACAAGTGATGTTTCTGACCTTGTTTATTGTGTGTATATATATATTTTGCGGCCAGGAACATGGTGCCCATGGAGCAATGTGTGAGGATGGTCTCTTGCTCAATGGACCTCAGAGGTGCCACAAGCAGTCCTGGGATTCGAACCCCACGACCTTTTTATTGCAGGTGCAACTACCTAACCACTAGTTCACCAGCTGACCCAAAACCTTTGCTCCAGGTGAGGCTCGAACTCACAACCTCGGCATGTCTTCACTTGTACTGCTATATAAGTACCGCGCGCTGACCTATTGCGCCACTGGAGCACCTGAGACCAACCCCAACACTTACATCCCTGGATGGGCAAGAACCATCAATCTTATATACACATATACACATATATACACATATATACACATATATATATCTGAATGTATATTTGCCCTTTTGTTCCATTCCTTCTGTATTAAGTTCAGGATTTCCTCAGCCTTGTGTTTCTCGTTGGTATTCAGCAGTAGCTCGGTCTTCTTTTCATGCAGTTCTCTAACACCAGGATGGAACAAGCAGTTTCCAGCCACCATTTCTCCAACAGCTCAGTAACCTGAGCATCTTCCCCTCCTTTCAGTTCATCAAAGGTATTATATCTGTTTCCACATTTGTCTACCAGCCACTGGAGGGCCTCGCCTTCACTCTCAATGTGGTGCTCTATCGATGCATCAACAAGGAAATTGCTGAATGTGAACAGCACAATGGCGTGTCTTCATATTTGCTCACCAGAGATTGCAGGGGCAACTACCTAACCACTGGTTCACCAGATGACCCAAAACCTTTGCTCCAGGTGAGGCTCGAACTCACAACCTCGGCATGCCTTCACCTGTACTGCTGTATAAGTACCGCGCGCTGACCGATTGCGCCACTGGAGCACCTGAGACCAACCACAACACTCACATCCATGGATGGGAACGAACCACCAACTGTATATATATATATATATATATATATATATAATAAATAAAATATATATATAAATAATGAGGTGTTGTTTTAGGTTTCCACATTGGTTTCCTAGAATATGATTATTTTATAGTAAGAGCAACAGCTTCACTAAAAGGCAAAGTCTGAGCTTTAATAGGTTCACTTGTGGATGTGGTTTAGAACACAGCATGACTTAATGCGAGCAACACATCACTGCTGCTGGTAACTATTGCTAATCATTTGTTCTTGGCTGATTGATTACACCTGGAATCTCATGTACCAGGTGTATATCTCATGTACACACCCAGAAACTTCAATGCTATCAGTCATCCTCTTTACAAACTGTGATTAAAACAAATTTCTATTATCACTCAGGTGCTAAAAAGCAAAAATATAGAACTGCAAACATGGTAAACTGTTCTAACTCACGATCAGGAGGGGATAACATGCTTTGACTCCTTTTCCTGGGTCGCCCTGGGATTTCTGTGCATAATTTCTTGACATTTTCTTGAAATTCCATTGCCCTGTTCTTCCATTCCTTCTGTATTAAGTTCAGGATTTCCTCAGCCTTGTGTTTCTCATTGATATCCAGCAGTAGCTTTGTCTTCTTTTCATGCAGTTCTCTAACACAGTTTCCAGCCACCATTTCTTCTGTCTTCTCCAACAGATCAATAACCTGAGCATCTTCCCCTCCTTTCAGTTTATCAAAGGTTTGATATCTGTTTCCACATTTGTCTACCAGCCTCTGGACGGCCTCATCTTCACTCTCAGTGTGGTGCTCTATTGTACTGATGCATCACCAAGGAAATTGCTGAATGTGAACAGCACAATGTTGCGTCTCCATATCTGCTCACCAATGATTGCAGGTGCAACTACCTAACCACTAGTTCACCAGCTGCCCCAAAACCTTTGCTCCAGGTGAGGCTCGAACTCACAACCTCGGCATGCCTTCACCTGTACTGCTGTATAAGTACCGCGCGCTGACCGATTGCGCCACTGGAGCACCTGAGACCAACCACAACACTCACATCCCTGGATGGCCAAGAACCACCAACTATATATGTATGAATGTATGTGTATATAATGTGGATAAAACTTGTGGCTAGTAAGATGTCTGTGCACATTTGGTTGAACTAGTCCATTTAACTGTCACCCATCTGTATGTGAACTATTATATATTATTACAGTTATAATATTAAAGTTAATTAAAATTACAATAAAGGAGAGAAGTAGAAAGTCACCTCTTTTATTGTCACCCATGTCTGCCAGAGTATTGACTGTTAATGATGGATCCCACTAGCAGGTTTTAGTCTACATACTGATGCACAGAACTCAACTACATTCCACCCTCAGGATCCATGTAGACGTTACTGCTTCTGCGTGTCTCCTTCGCTTGTTCACAGCCTGGAAGCCACCAAAGCACTTTCTCCACCGATGCACAGATTTCATCTTCACCCACCTCAGAAGGCCCCTCTGTAGAGAACATTCATCAGCACTCATGATTTCCTCTTATTACATGTTGTGAAATCTGTTACCAGATGTGTTCACACAGTAACTTACCACTGGCTTCAAGAATACATGCCTGGACTTTCTCCATCACCATTGCTTCCTGCCTGCTCCACTCTCTCTCCATTAGTGATCTAAGCTGCTCTGTGAGGGACTCACTCACCTATTTGGTGAAATAACAGAAATGATTTCTTCTCTCAAAATGATCAGAAAGCTTGCTATGTGGGGTTGGGTGTTGGGGGCTATTTGAGCTAAATTCCCCCCTTTCAAAGTAAAAAAGCACATTTAATGAAGTTTTGCTTTTGGTATCCCCATTGGTTTACTAAAATGTGTTATTTATTTATTTTTAATCTAATATTACTTTAGATATTATGTAATTTTAAGATTTTAGCATAAGAGGCCAACAATGAGATGGTAGTAGCCTAAAAGACCTGCCTCTGAACCCAATGACCCCAAATATGAAACCTGATTTGAAAAAAGTCAGTCGCTCAACCCAATTTAGAAAGTAGTCTGGGATGCATGCAAGCGAGTGAGTAAAACGCTTGCCTGTGAACGAGATGACTACAAAGTTGTAGGTTAACGCTCCCACACCTTTGTGCCATTGTGTCCTTAACAAGATGCTTAACCCTCAGCTCCATGGGGACCGTCCTTGTAACTAACGATTGTAAGTCGCTCTGGATAAGGGCGTCTGCCAAATACCACTACACCTTTCTGTTGCTAACACTAGAAATAAGATACCATTTTTGACAAATTTGGCCGATGGACTACAACTAGTCTTAGTTTGTAGAACAAGGATGCAAATATGGGAAAACTCTCTTTACATAATTATGCCCACCTGGTTGCTGAACATTTGTGAGTCCTCCATCTCGCGTACACACCCAGAAACTTTGCGACTGTCAGGAGAGTCATCTTTTTCAGAAACTGTTGAAACACATTTCTATTAGTTCTCAAATGCTGAAAACAAAAACCCAGAACTGTAAACATGGTAAACTGTCATTACTCACAATCAGGAGGGGGCGTTCTGCTTCGGTTACTTTTCCTGGGTCGCCCTGGGATTTCTGTGTATAATTTCTTGACATTTTCTTGAAATTCCATTGCCCTTTTGTTCCATTCCTTCTGTATTAATTTCAGGATTTCTTCAGCCTCGTGTTTCTCATAGGTATCCACCGGTAGCTCTGTCTTCTTTTCATACAGTTCTCTAACACCAGGACGGAACAAGCAGTTTCCAGCCACCATTTCTTCTATCTTCTCCAACAGCTCAGTAACCTGAGCAGAATCTCCACTTTTTGTTTTATCAAAGGTATGATATCTGTTTCCACATTTGTTTACCAGCCACTGGAGGGCCTCGCCTTCGCTCTCAATGTGGTGCTCTATTGATGCATCACCAAGAAAATCACCAGATGTGAACAACACAATAGTGTGTCTCCATATTTGCTCGCCAAAGATAGCCATGTTTTCTTCAATAGTCCTTCTGTGTTCTTCCTTGAATGATGTGTCTGCAGGAACCACCATGAGCAGAGCATGGGGGAATTTCTCAGATTGTGCAATGGCCTTCAGGATTGTGGCTTGAATCGACTCTGGGTTGAACTCAGTAGTGAAGAACTTCCACCAGCCTGGAGTGTCCAGCACAGTTATCTTCCTTCCAGCTGCATTTCCGCTCCTTTCTTCGCACGTTGTTGTTCGCGTCTTTGTCACAAAATCTTTCTTGTTCAGTATGATGTTTCCTGCTGAGCTCTTCCCTGACATCACCCAACCCAGGAGTACAACTTCCAGCTCTTCAAGATGCACACGGGCTTGAATCCAAGATAATTCGTACAGGGGGGGAAATAAAAACTCAGTTTAGCACATGACAAACATAACAGGGATCACTTACAGGTCATATGGCAAAATATGGAGAAACACCCTGGACAGGTTGCCTGTCCATCACAGGGCAAACACACAAGACACCGACACTCACACAAACAGCAACACTCTAGGACAGTTAACTTTCCAATTCGCCTGACATCCATGTCTCTTCACACTGGGGCAATTTTTACAGATGAAAAAATACAGGTGTGATTTTTAACACTAAAGCTTTGGAAGGCCTTTATTAAACACGTGTATACTAAGAAAAGAGAGAAAAATCTTTTTGAGATTTGTTGTCAACCTCTGGCAAAATTGAGTCTTTGTTTTTCCTGAATGTTACTGTAAAATACCAGTGGTTTTACATCCAGCGAATATCAATATTTATGAATAACTATCCATAATAATTTGGGTAAAAATATATCAATGTTCATAGTTGCTCATTGTCCCTGCCATAAAAGTTCCCATAGATTATGAACAGACATACCTTGTTTTTTAATCATGGATCTTTCTTCCTGTACCTTTTCCTGTCTCACTGCGGCTCTTTGTTGAA
>JBBPDB010007569.1:0-13236 GCA_037974465.1 Brachypetersius altus | reverse complement strand
TCTCTCTCTCACTCACTCACTGTGTGTGTGTCTCTCTCTCACTCACTCACTGTGTGTGTGTCTCTCTCTCACTCACTGTGTGTGTCTCTCACTCATTCACTGTGTGTGTGTCTCTCACTCATTCACTGTGTCTCTCACCATCTCTCTCTCTCTCACACACACACACACACACACACAAACACACACACACACACACACACACGCGTGTCTGACCTGGTGCTGAGCAGTTGATGTTCTTGTCCTTCCCCACATCGGACACCTGAAAGATCCACGTGCCCAGCAGCTCTTCGTAGGTGCAGTTCGCAGGTGTGTCCGAGCGCGCGAGATCAGTCCACAGCACGAGCACAAGACCGAACACGAGGACGGGCATCCGCTGCATCATTACACACTCCCACACACCAATATCAGAAAAAAAAAATCCCCCAACTCTTTTCCTCTATATTAGTCTTACACACACACCCAAACCCCAGGAACGGCCAGCTCGAACTGCATAACACACACACGCGTTCTATAACCCTCGCGCTCTGGTCACGTGATTTAGGCAGCTGCGAGGAAGTTCACATGATCAGGAACCACGTGATTCGGTGAGACAATGTATCATGTGATTAGCAGACGCTTTATATATTAGAGACGTTTTACATTATAGACGCTTTTATATTATATACATGTATGTTGTTTTGTGCCACATGTTCACAAATATAGATAGATAAATAGATATACCTTTATTGTCATTGTACTGAAGCAGGATGCTACACATACAACGAAATTGTAGGGACAGACAACAATGACCATAAAGTACTATAAAATATTGCACTTGTTGAGGTGAGATCAAAATTGCGCTTGTGTATATATATGAATATAAATATATACGTATAAAATTACACTACACAAGTATAAATAGATGCACATATTGTAGACAGTGTTGAGATTATAGCACATTGCCCTAAGATTTGCGGAAAACTGCAGAAGTTATTGCACCTTGTCTGTGAGTGGTAATGGTATGAGTTCGTGTGTTTTTAGTGCAGTGATGGCTTGTGGGAAGAAACTGTCTTTGAGCCTGTTGGTCCTAGTTCTGATGGACCTGTAGCACCTACCAGAGGTCATAAGCAGGATGTGTACTGTCTCTGATGATTCCCTCAGCTCTGCTGAAGCAGAAAGATGTGTAAATGTCTTTCAGTGAAGGGAGGGGGCAACCAATGATTTTCTGTTCTGTCTTGACTACCCTCTGCAGTCTTTTCTGGTCTTACAGTGGGAGAACCATACTGGGATGTAGTAAGTCAGTATGCTCTTGATGGTGGAGCGGTAGAAGGTCACCAGCAGCTTCTTGCTGATGTTGTTCTTACTGAGCACTCTGGGCACTGTTGTGCCTTTTTGATGACTGCCGTGGTGTTAGCAGTCCAGGAGAGGTTGGCGGAGATCATGGTGCCCAGGAAGGTGAGGGTGTGCACCCTCTCCAAACAGTCACCCTTGACATAGAGGGGGGTGGATCTGCCTTGTGTATCCAGAAGTCCAGTATGATCTCTTTAGTTTTTTAGGTTGTTTGCCGAGCACCACTCAGACAGCCTCAGGACCTCGTCCCTGTAGGCAGACCCATCTCCACCAGAGATCAGCCCCACCAGTGTTGTGTCATCAGCAAACTTATTTATTGTGTTGCTGATGTGGGTAGGTCTGCTGTCAGAGGTGTATAAGGTGAACGGCAATGGGCCCTTGTAGGGGGCCTGTACTCAGTGTCTGGGTGGAGGACCTGTGGGGTCCCAGTCTTACTGTCTGGGGCCGGTTTGTGAGAAAGTGTTTAATCCAGGAGCAGGTGAGTGGGATACACGTGACCACTAATCACTGCACAGCTCAGTTACTTTAACACACAAATACACCTAGAAATACATACATAAACACAAACAATGTTCCTCCAACACCACAATATGAAGTATCCCAAATAACACAAGCAGAAACAACAAAAGAAAACACAAGTGTAAGTGATCAGGAGATTTTAAGATTATAATGTTATGGATTAGAGATGTGTTTAGATTAATGGACTTAACTGCATCTCTGCTATGGTTGACCTCCAGTGTTGCACCTGGTTAAAGCTCCCACCTTTTTTTCCACCAGCAGTTTGTGTCCTGCAGCTTCAGCGCCGTCTGTAGCCGGTGGTCCACAGTGTTACGGCTGTAGCAGGTATGTGGACTTTCTGGTGAGCAGAAAAATCTCCAGAAAAATGGAGACATTCCACCTGAAGGCCAGGTGTGAAGAATGAGAGACTGGATGTGTTCATGTAGAAGCATGGAGGGCCCACCCTGGAAATCCAGCCTGATATAGCAAAACAACTCTTCATTTTTCAAATAAATTAACACAAAATAATTGTAGAATAACTCTAATAATAAGGATAAGAATAATAAAACTTAGTAGACAATCCACTAATTTAAATTGTTTTGGCATAATTAACTCAACTTACATTTTACATACGCTTTTATCCAACTTCTGGACAGGATCTCCCTATGAATAAAGGCTTCTATAAAGCACAGAACAAGGTTCTATGACTTTTTGCAATGACGTGGAACAATATATAAAACAGGTTCTCTATCAGTCACTGATGTATATGTAGCCATAGCCTTTACCGAAGAACCCTTAAAGAACCCTTCTTTAAGAGCTCACCAGGTTTTTCCCAGGTCCAATATTATCATCGGTGCTGACAGCACTGTACTTAGAGGATCTTCAGAGTCTCCTGAGTGAGTTTAAAGAAGGGCTGAGTACTTGAGTTGAAGCACTTTAAACAGAAGTGCTCATCAGAAGATCTCATTCTTTTCCTCACGTTCCCTCAGTGCAGGGATCCTAGGGGAACAGTCAAGTGTAACAAGGTTCTGAGTATTTCTTCTGTACATACAGTTGATATTTGAATTGTTCTGGTGATGATATTTGCATGGATATCTGAATTGCTCATCCTGTTCAGTATGGTTTGATGAAGAAGCAGTAAGATTAATTCTGAGGTCAGAACAGACCTATTCATTCATCTTGTCACAGTGGTGGAGTGTTTCATAGGGTGAAAGCTGAAGAAGCACCCAAACTATACACAAAAGTGTAGACTGGGAATCAAACCCAGGACCTTCTCACTGTGATACAACATCTAAAAACCACCATGCCACCCTTTAGAAGAGGTTAAGAGATCAAAAGACTTCAGTAAATCGAGAGATATCTGTTAATTTGTGTCAAAGTTGTTTAAGACACATTTAGCTGCAGGTTTCTCTGACATGTTTTAAATACATCAGATATGTCAGATAGATTTTGAGGGTGATAAAAAAACACCTGTGTTGTCATTAAACACACCAGCAAATCAATCACTGTCACTCGTTTACAGATGATTCTATTCCAGATTTAATAATGATTTAAAAGGTTTTCATACAGAAATACAACGTCCTTCAGAGGTCCAGAAAATAAGAAAAAGAAGAAAAAAGAGGAAGAGGAGGAGGAGGAAGAGGAAGATGCTCTAAACAGCAGAAAGCATTTTTCTCACAAAGCTGCATAAAACTATATGAACAGAAATCACCTTCAGAAATACGTCAACGACATCATATTACATTCTACAGCTCAGTCAGAGAGAACCAGAGGGACACCCCCCTCCCCCCAATAACCACCCAAATAAATAAAATCAAAAATCGATCAAATGAATACAGAGAAATGTAAACACCAGCTCAGCTCACACAGTTTAAATTGGCCCAGAGTGGAGAGGGTCTTAACACAGTTTAAAGTTAAATCACCGTCTTCAAGACAGGCCTTCAGGTGTGTTCAAGCCAGCAGCCCTGCTTCACTAAACCCAACAAACCCACTCCAAACGCACTCAACCCTGACAAACCCATCATACCCACTCAAAACCACCCAAACCCACCAAACCCACCAAATACCAAATACCAAACTCACTCAATCCCTCTGCTCAAACCTAGCAAACACCCTCAAACCAATTATACCCACCCAAACCTGCTAAAACACACCTGAATGGTGCCCAGAGGGAAGCTGACCTCCTGACAGAAAAGATGGTCAAATATTGCACTCTTAATATTTCTTTCCTTGCGACCATCTCCTTCACAAATAAAGTTAGAATATTTACTCTAGTGTTGTTTCCACAGCTAAATGTAGACATAAACACTCTCTCTCTCTCTCTCACACACACACACAAACACATACACAATGTTCACTATCATTCTCACAGACTGGAGCTTTTGTTGGGGTCGGGTTGTCGGAGGGTTTTTGGTGGGTCAGTTAATTAAGTTGAAATAATGAATTAAACTGATTAAAAGATGGAACGGCTAAACTATAGAAATCATGAAATGATGATTCACTGAAGTAGAGTTTGCTTAGAGTTAGAAACCCACAGACCCCCTTCCTTCCTTTAAACTCCCCGATCAGTCATTCATTCTGAACACACATACACTTTCTCTCACTTGCACATACACACACACACTCTTAGACCCTAATACAAGTTTGGATGTTTTTTCATGTCCACATGTGTTTGAGTTCATTTTATTTAAATTTCAGGGACAGAAATTCATGAATCGATCGAATCAATCAAATCATCGATCAAAAACCTTTTCTAAATCTCATGAATGTCATCGCAGTAATAGGTGCTGTGTGTTTGTGTGGGTGTGTGGGTGTTTATGGTAGTATTGCTTTACATCTGAAAAAACATTTATTTACATTTATATTACTAATTTTATAAAATGAATAAAGTTTCACCATAGAAACATAAATAAACACACATCCCCCCACTAAGCCCCTTCTAAAACTTTATATTGTAAATGTACACACACACACACACGCACACACACACACACACACACACACACACACACACACACTGAGCAAGCCTCTACTGAGCATGTCTCTGCTCATTTGCTTGTTTGTTTATTTGTTCCAGGTCACACTTTAATGGAGGTCAGGTCATGTGAGCTGATGCTCCATGGCTGTCCATCACTCTGTCTGTACACACACATCAGTCCAGCTTCCTTTCGGTGTGTGTATGTGTATGTTTTAAATGGGTAAATTATTGAGAAGCCCTTCATGAATGCTGTGTGTTCCCAAAGGTGGTCATTAATCAGTGTTTTAATTGATTATAATGAGCTGAGTGGACCAGAAAGTCACAAACACACACACACACACACACACACACACACACTCCAGTCAGTTCCATACTGTTAATTTCACTAGTGTTCACCAAGGCCAGAATTGGCTGATCCTGGACAGCAGGGATGGAGAGATGAGAATTTTGGTAAATATCACAAAAAACTTTCAGAATCAGGAAGATAACCCTGGATGCCTGAAAGTAAGAAAGAATACTGGAGAGAGGGAGCAGGTTGATGTGATAGATCTCAAATGAGCATTTACAGGATTCTGCAGTAAATAAGACAGAGCACTTTGTGTAGCAGAGTAGCTCCTCCATTGTCATCTCTTCTCCAGAGCATCATGTGTGTGCGTGTGTGTGCGCACTTAGTAATGCTGTGTCCGGTGCTGCTGTTTCTCTGGACAGCCCTTTATAAAGTGTGTGAAGGACAGGTCCCCGCACCGCTGTAAGTTCTCTGGTGTTTAGGTCCCCAGTTCATCATATAAACACACATGTGTTTTTTTAAACTGTTGTAAGGACATCTCTAATTAGACAAAAGCCATGTTTGTTTAAGGCCACTACCAAACCAAACAAACAACAAAACAAACAAAAGGAATTACATTGTTGAGCGCTCTCTGCAGGCTGTTCGTAAGACCACCTGGCAGTTTTGGCAGATGTCCTGTTGTCTTGCTGTACTCTCCACCTGCCTCCAGCGCTGAAAATATGTAAACACGCACACTAAGAACTATATTCGTCTTATTACCTTTATCCGTGCATTCCTCCTGACTCGTTCCTGAATGCTGCTTTCTTTGTTCCCTCTCTCCAACATCCCCCAAGGCCTCATAATGAGGAGGAGCTCTGGCTATAGTGCCGCAGTACCAGGCACTCATATTTGGGGGACGGGGGCAGTCCCAGGGCCAGCTCAGAGCTGCCAGGGGAGTTGGGCGAACCACTCCCAGATGCCACAGAGTCCCTGAAGGGTGATGGAGGTGTTAGTGGCAGCAGCTCCTCCAGCTCAGCCTTTGTAGCCGTGGACTCCAGTGCGGAGGCCGTACCAACCATCAGCTCTTTGATGCTGGACACAGGAGAGCTCCTGGCTCCTGGACCCCTGGAAGAGGAGCTGGGTAGGGAGCAAGGCATTGGTCGACCCCCGTTAGACTCCACTGGTGGCAGCGGCTGAATCTCAGCATAGGTTGTCATGGTGGTTGGCATGGAAACCTCTCGAGGCAGGAAGTACGGAGGCAGACAGTTGGACGATTGACCATGAGCAGATACACTAGCTGACATGCTTGCAGACAGCCCAATGGCACCCCCTTGTGGTGAGTTGGACAGCATCATGCTATTTAACTCACTAATGTTAGCAGTGAAGCGGTTAACCACGCAGCTAATCTGCTCCATTAACGATCCCTGTGATGCACTGTTTCCTCCAACACCACCGCAGGGCACGCTGTCATTACGAGATGGCTGGTTCATGTAAGATGACACTCCGGTAATCACCTGGTCTTCAGTGCCTGAGGACCTTCCCAAAGCTCCACCCACTCCTCTCTGGCTCACGGTACTAATGGGTGATGGGGTCTGGGGACGATATGTGATAGGATAGCTCTCCTCTGGCTCAGTGACCTCATACACCATCTTGTTTTTGGTGCTTTCCGTTGGAGTCTCAGTTCCTCCACAGTAGCGGCCCTCTGATGTCTTAGAGAAAGGCTTGATCACGGCTGTCTGGTTGTTCTCTCGTTTCTTTATGTGGAAGGAAAGACGCTGCCACAAGTGGCTGCCTTTGGAATTTCGTTCTGTTTGAGCCCACGTCACTGACTTGCCGTTTGAGCTGCAAAAACAAAGAAAGAATCAGATTCTATCTTCATGAATACCCCAAACAGTCCTTCTCCTTTAATACCAGAGGTTCCATTATTAATGTACACTTTAACCCTTTAATTGTCTCTTTTGGGGGTGGGAACATCAATGAGAATGTTTGGAAGGGTCAGACTACCCATGAGGATGAGAGATGATCATGTAAATTTGAAGAGCAGCAGTAAAATTATTTTACCTTAAACTGCATTTCTATCAGATCTCTAACCCGAGTGGTGCACCTACACTAAACAACAAAACCAGTATCTGATGTAAGGAATGAAAGAGTACAGCATGCTCTTCCTTTACATGGCTCAGGGAGGCGCAGTCACACACGATTCCAAACACTTTTAAAACATCCATCCGCCCTTCCATCCAGACATTTCTCTATGACTCATTAACTCCCTGTTTTATGAGTTTCATCATCAGTCCCCCTGGGTTTATGGGTTTCATCATCACATGCTTCTCTCTCCCTGAATTCTTTCTCTTTCTGTAGTTTTCTGTCCCATTGTATATTCTCTCACCTTATCTCTCATTTTTCTCTCTCTCTCTCTCCCTCTCTCTCTCTCATTTTGCTCTGTTGGGGTTAATTAGCACTGATTTATCTCCTAATTAAGATGCTGATTTAATCATGTAGCTTTGATTGAGAAATGGCAAGGACTTGAAGCTATTCATAAATAACCACACACACACACACACACACACACACACACATATATATATATATATATATATAGTATGCCACTCTGTCTGTAAAAGCTGTAGCTTTTAGAAACTCTAATTCTCCAATAAGTACACCAGCTGAATTTGTGCAGTGTAATACTTAGTCACGATAACATTTAGGCCATGTAATAGTAAAAACATTTAACCAGGTAACATTTAGCACTGTGACTGTTTAACCGGGTAACAGTCCTGGGAATGTTGAACCAGGTAACATTTAATGCCAGGAATATTTAATCTAGTAACAGTTGCTGTGAATTTTTAACAAGGTGCTTGTGGTGGGCCTGTGGTGGGTTGGCCCAGGGTGAGTCCCTGCCTTGTGCACATATACTCTGGGATAGTCTCCGGTTACCCACAATCATAGTAAGGATTAAGGGGTTTCAGTAACAGTGCTAGGAAATTTTAACAAGGTAACAGTGCTGGGAATGTTTAAGCAGGTAACTTTTAACACTCTGAATATTTAACAAGGTAACAATTAGTGTAAGAGATGCTTAATCAGATAACAGTGCTGGAAATGTGCTTTAGAGCACATTTATAATAATGTTTAAGCAGGTCACAGACCTCAGTATGTTTAACCAGGTAACCTTTGACAGGGGGAAATATATAAGCCTGCAACAGTGATGGGACTTTTAAAACAGATAGAAGTTCTAGGAATGTTTAACCAAATATCACTGAGCACTCAGATTGTTTAATCATGTAATAGTGCAGGGAATGTTAAGCAAGCTTGTGAATGTTGAAGGAGATAACAATGCTGGAAATGTTTAACCAGCTTACACTGCTGGGAATGTTTAAATAGGTAACAGTGCTGGTAATGTTAAAACATATCATTTAGTGCTGAGAATGATTAAGCAGATAACACTGTAGAGAAGGTGGCAGTCAGCCAGAATGATGAAAGGAGATAAAGACCCTTTCAGGTACTTTTCTATTAATGAGATTTCATCTGACCTTCCAGCGCTGGCTTACAGCACAAGTCTTACGAGTCCCCCTCACCTCTGTCTCTCTGTCTCTCTCTCTCTCTCTCTCTCTCTCTCTCTCTCTCTCTCAGTCTTTCTCTCTCTCTCTCTGAGAAAGACATCTTTCTCTCTTTCTGTCTCTTTATTCTATATATTTATACTAATGATTTCCTAGAAGTTTCTCTGACCAGTTAGAATCCTCTAAACATCTGTTATTTTTATTGGACACATCTAAAGAATCTTCATGCTTGTTTTCAGCTTCAGCATTTTCACAATTCCCATTCCTTTCTACTAGAAATTCTTCTAATAACACAACAATGCACTGTGGACCATGACTAAGCAGTACACCCCCTGCTGGTCTATTCAGTTCTTAACAGAAATGAATGTTTACAATAGATTCTTCTGTCCATCATTTCACTACTGCTGAACAACTGGACAGAATGTAAGTAAGCTAATATTCTACCCTAATCTCTGTGTATAAATTTCCCCTAAAACTCATACTTTCTTCAGCTTTGATGCAACAGTGTTCTTGCTTACCAACATGGACACAACCATTCCAGTCTTGTCAATTGGAGAGAAAGAGTGAAACCCATTGCCTGTTGGATTTTTGAAAATGTCTATGTTTTGGCGGCTGGAAAACAACTGCAGACCTGGATTTTCTCAGTGTCTCCCGTACATTGTGTAGAGCTCATTTGTTTATCTACAGTCCTGTCAGCTGTTTATATTAAATATTTGGTTCTGATGGTGAAGTTTTGGAGGGGGGTGTGATATGATTTGTAAAATAGTATGTGGTGGTTTGATGTGAAGGTGGGAAATCTGCTGCATGGACTGAATTAGATTATAACATTATAACAAAGTAAATATTTGGAAATTATTTTATATGTATTCAACAGTGTGTAAATGCTCACACAACCTCACCTGAGTGTCTCCCCGGACGACCCCCTTCTCTTCCACAGGTTTACGAGGCTGCTGGAGCGGCTGGCAGCTGAAGAAGCCTTCCCTCCATCCCCCACGTGCATGCGGACTACAGTGGACGTGGTGAAGGCGCTGCGGACATTACGCTCTGGTTTTGCCAAGATGATGTACACCTTTGGAACAAACATGCAGCCCAGAGCCACTGTGGCACTCAGACTCACTGAGAAGCACATGGTCACAATCTTGTAGTTGGAGCCAAAGTAGATGGGCACAAAGGCCAGCCAGATGATGCAGGTGGTGTACATGGTGAAGGCGATGTACTTCGCTTCGTTAAAGTTCGCTGGGACGTTCCGTGTTTTGAAAGCGTAGAAAGTGCAGCTCATTATTAGCAAACCATTGTAGCCCAGAGGTGTCACCACACCTAAGTTGGTGGTATTGCAGATCAGGTTGACCTCCCGGATGGATGGATAGTCAAAGATAACGTCTGGTGGCTCTAGGACAAAAAGTGCCACAATAATGCTGAGCTGCAAAAGAATGAGGATGAAGGCTATGGCTAACTGGGCACAGGCGCTCATAAATCTTGGCTTTTTCGTGCAAATTTTTTTCTTGCTTCCAGCCAAAATCCGAGCAATCCGATTGGTTTTTGTGACCAGAGCTGAGTAGCTCATGGCCGGCGAAAGTCCGACCCCCAGGCGCTGCAGGTAGCAGTGGACCACATGTGGCTTAGCGATGAGGCAGAATGTACACAGGTAGCCCAGGCAGATTCCAGCTAATATAATGTAGCAAAGCTCGCGGCTGGATGACTTGACCACTGGAGTGTCACGATACACCACAAAGACTGCAGTAACGAAGAAGGTAGCCATCAGACCCAGACAGGAGAAGACCACTGCTGCTATGGGTTCAGGGTCACCCCACCTCAGATACTCCACCGGGATAGGGTCACAGCCTGGGAAAAAGAGGGGGAGAGAGAGGGAGAGACACTGTTCATAAAGAATCTGAAGACTTACAGACCTCTAGTAGGTCCCCCTTTTTGGCATCAGGGTGATGACAGCCCTCCTGCAACTCACAGGCAGGCAGCCATCTGCTACACTCTCATTCATAACAGCCAGCAAATCATCACCTGATTCCAACCAAAACGCAATACAGAACTCCATCGGCAGGCCATTAATGACAAGAGCAACCCTGCATGCCCTGTAAGAAGCATGAAGCCCCTGCACACCCTGTGGCCTTTCCAACTCCCCGATCAACCATTCAGGGATTTGCAAGCCCAGGACAAGTTCACTATCGTCCTCATATTTGTGTGGCCTGCTGGTGGAGCCTCATATATCTCTAACCCTCCTCAAAGAGTAAATAAGTTGGGTCTGGCCATTTACCCTCTCAGTAGAGACATCCATCTACATTAGCCTCTGAATGTGGACTAAAGCCCTGTGTGCTCTGTGACACAGTGCGGTTACAGGAGTAGTCTTTTTGGACTGTAGGACACCAGCATGACCTTGGTCATCAGAAGAAGCTGTCCATCATAGCATTCCAGACGCCTCACCGAGGGATACATGTGCCGCAAAATATTAAAACTGTAGTGTTGGCTTAATTTTAAGTTGCTTAATTTTAGTCTTCACTAAATCCCACCACTGATGCAGATAACTAAAACATTCTTTCTGTAATTTAAAGGAAACCCAGAAAGTTCAAAATAAAAAGTTAAAATGGTAATATGCCAAGAAAATGTACACATGACAATGCTATAATCCAAAAAAACAGCCACACACCCTTTAATGACACTTAGAGCTTGAGACAGCCAACGTATCGCATGCTGTGACGCAGCATGGGGCTCTGTGTGATTCCAGTCCAAACCATCACCTTCTGTGCAGTTAAAATCCCTGCCCATAAATAAATAATCCTCAGGATTTTAATGTTATAAAAGCAGTCTGACAGAATAAATCATCTCTTTCAGTACCAACAACAGTAACATAGGCATTTACAATATTGACCCAAACCTCCCCTCAGTCACATGCTGCACTTTGTCAGAGATCAGGAAAAGGAAAAGCCCAACCCCACCCCCCTGTAGAGCTCATATGGCTAAAATGAATCTCTCAACCCCACTCAGTTTCACTGGCCCTATCGCTATGTGTCTCATGAAGCAGCAAAATATCAACTTGCTTTTGTTCAAAAAGGTCAAAATTCAAAGCCCTCTTATTAACATCCTGAGCTCCATTCACATTTAAAGTGCCTCACTAGAGCGTCTGGCTCAAGGCAGCACCAGACAAAGCAAATCTGAGAGGTCAAAAAAACATCCTCATTCTGCAGACGCCGTTTCAGTTTTGTCTCATTTGGTCTGTAAATGTCCTCCTGTGACTTGGTCATCCTCTTCGGACTTCATAATGGACTGAACAGAATCAGCCAATTACCGCTTAATCCTCAACCGTAACATTTTTAAGATCGTAGGTGCAGGAATTGACCTTATCTTCACAAATGTATGCATTGTCCTTCGGCTGCGTCTGCTTCTAACTGTTCTTCATCATCACACTCCTCACTCTGTATCCCATCACATGCTATGCTTTCCCAATCATTCCCACCAGGTTTACTTCCATCTGACAGATGCGTTCCATCTGACAGATCACAATATTAGCACAGCCCCCTGGTGCATTTGCTCTCCCAAGTTTGTTCAGTGGGGTTTTGTCGATTGCATTTGCCCGACAGCATTTGGTCGACTGATTTTATAGTCTAGGTTTAATTTGCTGTGTTTTATTTGCTGTGTTTGCCAGATGGATTTGGTCAACACAGTTTCATCAATTGGGTTTGGTGGACTTTGTTTTATTTGGCTGCATTTGATCAGCTGGTTTGATTGGGTTTCTCCAATGCATGACCACAGTATAATAAACAAAAAAGTAAGAAACTGCAGCTTTAATTCTTTGATTGCCGGAGTTTGATTGGCTCATTTGACTGCTTACGTTATATCGACTGGGTTTGGTGGGCTGCATTTGATTGGCTGGGACTGATCTAAGTTTGATTGTTGCGTCCTCTTCAACTCACTACCGCAGGATAATAAAGGAAAAAATCTGAAGCAGCAGAAAAGATGACAAAAAAGTATGCAGACCAAGACAACAGGCAACACAGTTCAGTAAAGTGAGTAACAACCTCAGGACTCCTGTGGTAAAAGGGGGTCTACAGGGGGTGATTTTTGCATAATTATAGCTTTGATTCTTGAAGACTTTTATATCTGTTTTTGTTTTTTGGTTTGTTTACAGACGCACCTGTGAGGTCATTTGTAGGCCATGAGCCGAGTTCACATGCCCTGCAGGTGTATTCATCAAACACAAACTCGTTCTCCTTACAGGGGGTGCATGTCCAACAGCAGCTCACCTCACCCTTACGGATCACCTACAGAGAGAGCGCGAGATAGAATGAGAGAGATGCAAAGAGAGAGAGTCGGAGAGAGAGAGAGAAAGATAATACTTTATTAGTTCCACAAGTGGGAAATTTACATTTCTATGGCAGTAAGTGGACAGTACAAATGTAAGACCAGCAAAAAACAATAAAATAAAGCTATACATAACGGTATAGTATAAAAATGCGCACTATAAAAATATTACAAAAATATAAATGTAGACATATGTGTATCGCAAAAAAAAAAGGAAATATAAACCTGTCACGGTTCGGCCAGTGGCAGGCTTATAGCCACTGCTTTTTAGTTAGTTTTCTGGTTCTGTTCTGTTTGTTCTT
>JBBPDB010007526.1:0-13237 GCA_037974465.1 Brachypetersius altus | reverse complement strand
TATTTAAAGTTATTTTTTCAATTTTCCTTTTGATGTGCTATCTGTCACTGTTAAAATAAACCTACCATTAAAATGATGCTGTTCTGAGACTTTTCATTTCTTTGTCAAAGGACAAACGTACAAAATCAGCGAGGGGTCAAATAATTATTTCCTCCACTGTATATGTATGTGCTTGTGTACGTAATAAAAAAGAACATGCAAATCAGGTCACCTGCAAAAGTAAAGTAGTTTAATATATATATGGGAAATGCGCTGTCTCCCGTAAAACATTTCAGTCGGTCAAAGTTTGTACCGATCAGGCAGCAACATGGCGGCTTTCGGTGCACGCGTGTGCGGAACCGATTGGCCAGGCAGCATGGATCGGGTACTGACAAGAATTCATTGTCTGAGCGCTGTGTGTTACCTATTTCCTGTTTATGTACCACGTGATGATGTCATTCGTGTCACATGACTAGTGCATGTGACACTAGAACCCTTGGGGTCCAGTGGCTTTAAGTGTATTCTTCTCCTGTTCACATATTCTCCCTCTCTCACACACACATATACATACACACCATTTTTGCTGTCTGAAGCCTTCATTATCATCACAGAGAGCAAAGTCAGCTCTCTTTCTACCTCATCCGCCATGACCCCATCCCTGATCTTTACAACCATCCCATGCATTCTCTGAAACCCTTCAAACTTCATTAAAGTGGGAAACCATCCGAGTTCCTTCCAGGCTGAGGTTACTGGAGTTCAGCCTGATTGGACAAGAAGAAAGTCACACAGTCCATAAAATGCCAAAGTCCGAAAGAAAACAAACCAGCATGTTACTGATTTAAAACCAGGACCAGAACATGAGGAGCCTTCAGCGTCTCCATGTTTTATGTGCAAATAGTGAGAATGATCCAGATCAGTTTTGTGAGTAAACAGTCAAAATGACCCAAAACTGTTCAATGTGAAAAAAATCCAGATCGGTTTTGTGTGTAAACAGTAATTGATGTTTTAGGAGCTGGTCAGTGTCAAGATGAAAGTACACAGTTAGCCCAGTGTAGCATGAAACACAAACCCAAGCGCGGAGAAACATGAGAGAGTCTGTTGTTCACGCTTTTTGATCTGAGAAAACTCTCTGAATAGAGTAAAGATTCCCACCTGGAATCAACATTCTCACACATACGCACACACACACACACACACACACACACACACACACACACACACACACACACACAAGTCAAAGACAACCAGAATACTCACAGTCCAGAAGAGATAAACTGTGCTGGGGGGCAAGATAATGGCTCAGTGACTGAGCAATGTCTACAGCCTTGACGTGTCGCATGACTAGTGTGTTTTTAGAAATGTTACACTTTTAAGAAATGTAATAATTGAAATTGATAATTGAGAAAATAAGGTGGTTCAAAGCTCAATCTGTATATTTCAATCTGTAAGTGTTAGCACTGACACACTGGGCTGTAAATCACTGTAGTTTTACACCCTGAGAGGCAGATAAAGATATCAGCCCATTCAGAGCAGTGATTTAGACCTGCATCTGAATCCTCAATGGGTTCCGCACGTGTGTCCTTGGGGAGATGTACGTGTTCTTCATACATAATGAAATGAATTAAATGAAGCACTAAATGAATAAGGAGCTTCCTGGAGAGAGAGAGAGAGAGAGAGAGAGAGAGAGAGGGAGAGAGAGGGAGCGGGAGGGAGAGAAAGAGTGATTGAGTGAGTGAGTGAGTGAATGAGAGAGGAGCAGTTTAACAAGGTTTAGTATGACTCATCCTCTTTTGTTTTTCATGACCACCATACTGTATCACACACACAGTGCCACACATATTTATTATGTATATGTAACTATATAAATGTATGCTTAATTAGAATGCTTAGAATGCCAACTAATCTGTACTCAATTATCAAAACACCATCCAATCAGTTTTGTTGTCAGAATGTCAACCAATCAGCAATACGTAACCAGAATCCCAACCAATTAGCTCTCAATAGCCCGAATGCTAACAATCAACCGTAATTAGACTGCCAACTCAACTCTCAATGGCTTGACTGCCAACCAAATTTTTAAATGGCCAAACAATCAGCTTATAAACTAGCTCTGGTGTGACCCGGTCTGAATGAGTTTGAGGACACCATAAATGCACCACAGCACAGTTAGACCATCTGCCCTGAAACAGTGGCATCAAGTTTAATCAGTCTCAGATTTGAGCAAATAATTGTTAACTGCACAAAACACTGTGATTATGCTTATGGTGTTCAGGCACAGCCACGCAGAGTGTCGCTCCCATAATCTGTGGAGGAGAACCAGCTCTGAACATTAAGAATGAAAGAACTTTACCCGTGTTAAAGTTTGTAGGCCTTCCACACATTTGTATGTGCCTCTGAGGGCAAGTTTCATCATTCGGTGGGCACTGTGTGTCCTTGACAGTCTCAGCACTGCAGTGTGTGAGTGTATGTGTGTCACTGAAGTGAATACAGCCACATGTAGCCTAACAGAGATTTCACTATACATGCTGTTTATTCGCTGTGTGTGTGAGAGAGTGGTGTGTGTGTGTGTGTGTGTGTGTGTGTGGCAGTGCAGTTACCTATGGGGGGCCATAGTTACCAGTTAATTCAACAATGCATAAATCTTTTGTTTGATTGCAGTTTGTGTGTGTGCTTGTGTGAGTGTGTGAGTGCAAAAATGTGTTTGTGTGTGTATGTGTTTGTGTGTGTGTATGTGTGTGAGCTCGCATGGTGTGTCTGTGTGTGCATGTGTGTTAATGTGTGTTAATGTGTGTGTGTGTGTGTGTGTGTGTGTGGATTATCATCAGCAGCTTTATGATGAAAATAAAGAGACAAAAAAGTCTTTTTCAGGATAGTCCACAACACATCCGTCTTACTGACAACAGACACACACAAACAAACATCGCAAGAAGATGGGTCAGTGCTCATGAATATTTATGAGCCACTATTCAGTCATGAGAGGAATATGTAAATGCGGTGGGAGTCATCTGCAAAAAAAGTTAAATCTTTCAGGAATAAATACTTTCTCGGCTTCTGTCAAGAAGTGGGACTGAAGGAAGCCGGGAGGTTAGGACAAATGTGAGACCTTTACTGACCTTTAAGGCAAGACGCTACAGGTGAAATGGCTCAGGACAGGTATCACCAAGAGTCTGTATACCCGTTACTCACACTCTTTTTTTTTGTATCGAAAGTTTCTTAAAAGATGACCTTTGGATATGCAAATGGGATGTTCTCTATTAAAATATGCATTAATCTGCATGCTAATGTATTGCATATTAAAAACAAAAATCCAGCCTTTGGATTACAGAATTGGTGGATTGTCTATTTAAATACAAAGTAATGAAGCAAGAAAATTATTGTCTATTAAAGTAATGTTACACCTAGACTTTTCTGTCATTGTTTTGTTGAGGTGAGGCATTTGATTTAGAACAATAGTGACCAAAGAGCTTGTTGCAGCTATTTCGGCTTTAGCAGATGACATGGAAAACAATTAGTCATCAGCAATAGATGCATTTGATAGCTTGTTTTTCTCTCACAGTTTCCAGCTTAACTGGACTTGACATGGAAGGGTGCCAACCAATCTAACACAGGTGTTACAGGCAGAGTGGGGAGTCATGTTGCACAGCCGTAGGATGTTTTAAATAAAGTCAGCACACGTAGCACAGACAGTGCAAGAAATATGATAGCTGCTGCGAGACATCTGCCTTTTGAACATGCCCCATGTGTCACGTACATTCTCAACCGTTCTGTCACAGTATGTCTGCAGAAGGTTCGTTTCTTACCCACAACCTGTGAGATAGCTGAGGCACTCTTCCAGGCTGTGTTCTTGCCCTACGGCATCCTGGAGGACATCCTGTCCTGGCCAAATGCAAAAAAGTTGTGAGCCACTTCAAACACAGTTCAGCAAGTGCTGCAGAACAAATTGGACGTGTATAAAAGAAGGAGTCGCTTGTTCCAACCAGATAGAATTACACATTACACATGAAAAAAGCATCCGCAGAAACTAATAACCACTTAGGGATTTCCTCACTACAAACAACATCAGGACTATACCACACTGGACCTGAGATTCAAGGACCGCAAGTGTATACCAAGAGCTGAGAGGAGTGAGGTGTGGGCCTCAGTCACCAACTTATTCTGGAGTGTTGCAAAGAAACCTGTGGAAGCAACAACATCAGAGCCATCAAGGAAAGAGTTAGCCCTATTAGCTGCTTCATCAGAGTCTGGTTCTTAATAGGAAGAAGACTCAGTTATGAACGTGTTGATACAGAGCGGAGCCCACAGTCAAAACAGTTGTTTCTAACAGGGACAATTGCTACTGAACATAGACTGTTTATGCTGCTACCTGATAAAAAATGTTTCTGCTGGTACCTGTTTAAAAAAAACCTGTTACTCAGGAAGGTGCCTGTTATAATATTGTGATCGTGTCTCTAGATTGTTTTGGTTTCATGTTTGATTTGATTACATTAATGTTTAAGTTAAGATTTACACGAAATATTTTAACTGCAACTGTGTAAAGGTAATAGTGATGTAAAAAGTAACTTATTTGTTTAATCATGCAATTAATGGAGATTTTAAAAAAATTGCCCAGCATTAAGATTTTTAGATTTGGCTTAAAACAACAAAGCCTGTAATGTCCACAAAGAAAGATTTTTTTCTATGTACCATATATGTCCCCATTTCACTCTGATGAGATGCTAATAGAACTAGAAAAGGAGGTGTGCCATTTCCAGGCCCTGGGAAATGTACTCATATGTGGGGAATTTAATGCTAGAACCGGAACACACTTCTCAATCATAAATGGCACAATGCATAGTAAATACACAGTTGAGGACAATATGAGGAGAAGTGAAAAGTTTATTGAATAATAGAAGTACCAACGGGGAGCTAAGGAAGTAGTAAGCGTTAAATCACAGAAATAAAGAATGGTTGAATGCCAACAGGCTCAGTCAGTACACAAGAAAGCAGACAGACAAAATGGGGACGGAGAAATACAAAATGGTGGCTGGCAAAATTCGAGGTTTAGTAACAGGATCTAACCAGTGAAGCAAACTCCCGTCAAAAGAATCATCCAAAAGCAAAGTCAAAAACAAAGCAAGGTCAAAAAACAGATAATCCACAAAAAGGCAAACAAAGAGGAATCCAAGGCGACCACATGACTGGGTAGAGTTCCTAAGCGGAGCAGAGTATACCCAGAACTCGTTGCACCACACTTCGACCACCCTATGCTTGGGCATCAGCCCCCACTCTGTCCCTAGGATGGAGAGCCTTCTGACGTGCCAGAAGTAGACTGGTACCGCAGGGTAGAGCGGGTGTGGGAGAGGTCACACACATCCATCAGCGGGGCTGTGAGGAATTTTAAACAACAGGCGGATCAGTGTCAGAGGGAGGCGTCGGTGTTCTGGACAGGGGATCGGGTCTGGCTGTCTTGTGTATGCTGGCACAAAGGTTTGTTGGTCCTTATAAAGTACTTAATCAAGTTAATTCTGATGACATGTCCATCTGTCTTGTGTTTAATTTAAGTGTTTCATTGAGAGCGTTATTGGCCATGTCATGTGATTGGTTGTTTGCATCTCGTCCCTGAGTATAAAGCCCAGCTGATCCACATGGGTAGTTGTGTGCGGTCACCAAGATTCCACTGAGCTTCGCAGCCAAGCTCTCGATCAAGCTGACATCCGGGTTAGTCTCTTTGTCACTTGTAGTAAAACTTTATCTAATGCCTGTGCTCCTAGAGAAGGAGAAACTGACTGTGTGGCAAGACTGCTCCTGCATGTCTGCAACCATCGTGCTCCGGGTGGCAGCTGGACAAGGGGACACTTACAGGATGATCCTACATGAACTGAAGCGCCCACATGTTAGTGACTGTTGCCTCCTCTCTGTGTCTCCCTCTTGTCTTTACAGGCGTGGTTAGTGAGCAGTGCTCATCCAAGCCTCTCTGCTGTCTCTGACAAGTAGCCAAGCATCTCCACCTGTCGTGAAGCTGCTTCCAGTCTGAAGCAAAGGTCCTCCAGAATTGGTCCCTGCGTTTGTTATAGTGAATCTTGTTTTCATTGGGAGCTATGTGAAGCTCAGTCTAGTGCTTGTGTTCATTAAAGACTTGACATGACAGTATATGAATGACCTTATCTACACCTGTTTCTTCACTGGTTCCAGTCAAATACGAGGATTTGTCTTTGAAAGTTCTTCAGGGAGCCTAGAGAACTGTTCCTCAAGACTACATTAAAAATGCTAGAATTTCTGGTTCTTTGGAAGTGAAATATGAAGAAATAGATTTTCCACACTCTTGTACATGTGGTGCTGCATCAACACTGAATTACAGTCCTCACTATAAATCTGTTGTGCTCCTCCTCTCCAAACATGCTGCAGGTTGCTGGGGTGGGGGGTTTGGAGAGGGCCCCAAATCATATCTTTTTTCCAGAGATTTGATGCAACAGCCCTGCAGCCGGCTTGCCAAAACCAACTTCACACTGCAGGGGTACAGCTGTCTCCTATCAGACCCAGAAGCTGTAGGTTCAGGCCGAGAGAGGCAGCCATGGTGTCAGGTGCGCCTGAGGGATGGGTCAGTGCACAGGTCAGATCTGCAGCTGAAGCTCAGGAGACCAAACAGACCACACCCAAACTCTTTCTCCCTTTACGTGCCCCCACTCTTTCACTCTCTCTCTCTCTCTCTCTCTCTCTCTCTCCCCTGAAAACTGTCATGGTCCTGATCTCACCCAAACCTGCTCCGAGTATAAATGAGAGGGAAAGTGAGGGGAAGATAAAGAGTTGGAGGGATTTAATTCTTTTATATTTTATTTTTTCACTCATGATACTCGTCCACAATTCATTTCTGTAACTATTCCTTTAGATGTAGACTGTCATACTCTGCCAGTCACAAGTATTAATATATACAAAAAATACACTATATTCTTTATTGACAAATACATTTACAGAATGTTCACTGTCTCAGTTTCTTTATTAGGCAGAAAAGGTCAATTTTCTATTCATCGCCTAAGCTAATTACAATGTAAATCACTAGACAAATGTTTGATATTCAATGAGCCAATGATATGAAATGGTATAGTGTATCAGAAGACAACAGACAGCCTACAATTTAACTCTGCCATCATCACACAACCAGTTAACAGGATGTCAGACATGCACAGATTTTTCTGTGATATATAGTTGTTGTTTTTTTTAACATATTTTAATTACTAGTTTACTTTTCAACACGTTCCCAATGCCTTACAAGAATAAAAACCTGCAGCTTATGAAGAATTAATGGATAAGAAGTAAAAACTTGTGGTACTGGAGATCTACAGTCCTTGTCCCTGAGTGGTTTTAGTCCATGGTGTCTGTTCTCGCACTGGTAAGGTTGTCTCCATCTGGCCGGGGTGCTCAGCAAGTTTCTGCTCTGCCTCTGAATGAAGCGATGCTGGTGTTTGACAGCTGGGACCTGCTGAGGGTGGAAGTCGTGTCCACTCTGGTCACATCACTGCCAGCAGTAACTCACAGGAGCAGACTGCAGGGTCAGGGGGTCTTCGACAGGGAGGGGGCTGCAAACACACTGCACTTTGCTAAATAACTTTAAAAACATTGGAACAAGACACCACTTCGTATGTTCCTAATGCATTCAGCCATCAACACCATAAAGCAGTTATCGCAACAACATTTCTAGTTAAACAGGTGTTTATTGTCATTTCAGAACCACAGTTCACTGAGAAACTAAACAACATTCCTTCAGGACCATTATGTTTCTCCAATAATGTTCCTCTGTACGAGATAAGATAGTTTAGAAATTTCCGTTTTGTTTTTTTTATTAAAAAGCGTTTCGTTTTGGGGATTTTGGTGTATAATTACATTTTAACAGCAGCATGAAGAATAAACCAGGATCATTAGCAAATATTCAGTGTTTTTAATGAACACAGCTGCTTTGTGTGCCTGATAAAAGGCAGTATGCGTGTGCCGCAATTCTTCTCTCTCCACATGCTCCTTAAATAACCAAACGATTCTTCATTGCTGTTATCTTTCCTGACCACCAGTCTGAGGCCCCACACAATAATGGCTCCGCACATTAAAAAGGGCTTCAACCCATTTCCTCACAAATGCAATTAATATAAAGTACAGCTGTAATGAAGGGGCTCCACTGAGGGACCTGGAGAACAAGGATCTCATGAGGTTAGATTCAGAGGACAAGCAAATGTCCAGACCGACACAAAGAGCATCTCTGAAACAGAACTAAAACAGGACTGACCACAGCAGGCAAAAGACACAGCCTTATTCACCACAGTCTGTCTGTCTGTCTGTCTGTCTGTCATATTATTAAACTGGTACATTTACACAGTATAATGATTCTTATAATATTAGACAGAGGTGTGACTGAGGTGTCAGAGGTGTGTGTGTGTGTGTGTGTGTACCTGGGCCAGAACAAAATGAAGCTCAGTCAATATGCTCCGGTACAGCATTCACGAAAACTCCAATAGTGAGAGAAACAGAGAGGGAGAGAAAGAAAGAGAGAGGAGAGGGAGAAGAGAAGGAGAAGGAGACACAAAGAGGAGAGAGTACCAGAATAATGTCCTTATTAATTGCTAGGTGGTACTTGCCTCTGGACCAACAGGTCATAGGTTTGAATCCTACCTTTAGCATACCTCCACTGGGTTCCTGAGCAAGACCCTTAACCCTTAAGGTGCTCCAGGGAGACTGTCCCCTGTAGTTAGGGAATGGATATTGCATGGATAAAAGCGTCGGCTAAACACTGTAAATGTAATGTATGCTTTAAATGTTGAACTGCATAAGATGAGAGCAGCTCCCACCACCCATTTTCATCCATCCTGAAACATAAAAGACATGGTAATAGAGAGTGAGTTAATATTCCCTCTGTGGTTCAGTGGTAAAATACAATATGATGAATGAAGAGTCAGAAAATGCACCAGCTTGATACCCTGCAGAATTGTTTTTTAACACCAACATTTTTGGCCATAAAACCAATCTTTTCATTCACTGTGTTGCAATGGTTCCAGCACTCATGGTAAGGTGAAAAATGTTGAATTTGGGTTCATAAGGTTAAAATATGGTTAAAATCCCTGTCACATTGTGCTCAGATTTATGTTTACAGTAAGCTAATCAGCCAACATTAGGCTAAAAAGGCTAATCATGCTTTTTTCGGTTAGCTTAGAGGGAGAATTAGGGAGAATGAGAGATAATGAGCTTCCACTCTGAGGAAGTGTGAGGCATGTAACGCCTTTAGCGAAATAGAAATTGGTATGTTGCATCAAGATGGGGACTGTTAATTGTAGTTTTTATTTATACTTGTACTTTATTTATGCTTTATTTTCTTTTTTTCTTATTCTATTTTTGTGATGGTGGTACTTATTTCTTCTTTATTTAATTTAAGCTTTTTTAATTTGGGGCTACTTTTCTTATTTGTATTTATACTTATATTTTTCTTTTTCATTTATAATGTTTTTGTGAAATCGATTTTTATCATGTGTAGCACAGTCTTTTGCCAGAAAAAAAAGCATTTCACTGTATGTGTCAGGTCGCCTTTCCCTCTCCTGACACAGGTTGCAGGCACACACAACAGGGCTAGTCAATATCGTTTATTTTATTTTCAAAACCAAGCAAAACAAAACTGACTCGAGGGTCATACACAGGACTATAGTTTTACCTCACGGATAACAGGAGAAACATAGACTTCACTAATAGTAGTTTGACGGTGGACCAGCACTGAACACAAACCCCTTAAATACCCATAAACTAAAACCGAAGCACCAATAACTAACCACAAGCACTTAACACAAATACAGCTATAACCATCAATTACCCATCAGTCAACCTTCATAATAAAGATTCCCCAAACAAAAGCCCAAAACCAAAACCAGAAAAGAACGGCTTCTAGTGGCTTCCTATCATTTACGGTCCCCAGTCCTGACAGTATGTTGTAACAGCTATTACTGCATGTGACAAATAAATCTCTTGAACTCTGAGTATTTGAGTATTTGCAAAAGATTTTAATGTAAGCTTTGTTGGATCTTTTCTTTTCCGTAGCTTGTAGTGCTTTGGGGTCAAGGGCAGGCAGACAATGAGAGCCATTGACACATGGCCATTGTGCCACTGACAGGGGGAGGGGAAGTTACAGATGGGAAACACCAATCTAATCAATATACATGTGAAAGAGCAGAGAAAGCCTTGGTAGTCTGACTTTTGTACAATTTCTAGTGAAACTACATAACATTTGTATAATGTAAAGGTGTGGCAAACTGCCTCAACGTGCCTGACAGGCCTCGGACCACAGAGGGTTAGAAAGAGGTATAATATGTCACCTTTAAGGAGGAATTTTTAACTCAGTTTCAATCGGTTTCACTCTAATAAAGAGTAAACTTAAACCGGTGTTACCTGGAAAGTTCAATACTAAACATTCTAATGAGCTCGAACTGCTGATTAACAATACAGGTTATTTGACTTTTTTTGTGATCAAAAGATTATATTACATTTTAAAAACAAAAGTGAAGTCGCAGCCATTTCAAAAAGCATTCTCACCATGGGTTAATGGACATTCAAGATTATAGTAAATATGGCATTTTCTTGCTCTCACTTATACATCTGACAGTTGATCGATAACTAAATCACACTAAAATCGGAGTTCAAACAGCGGATGGACTATCTGACAAATAGTATGAGCGTCATGCAGGACACTTGCAGGACACAACACATGCAACTAGGAAACACAGATGTACTGATTTACATTTTATACGATTTCACATTTGATTGCCTGACACATGTTAGAGTAACACTGGCACATTAGATTAGATTAGATTAGATTCAACTTTATTGTCATTACACATGTACAGGTACAAGGCAACGAATTGCATTACCCTGCTAATCTGTTGTTTTGGTTATAATAACCATCTTTACTCATTCATCCCAGGATCGTGACACATCCTTACTATGGCACTGTAACCCTAGCAACCGCAGCTTGTGCTGTTGAACAACAAATGTGATTATGATGCAGTACAAGTCATAAATCAAAGTCAAATGGCTGACACCAGCATCGAGGTGAACGTATCACTAATGAGAAGGTATTTATAAAAATGAACACATTTATTAAAAAAAACAGATACAATAACATAGAGATCTCAGGCTGCCGCTATCTGTATCAACATTCGCAGCAGCAGGTAGAACTGTAAAAAAAGCTATACATCCATAAAGTATCTACACGTAATTACAGGTCACACATGTATTACATACTTAAGTATCTTTGTAATACTACTTCTAGTATTATATTATGATGAGTATTATATGTTGACCAAGAATATCTAAATGTAATAGGTATAATATGTAAGTATCCATTAATAATAACATGCCGCATATGGTATATGATGGGTTACTGCTGTTTTTCTTTGTTTCGTCTACACAGTCATATCCCAAAAATGTATGAGAGCAAACACAAATCTGTCATGGCTCAGTGCATTCTGTCCCTCTCTCTCACACACATGCACATGTGTAATGTGAACAGACTAGTAAAAACCTGTGTGGTTTCGAAGCGAGTGTGTGTTTGTGTGTGTGTGTGTGTGTGTGTGTGTGCCTGCAGCAGACAACTCTTTAAATAGCAGTACTCCGTTCAAATCTGGCCCTGGGTTATAGCAGGTCATGTGCTGCCTCACCCTCTCTCTCACAGACTCACTCACATACACTCATCCTTTCTCTGTGTGTGTGTGGATTGAGCTGAAGGCATATTTAACGTTAACTCTGATGAGATTTGCCACCTCACTCTCTTCATGACGTCATAAAGTGACAGGAGGAGCCCATGAAGTGTCTCCATGGCAACGGCGATGAACAGAAAAAAGACAGGCACACCACACCTGGGCGCACCTGGGGCCTCATTTATCAGGCGTGTGTAAGTATAGATCTGTGCTTAAAGGGTGCGTACGATCGTTTCTGTGCAAAGTGTGGAATTTATGAACCTGTACTTGTGCTTAGAAATGTGCGTAAATATACACACACCTCTGACCACACGTACGCACAACCGCCAGTGGTAGAATTGTGAAACTGCATGTTCGAACCTCGCAGCAATGTGACCATATGTGTTGAGTGTCATTTGATTCATAATTACTACATGTATTAATTATCAAAATTTAAATAAGTTATGTGCATATTAAGGCATATATGGGATATGTGTTCTAAAATTTTACATGGCTCATCTTGCACTGCTTGTAAATATACTCAACTTAAATACTTAACACTCTTTATAAAATGTTAATTTCTTATTATTGTATCTATTTTCTACTTTTTATTTTTTATATATAAAATAAATAAGACAAATTAAAGTGTTCTAGGAGCATATTTGGGGGCATATTCAGGGTTTACACTAGACATTTTTTAACCACAGCACAAATTAGTGTTTTGTCACAATTCACGGGAGCTCTTGGAACGCAACCCCGTGAATGTCAGGGGTTTACTTATATATGAAGTCGTTTCTGAATGCTGATATCTGATATGTGTTCTGTGCTCTTTTTTGCACAGTACTGTGAATACAGATTCACAGGGGCACAAGTAGCGTTGCAATGAGATGGAAGGGTTGCACTGGCCGAGAGGGGCCGCTAAGAGGGAGACGGAGTAACAACGAACCCCCAAGAAGACAGAGACGGCAAGAGAGTGGCCATGACAGATGACTGTCAAAGAGCTGCAGTCAGAGGATACTACTGTCAGTTTATACCAAGATTTGCAAGGAAGGCTGGGGCCCTGCATGGCCTGTTAAAGGGTACCAGGGCCTTGAAGAATGGTGACTACACCCTGCCATTTTACCTCGAAACGAGGAGGAAACACCCTGTGTGGCCAAAGGCTGAATGGCTTAAAGCAGGGGTGTTGAACTCCAGACCTGGAGGGCCGTGGTGATTTCCCTCCTCAGAAACACCTGGTTCACCTCACCAGTTATTCCCAGGTTTAGTGAAAGTGTTTGAATAGGAGGAACCATCAAACTGTGCTGGACCCTCCAGAACTGGAGTTTGACACACCCTGGCTTAAAGCAAAGCAAATAGCCCAAACATACCTAAAATAACAGGAGGGGTCTTGCATCCTAGGCCAACACATTTACAGCTATTTTTCTGTTTGGCATGTTAATGTGTTTTTGTAGAATCAGGTGTACCCAGTGTACATGCATGTGTGCCTTTTAGTTGCAGTGCTTATGTCATGGTGTATGTATAAGGGAAAGGGGAGGACGCAAACTATTGAAGAAAGGGAATACAATGTTTAATGAAGAAAC
>JBBPDB010007461.1:0-13241 GCA_037974465.1 Brachypetersius altus | reverse complement strand
CTCTCTCTCTCTCTCTCTCTCTCTCTCTCTCTCTCTCTCTCTCTCTCTCTCTCTCTCTCTCTCTCTCTCTCTGTTTTGACAGTCCATTTAACAAGATACCATTTGCCATTAGGGCTTAAACACAGGCAGTGATTCTTGCCACAGTTGCCCTTCTTTGAACCACAGGTCAAAATCTTTTGAAGGAAACACCAAGCACAGAAAAGTTAGACCTTAGTTTAAAGGATGTTTGGTTTGATTCTACACTGTGTAGATACAGTGCATCACAATACACTGTGATGTTTTATGATAAGCTTTTATTTTGTCTGAACCCTCCTCCCCACATTCTTTCTCTTTAGTGGCCCTACTGCCTGAAGCGATGCTCCTACTGCAACTTCAACAAGTACATCCCTCGCTCCGTGGACCATGCACTGATGACACAGAGCCTGCAGAAGGAAACTCAGACGCTGCTGCACATCAGCCAGGTTTCTCGGTGTGTGATTCTGCTGACTTTTGTTAAACGAGTAGAGCAGTTTATCCCATGGCTACTTTGTTAAAATAGCTAAATCTACATACACAATCAAATATCTGTTCAATAAAGTCCATCGCTTTGCGTTGAAAAATATCTTAATTCTGTAATATCTTAATTAGTCTGGCATTTTCATGGACAAACTTTTAGTATCTGACAGAAAAAAACAGTAAGGAATAGCCAGGTGTGAAATAATGAAAAGTGAATAAAACACTCTGTTCCTCCAGCATCACCTCTGTGTTTTTCGGTGGTGGGACACCCAGCCTGGCTCAGCCCTCCACTATTGCTGATGTTTTGGAGACAGTATCCAAACATGCACAGCTGTCTCCCAAAGCTGAGGTCACCCTGGAAGTGAACCCCACACCTGTTGGAAAAGCCAGACTCAGAGACTTTGTGGCAGCAGGAGTCAATCGGTTTTCCATTGGAATGCAGGTGATTTTGCCGACACATCACAGTTAACACAGTTCATTTTGGCATTCAGTTGCACACTCAGAGATGATATAATCTCTATAGAAAGCGTAGATGAGAACAAACTTTCTAGAGGAGCTATACATGAGCTAAGGTCACCATGCACAATCCAGGTGTCGGCTAGAGGGGAATAAAGCCCCCCCTTCGTGCTGGGCTGTGGACGTCTCCCAGCACTTTTACAAACAGCGAGATATGCTAATTGGCCATATAGATAGGGCTTGATGAGACCTTTCCAAAGACCCCTCGTTTGCCACAATAGCTCCCGGTGATCCGGTGTTATATCATTTGCCTCGCCCGGGTGTCCCTTTAGTTTTGTCCATGGTGGACAGTATAACGCCGGATCCCCTCCATGTTGGTAAGGGCACGCAGTCCAGCCTCCTGCTAAGTAAAAGTCAGTTGTAATCATGGGCCGTGGCCAATTAGCATATTTACATTTAAGGCATTTATCAGACATTTTTATCCAAAGCGACTTCCATTACCTAACTACAGGGGACAGTCTCTCCCTGGAGCAACTTAGGGTTAAGGGTCTTGCTCAGGGACCCAGTGGTGGTGCTGAAGGTAGGATTCGAACCCATGACCCCTTGGTCTAGAGGCAAGTATCCTACCCACTACGCCACCACCAGCATATCTCGCCATTTGTAATATTTTTTATGCAACATTTTTCTTAGCACAATTAGCTCTAAATGTGTGAAAACTGTGAAAATTGCACTAAATTATGAAAAAATTTAGTCACCTCTAAATTTGTTTTTACAAACGACACCCCACATCTTACTACACCATGTTCTCTGTGCTGTGTTTCCCCCTTATTATATCACAGTTATGATTTTTGTATTTGTGTATACAAAATGAATCCAGACATTTTTTGAAAGCGTTATTTTTTGTTTTCGGTTTTGTGTCGTCCGATATCCAAATTTACAATATCAGTATCGGACATAAAGTGGTTGAAATGGCAATAAACCTACTTTAAAAAAGCTGTGAAGCAGTTCTATATAGTTCCCTTGAAACCATGTAATTAAAGCTAGCAGACTGCACGGTCATGGGTTTGTTTCAGATCCAATACAGCACCAAGTACAGAGTCAACAACAACAACTTGCTGTTCAGTCACTTAAAAACTGCTCTGTTTTTTCAATAGTCTTTAAGCGATGCCAACCTGAGGCTGCTGGGGAGGGATCACAGTCCACAGCACGCTCTCCAGACACTGTCAGAGGCCAGGAGCCTTCGCCCCGGACGCGTGTCGGTGGATGTCATGTTCGGGCTTCCAGACCAAAGCGCAGACTCCTGGCAGAGTGAGCTGAAGGATGTTCTGTCTGTGTGTGATGACCATGTGTCCTTGTACCAGCTGACCCTGGAGAGGGGCACTCATCTCTTCAGACAAGTCCACCTGGGTGAAGTGCATGTGCCTGGTGATGATGTCACTGCCACAATGTACCAGTCTGCTCGGAAGATTCTGGAGAAGGCAGGCTTCCTTCAGTACGAGGTGTCCAACTTCGCCAGAAACGTAAGTTTTCAGAATGGAGGGGGTGTACAACACTCACAATACACACAACACAAGTGGCTTTCGCAACACAATATAAATTTGGAGGTCAAAATGAAATTGCTACCAATAATTTCCTTCAATTTATTAGAAACTACCCTGCCCGCATCATTCACCATAAAAGGGTTTGCAGCCCTCAAGGAGATTCACTCGACCTACTTGTTTGAAATGAAAACAAGAAAACAATAGTCAGTGCAGCCCATCAGAATTCACTTGCCTGTATAATCCCACAGCATTAAAAAAACCTCCAAAACAGACTTTGTTTGTAGCTTTTTACATTCCTCATAATGTCTAGTAACTATTTGTTAATGCTGACAAGAATCTAGCAGGAAAATCAACTTTATTTTTCTCATCGGAATGATGCCTGCCACTCAGATCCTGAAAGTGTTCTATATATCAGACTGACCAAGGCTGTGACTAACTAGTAGTGCTTAATAAAATTAGTAACAAATTTAATGTATCTATTGGATACAATACAGTGGTGTCTCAATTCAGTACATTTTTCAATACAGTATATAAAGATTTACTATAATGTAAGGAATGGCTGAAAATGCGCCATATAGTAACATATTAAAGTTTATTATAGTGTTCAACATAATAAAAACTAATTATTTCAAACCAAACTAGTCTGCCAAGCTTATTCTACAGCCACATGCTAAGCCCATGCTTACACATTAGCCACGAGCTAACATGTTACAGCAGCATGCTATACTTTGATGCAGTATGATAAACTGTATTGAAACATCCCTATCGGTGCTATTTGGTCGAGGAAGAATTTCTAATAAGTATTTTTATTAAGAGAAAGAATGTGAGAAACGTTCTAGTTTATGTCGGTATATGACTAATATGTTTCTAGCATAAAAGCTTACTACTCATTTCACAGCTTGCAGCTTGCAAATTGAAAAAAATAACAGAAATATGAGTATGAGTGAGGACATTGTGACACCCTAGTGCACACATCTACTTTATCATAGCATAACATTTCATAACTTTCAGGCTATTGGTGTGTACTCTTTTTTTGTAGGGGGCTGTTAGTACACACAATATTGGCTACTGGAAGGCACAGCAGTACATAGGTGTTGGACCTGGTAAGTTTACTGTGTTTGAGTTTATTTTGGGGTTTTTTTTGTTGATGAGCTGAGTTATATATCAATATTATCGTTTGTCTGTCAGGGGCACACAGCCGCTTTGTCCCTCACGCAGAGGGAGGGGTTCTGAGGGAGGCACGCACTCAGACGTTAGAGCCGGACGTTTGGATGAGGGAAGTTAAGCAACATGGACATGCAACACGGAGGCGGATTCAGCTTAGCCATCTTGGCCTGTGAGGATTATTCATTACACACAAAAACATACACACACACATGTACACTATCTGCTATCAGATAAAGCCTTTTTATTCAACTGACCTGTATATTATGGGTAAATGTGAAAATGCTTCTGCCCAAACACTTCTAGAAAAACCATCTAATGAAGGTCACAATGAAACGAGTACATTATTAATTTTTTTAATACTAAACTGTAAAGTGCTGTGGTCTGCAATGCAGATAGCACAGACCTGTCCACTGTCCCTGTTATGGCTGTGGTCCACATTTAAACAGCTCTGATTGTCAGCTTATGCCACACACACAAACACACACACACTAATTGAAGATGTACATCCTGAATAGACAGGTAGTGCAGGGTGCTGATGAGCGAAGTTGAGGTCTTTCTTGTGTTTATAGGCTGGAGGAGGTGCTGGTTATGGGACTACGCATGAATGAAGGAATCTCTCACCAGGTATCGCAGTGATTCAGCTGTTCTGCTGCATTTATGCAATAACATACACTGTATGTCCAAAAGTCATTAAGTGGTCCTTCCAGTACGTGAATTCTGTTGCTTTAAAGTACACCCATTGCTTACACAGATGTTCAATAATGCACACAGATTAGAGAAGCCCTGTCAATAGAATGGGACACTCTAGTGGCTAAATGCAGTCAAATCCTCACAACAGTGTAAAGCTTTCTCTGAATAGTAGAGACAAACTACAGAAAGGAGAGAAACTACAGTATATTGTGATTTTGGAAGAAATGCTGTAAAAGAAGGTATCTGGTTACTTTTGGACATACAGTGTAAATAGTCTATCTAAACAAAATGTCTTGTTTTCAATGAGGCAATTAAATGAGAAAACCATTCTTTATTTAATGTTATTAGTGTTTTGTGATAAATAATTTTGGACCATTTCCCTCAGTCCAATCATTGTGAAAGCTCATGGTATACAAGAGAGGTGCTATTTTCATATAATGTAAAACGCTGAAACCAAAATGTAATTGTATTTTATTATAATGTTTAACTTGATAACTGCAGAGGAATTGTGGGATGATTAAATTCATTTCTCTATTTGTTTTTCTGTGGGTTAGCACTGGGCAGCGTTCAGTCCAGAGGCAAATTTCCACCAAGTACTGGGAGCATCAGAAGATTTTCAACAGCTGCAGCAGAGCAGACTTCTGATCCTTGATGACAGGTGACTGAAACCTCAGTTTGAGAGTCGGTGTAATAATCTAGCAGCTGGATTCAGTTCCAGCCCTGCAAGACCCCAGCAGGGCATAATTTAGGGTTCTTCCTGCTTGAGCGTTCCTCATTCAATATTCAAATGATTGGATAGGTCTGGGCGATTAATCGAAAAGTAATCGAAATCGACATTCAGAACCTATAATATCGATCAATTTTTCCAGGTCGATTACTTTCCCTTTAAAAATATAGACAGTAGAGAGTGTGTGTTTCCTTTTAAAATCAAGTTCGACCCTTCATTCAAAAATCTCTCACTTGTAGTATGTGAGTATATTTACTGTGCAAAACTTGTCAGTGAACTATGAGGGCAAAAAAATAAAAATATAAAAAATAAAATAATCGTTCATTAATCGTAATTGAGTTAAAATGTTCAATTAATCGAGATTTTGATTTTAGGCCAAATTGCCCAGCCCTATGATTGGATTAGTAGATGAGCAGTCTACGAAATCGTAGGGGTCCCAAGAATGAGGAAAATTCTTTTTAATGTACATTTAGCTGTATATCATGTGATTGAATACATTGTGTAATGTTTCTGCGTCAAAATGGAATGTTTATTTTTTTGTCAATTTTTTATTTCAGTTCAGATTTTACAATTTACATCTCTACTAAACTGTGCTGTGGTCTCGGAGAACTGTCCACTGTACCTCTTAAGGCTGTAGCCTGTCTGTAAACAGCCCTGATTCTTATGCCTGCAGGGGCCTGAGGTGTTCATGGGAAGGGTTGGCTTTACTGGACAGTATTTTGCCGGTGCTGCTACTGAGGCTGGAGGTGTTCTTCCAGAAACCTGCAAATTCTGCTGACTCTGCAGACGGGACACTTGCACAGAGGGAGAGCTGACAGAACCTGGTCTGCTTCCAGTCACAGAGGAACAGAACACAAAATAGAGTGTGCATGTGTGCAGATATCAGGTATTCTGGGGAGCATGAAGCATATCTTCCTTTTTAATGATGCTGGGTGTTCCAGGAGCACTACACTGTGTTTTACTAGAGGAAGACTGAAAGCACCCTCTGAGTCTGATTCTGTGTTGATCAGCTGAATGATTACTGCAGACCTCTAGTGATGGAGGATGTTCATAGCAGTGAAATATATCAGCTAAGTCTTATAACATCTCACTGTTTGAAAATGTGCACAAATATACAGACATAAATTATATCATAAATGTTTATATTGGAACTTTACCTCAGCTGGGTAGATGGCGTCTGGGGGGGGGTGAGCCTTGGACCCATTGGGTACCCTGAAAACGTTATATTATTTTAATTTATTAACCATGACCACACCACATCACAAAATTCTTTCTCAACATTTTAACCCATTCACCAAGTGAAGCAGGGGGCTGCCGCCAACAAGGGGCGCCTGGAGAGCAGTGTGTGACTCTCAGTGGTGACACTAGCAGTTGACATTATTCAGCTGATCCTCCCACAGAGTCTCATGTATGCAGTTAGGCATATACACAACTAGGCCTATGAAATAGAGCTGAGAACATATTCTTAATACTTATTTATACTTGAAAGCATTATATATGGAAGTAAGTTATATGAATTGTGCTGTCCAAGGTGCTGATTTGCCTCATTTTTATAAATACTCTTATCTTGATGATGTCATTGCTGACTTTGAGGAAAGAGCTAAGCAGCACTTAAGCACATGTGAGTAAACAAAACGAGTTATTACCCACCTTCTAGACTACTTCTGCATTTTTACACCTGCACAGCTCACAGACGCGTGTGACTTTGTTGTTGGCTTGATTAATGCCAAGGGCTGTGCACACAGAACCGTGCATGTAAGTCTGCCTTCAGTGTGTACCATATTCAGCTCTGCTTCAGCATCCCCAGTGTTTGGTAACATTTTGTAACTCAAAAACCACAATCTTTATTAAGATATTTTACCAGCTTTCAGACCACGTCATTATTTGTACAGCATTTTAAACAAAGCATTGTCAATGAATGTATTAAAGTTGCCAATTTGTATTATAATTATTATAGTGTTTTATTTCAATTTTATATTTATTGCATTATTCATTATTAATGTTGTTGATTTTATTGTATTTGTATGGCTGTATGTTATTCAGAATCAGAAGACATTACTGATCCCAGAGGGAATCGCTTGTGCTATAAGTTTAAAACAAAAATAAAGTTTAAAAACAAAATACAAAAACAGGACAGATCAGTTGTAATCGTACTGCTGCAGACTCATGCTAAACTAAACTACTGCTAAACTACAAGAGTTATTTTTTTATTCTAGTATTTTATTGTATTTTTAAATATCTACATTTTACTGTGAAGCATTTCAAACTACATTGGCCTACATGTGTTAAGTGTTATAGTATTATTTGATCATTTAGTATGTTATTTTTAAATGGCTAGAATATATTGTATAGCACTTAACATGGCAGTACATATTAAGTTGTATTATTATGCGAATTAATTGTATATTAATTCAATTGTATTAAGTTTAACAGGACATGAGGACTGGGAGAACCGAGTTACTGAAATCTGAAAATACTGCGTGAGGCCACTTGGGGGCAGCAGAGTACAGACAACAGCGAGGCCACGCGTGGCTCTGAGAGACCACGTGTTTCACCAGCTAATTCATAAACAGCCATCCCTGATCACTCTAATCAAGACCGTAGCGCTTCTGCGTCTAGACAGTGCGGTTAATGCACAGTTTTAAGATCTTTCTTTGGGGTTTTCGGCAAAAGTGCCGCCTGGCGTACCTGACAATGCAAAACAAATAAATCACTTCCATACTGAGCTCGGAAGATCTGGAAGAAACACTTTAATATAAGTTTCCATTCACCCGAGGGGCAAATTCATGATGTCACCATGGTGCAGTCTAACACTTCCCCTCCCCCCTCATTTTCCCCAACCCCACCCCACCCCACCCCATTCTGTCTGCATGGCCCACTCCAGTGACGTCACCCAGCCTTTGTTGGATAACAAAGAATTTGGTCAGGAGTCTGTTTTCAGGAGAAATAAAGAAGAGGGAACAGGAGGGCCTGCGCACACAGAGAAAGAAAGAGAGAAAAGAATGTTAACTGGCTGCTGCCCAGTGCAGGAATGTGGGAAGAGCAAAAAAAAGACGTCATGAGTATTAAAAATGCATGCTCCTACCAGAGTGCAGATCAGGCCCTGTAAAACCCACAGGCGCTGTCAGCTAGAGTCAAGGTGACACACCCAGTGCAGCAGGAAAACACCCCTGAGTGTCCACACATGATCCAAACATGCCCTCAGAAGCAAAAAAACTGTTCATGATCTTATATATAGCAGGGGTCACCAACCTTTTTGAAACTGAGAGCTACTTCTCAGGTACAGTGTCATTTGAAGGGCTCGCAGTTTAACACACTGGAACAGAGTTTACCTAAACTTATCTAAACTTCAGGTATAATAAACATGTTTTAAATATATTGGATATTTTCAAATCTATATAAATGTGATTAATGAAGAATAGCAACATTCAACATAGCAACATGCTATTTTTTTAAAAGGTTGGTGGGCTACTCATGTGGTCCTTGGGGGCACTCTGGTGCCTGTGGGCACCATATTGGTGTGCCCTCATATAAAGGGGGAATCAAAAGGTCAGACTAACAAGGCCTTATTAACCCCTGGTGAGGAACTGAGGTTGAGAAACTCTGAAGCCTTGACAGACAAGCAACATTTTTCAATTATAGGGAGACGGACAAACGTGTCACCCAGGGTTCAGATGCCAGTCGTTCAAGTTACACAGGATATTACACAGTTAATAATAGGGATCATGTTAGGAATAAGTGCACTGTGTGTAGGGAAGGTGCTGCCTTCAGTGTGGTGAGGTAACTGTGTTGAAGTGTGCAGTCAGAGAACAGCCGGTTATTCCAGAATCTCTTACACAGCCCGGCTTGATCCACCAGACCTCCCACATTCTCTAGTACGACAAGAGCAGTGCAACTGAAGCTGCACAGGACAGACATGTATAGAACACCAAAACTCCTGAGTTCAACCAAATCTCCTATTAAACCATATAGATTATCTTTCGTTAAATCCTGAATGTCCACATAAGCACGAAAATACATTGACCAATAAATAAACAAAAGTGGAATGTTGATATGAAAAAATTGCATATGCATATACTCAAGTCCAAAAAAAGCAACTTCTTCTCATGAAAAAAATTATAATTATAATTATATAAAGTTATATATAATATATACACATATGTATGTACATAGATAGATAGATAGATAGATAGATAGATAGATAGATAGATAGATAGATAGATAGATAGATAGATTTGCTTGTCTATTTGTAATGAACAGAAGTTGCTTTTTGGGACCTTTTTGAGTAAAAGTGAGCGGATGCCATCTCCCTTATGTAAATAGTTTCACCAAACTTGGGTGTTTTCACTCAGAACTCCATCCAAAGGTGAAACTAGAGCTAAAATAAAGAAATCGTTATTTACGTTATTCTACAGTTTAGAGATAGGTCTTGTTGTGGACGTCCTCCCAGCTGGTGTGAGAGGGCTACCAGTGGCTCCCTCAGTCCAGCCTGTAGAGGGTTAACCTGGGCCGGCCGGCCCTCCCCCCCCGCCCTGCTTCACTTTACTCCTCTTTTACGGGGGGTGGGGGGTTAGTTAGTTAGCTTTAGCTTATCAGAGAGCTTGGGTCCTGGGTGAAGAAGTTCTCCGGGCTGAGCCGAACACTTCCAGCTCCGGACGAGCGGCAGGATAGGGGAGTGTGTGAGTGTGTGTGTGTGTGTGTGTGAGAGAGAGAGAGAGAGAGAGTGTGTGTGTGTGTGTGTGTGTGTGTGTGTGTGTGCGCGCGCGCACGCGCGTTTGTATGTGTGTGGGGCGGAGGGATGCGTGCAGGCTGCACAGTCTCAGTCCGGACCTCAAACTTGGGACCGATATGAAAGCTGGAGAGAGGTAAGAGCACTGAAGACATGTCTGCAGCCATGATTTCTCCTTTTACTCTTTTATTTCTGAATTCTACACGGCTTGGCTGATAGCTGAGTCACTGTAGGCAGTGTGAAGCTCCAGTTGACGCAATGTTAGCTTTGGGGCTGTGTGTGTGTGAGTGTGAAGGCAGCTGAAAGCTCTGCTGGTCAAATTGAGCTGGTTTAGGTTTATTAAGTTAGATTTAATAAGACAGACACACTTCCCCTTCTATGGCAAAAACCCTTAAAAGTCTATTTTGTTCTGGGGGTCCAAGATGGTCCCATGTCCCAAGTGAGTCCTACTGAAAGATCTGACTGGGGAGCAGAGGTAGGGGGTGTGGGAATTGGTGGGGGTGGGGTAGAACTGGTACCCTCAAATCTGGAACAGTCCACACTTGTTGGTGTGAGGAAAGAGGGGATTTCTCTGACCCTTTATTTCGTTTCCTGAAGCTGACTTGGTCAGAGTGGCCTGGCAGGGCTGTCGTCCAGCTTCAGCACTTTCAGTTTTCCTTTCTTGCAATCTTTAGTTTTAAGTTGACCCATTTTGAACCTGTTTAAGGATTGGAGGTCATGAGGTTTTCTGCAAGGTCTTCAAGAAAAAGAAGACGTATTACATCTAATGGCATAGTTAGGGTCGTATAGGTGCAAAAAGCCTCCATATGAACATTCGTTTATATGGAGAAGTTAATAGAATCACTATGTATTTCTAGGAACATCTCAAACAAGTTCACACTCTTAAGGCATTCCACTCCACTCAACTGCTTCTAACGCTGGCCCCAATTCTTCCCGTTTCAGACTCAAAATGAGAATAAATATATGTGGCAGGTTGCACAGGATTACACCGGACGGGCTGCATTATGAATAAGCAGGAGATTAACAGACATTGCTGTGTGTGTAGTGTTGATGGACGCTAAGCGGTGAGGGACAGCGTAAAGAAATTGCATCCTTCTGGGAGGAGGGCGAACAGCTGCGCCAGTAACTTTATAAAAGGCCCAATAAAGATTTTACCTCATGGTGCCATGGGCTCCAGTGTGACTGTCCCACTCCCACCCACCCCTCAGCCACTGTTTATATCCATCAGTGCTTCTCTTTATTTATAATCTATAGATGATGACGGAGATTGGTGGCTTCTGAAAGGGTCTAGCTTAAAGAAAACGATTTAGGATGGAGGGTTCTCATTCACAAACCTCACATTCTAGACTTTGTCATACAAAACAAAAGTGTACTATGTAGTCTTTAATAGGATAAGATTGCCCCTTTTAGTCCCATGGGTGGGAAATTTGCATTGTTACAGCAGCAAGAAACCAGAAGAACCTTAATCTATAGAAATAAACTATATAGTATCACAGTATAAGAAAAACTGCACATTATACAAATGTATGGATGTCTATTTATACATATTGGAGTATATAGTGGGTAAAGTGTTTGATGTGAGTACCCCCCCCTCCCCACAATCTTCTGTAGATCTGTAGTTCTGAGTTTGCAGCAGATCAGTAAATCCGCTACAGTTAGTGGACGCTAAGCACACTCGAGATATTGATTGCTGCCTGGAGCGACCTCAGTGAAAGATGAAGACAGTATGACAACAAGGTCGTGACTTTGTAATAGGATACCATGTCCATTGTTCGTTATTTTGCCGTTCTCTAAAAGGAAACCTTTTCTAATCTTGCTTAGAATTAGAGACGAGGCCGTGGGACGGTTCTAACAAACAGGGAGTCCTGTTGTGTCTGAGGCATTTTCAGGGCCTGCACATTTTTGCCTCTCCTGCAGCTGTCAGCAAGAAATATTTACTGTGTACACCTGGGTTAGCTTATTCAGTGTGGCTACTGTACGGCTCAGTGTAATCTAACAGCATTGCCGTGTGGGGCTTGAGCTGTGTGCCATTACAGTTTAAGCGGGACCAAACGTGCCACAAAACTGAACTGCGCGAACTCCTCGTGGGTTATGTAACATCAGCAGGGTCCTGTTTTCAGAGAGGGCGCAGCAGAAGGTGTGCCGTCTTATCGATCTAAAGACAAAGAGATTTTGCCTTCATACCGTTGACTAATGCTGCTGTGATGAGCTGCCAATAAAGCTCAGGCCATCTGCAGCACATTGACTCCATTAGGCCTGCACTTTGGAACCGTCACAGTCTGAGCGAGAGGCCGTTAAAGGTTTTAGATGAATATTTAAGAGCAAAACCTTCTTCCCGCTGCCATTATCGCATTGTGGCACTTGAAATTCCTCTGTGGTTTCACAAAACACAACAGTGGTTAGATGATATGAATGAGGCGTTGGGCAGCAGACAGATCATTTATATTCTTTCTAAATATGATATACGTTATCTTCTTTCTATATTCATGTAAGTTCTTTTAGGAACTTAAGTTTGGAAGTTTGTGATGGCCACCTTTGCTTGTCATCTGTTTTGTTTTATGGCATAATCCGGTTCATGGGTAGAGAATATGAAAACCGGCCACTTCACTTCTAGCTGCCACTTTTATAAGAAGGCAAACTCTGAAGGCAAGAAATACGAGAGTTCACTCCCACCCCCCCCCCCCTTTTTTAAAGGCTAAAGGCAGGTTTATTTAATACACGTGTATGCAGCTGAAACAGGTTGTGCCAGTCTGGTAGGGAAACATCGTTACCCTCCAGGTATTTGCAGATTATATGGCGACAATATGGCTGCTGGTGTAATCAAGTGAAACGTCTATGTTCAGCATAATCTAAGAAACAAAAGCTTTTCTTTGTGGTGGGTCGGGGTTCCCAATTTTCAGCCCAATTGAATCATTTCCAGATCCTTCCAGGAGCTAGTACTCCCCCGATCATGAAATACCACAATACTAGGAGGATGAAGGTGAGCATGTACTTCCCCATGTGAGTCATGTGAAGAATCTTTTCTGAACACCACAAACACGACGCCATTGGACAGTTCAGCACACTGCGAGGAGAAAAGCCAGTTCTGTTACATCACCTAACAAAATCAGAATCAGAACACTGTGGATCCTGGAGGGAATTACTTATATCATGAGTGCACAGAGACAACATAAAATTAAAATAAGTTTAAATAAGTCCAATAAAAAACTCTGCAGAAAATACTGTATATAAAATACACTATTCTATGTATACAGATACCGAGTATAAATACCATACATTTCTGACCGTCATGTGAACAATTAGTGACGCAAATAGTGAAGTGAAGGTGACCATTCTGTCACATGTGAACACACGACAGCACACAGTGTGAACAGCATGAAATTCTTCCTCTGCATTTAACCCATTCACCAAGTGAAGCAGTGGGCAGCCAGGAACA
>JBBPDB010007444.1:5000-13245 GCA_037974465.1 Brachypetersius altus | reverse complement strand
CCTGATGAACCTCACCTCAACCTCCTGATGAACCTCAACCTCAACCTCCTGATGGACCTCAACTCAACCTCCTGATGAACCTCACCTCAACCTCCTGATTAACCTCACCTCAACCTCCTGATGAACCTCATCTCAACCCCCTGATGAACCTCAACCTCAACCTCCTGATGGACCTCACCTCAACCTCCTGATGAACCTCACCTCAACCTCCTGATGAACCTCAACCTCAACCTCCTGATTAACCTCACCTCAACCTCCGGATGAACCTCAACTTCAACCTCCTGATTAACCTCACCTCAACCTCCTGACCAATCTTAACCTCATTCTCGCCTCCACTTCAGCCTCCTGATCCACCTCAATAGCAGTTGGTCTTCAGTCTCTAACTGTACGCCTGTGAGGGGGTGCTATAATGAAGTGGTTTCTAATGAAGTGTCATGGCTGTGGAAATGGCTCTGGTCAGTGTTAAACATGGTGAAGAAACCACAGTATTTACTGACTGATGATGGAGAAATAGGGTCAGATCTGACATCTTCTGATAGACTTTTCACTCATGTTTGTTTGTGAGAGGAATAGCCCAGCTCAATTTCGTCACTTTTTCTCAGTTTCAGTTCTCTGATTAAATATTTCAAAAAGCTCTTCGCTACTGTTTTCCTCATCACACACACACACACACACACACACACACACACACACACACACACACACACACACAGCGCCAAAGCACAGTAAGAGCCAACTGTCGCTCCTCTCATCCCTCACTCTATCACTCTCCCTCACTCTTATTTCTCTCTGTCTCTCATGCATGCACACATACAAAAACACGCACACACACACACACATACACACACTTTCAGCGACAGGCTTCCTCTTCAGTCAGAGAGGCTGCAGAGCCTCTAATCCCAATTAGACTAATTAATCAGAACCCTCAGTCCAAACACACACACAAACACACACACACAGCTGACTTTATGTCAGGCAAGGAGAAACAGAGAGAAAGATACTACTACTATTAATAATAATAATAATAATAATAATAATAATAATAATAATAATAATAATAGTAATAATAATAAACATAAAATGAACAAATGCTGCTCAGAGGATAAGACACTGTCAAGGTGAAGTATGGATATTGGAGTATTACACCAGCAAGGTCATTTACTGATGCTGGAACATTGCTGTGAGGATTTGATTGCATGAGAGCATTTGTGAGGTCCAATACTGGTGTTGGAACATTGTTGTGAGGATTTGATTGTATGAGAGCATTAGTGTGGTAAGGTACTGATGCTGGAACATTGCTGTGAGGATTTGCTTGCATGAGAGCATTAGTGTGGTCAGGTACTGATGCTGGAACATTGCTGTGATGATTTGATTGCATGAGAGCATTAGTGTGGTCAGGTACTGATGTCGCATGATCAATTCTGGATTATAAGTGGCCCGTACTGTTGGTCAATCAGTTTCTATGGAGAACCAAACTGTGTGAACACCTGTGTCAACAAAAGGGGTTTCCTTAAAGCAACTCATTAGAATGCCTGTCTGGATACTGTTGGTGGGACGTGTGGGCGGAGCCTCTCTGTTTTAGACTAAAATGTGACCAATCCAACAATCTAAACAACACTGAATGTGAGCCCTCCTACCCCCCAGACACGCATACATATCCTACAGCGCTCACAGGCAGGATGAGGAAATGACAACATACCATCCGTCCACTCAACAAACACCATAGCTCACTCTCTCTCTCTCTCTTTCTCTCAAGAACAAGAACAGTCTATAGTTTATTCAGCTAAAACATTATGAACAAACAAATAAATCGTTTTTCTAAAAATAAAAATAAAAAACAATGAAACAGGAAAAAGAAGAACTATTCACTTTTTAAATAAAGTCTGATTGTGTAAATTTGTATTTTCTAAATTTGAAGGAGAAATATTTCTCGCTGGCCCACAATGCCTGACCTTCTCACAGCAACACATTCAGTTTTGGGCTCCTTTAGTTCATCTCGTTTCATCTGCTGCACTTTGCTGTGTTTGACATTAAATGTGGCCACAGTGAACGCTACGAAACCAAACCCCTTAAAATAACATTAATTTTGACCTTAATTTCCAGGAAATTAAGGAAAATTAAGGGGAAAAGGACAAAGATTAAGGCTAATAGAAAAAAAACACTACTGAATTTTCCCTGTTACTTTTTCAAATGTGCCCCTTAAATAATAAAACCTCCTGAATAAATGCCTAACATTTAAGAGTAAGGGGTTTCACACTCTTTAAGGTAAAATAAAGGGATCGTTCACAAATTAATGGGCACTTGGTCAAATGTATTTTAGGGCCAAATTTAGGCAGGGTTAAGCACATTGTGTTTCGTTGTGGAAAGACAGGATTTTTAGTTTTAGTTTTACAGTGGAAGCAACTACATAGGTGATGTTTATGAATGAACTTAAAGGTATGATAAAGTCATTAAAATGCTGAAGCAACTGTAGGATATTATTTGGTGGTTGGTGGGATTTTACTAGATGGCTGCTAAAAAGGTCCTCTTTACTGTTTGGCTGTTTGCTGTGCCATCACAGGTGGCCTTTACCTCAATTGTGACTGACTGTCAAAAGTTATCATTCTAAAAGCAGCCCAGACGTTCCAAATAATGGGCGTGTGGAGCTAAATTGCTTTGAATAGGTAGGTTGAATAGGTGGCCATATGTGAATGTATTATTTTTTGTGCCATCACAAATTAATTAAAATTAATCAAGTTAATTAAAAATGAGCAATTTCTGTAGGTTAGTGCTGGGATGTTTTTAAAATATTGACAGTGTTGACATACTGCTTCTGTTTCATTTTTGTAAGATACTGGGCCATGTAAAGTAGAAGACAAGACTCCACCCAACGATATCATTAAACATAAGGAGTATCAGGTGTGGTAGCACAGGTGGTAATTATGGTGTGATTAATAGTATGTTGTTAAATGGTTGCTATATATGATTGTTTTGGTTGTTGTTTCAGGTGTTTCCCAGTGCATACTCTACGTTTAAGATGACATCACTGGTCATTGACTTCACTCTATGTTAAGCAAATTGATATTATTTCTTAAACGAACACTAACATCCTCAAATTTCTGAACCTTCCTGCTCTGAAAAAGCAACTCATGTTCTGAGAAACCTCTAACATCAGTGTTCCATCTGATTGCTTGGTTGTTTGCTATGGTATCAAAGGTGGTCATTATAGTTCAATTGATAGTATGTTGTTACTTTGTTTTTTAGGTGCTTGCTGTGCTATCTTTGGTTGGTGTTCTAGGTGATTGCTATGGTATCACAGGTGGTTACTGTCGTGTGATTGATAGTATGTTGTTACATTGTTTCATTAGGCGCTTGCTGTGCTATCTTTGGTTGGTGTTCTAGGTGATTGCTATGGTATCACAGGTGGTTACTATCGTGTGATTGATGGTATGTTGTTATATGGTTTCTTTAGGTGCTTGCTGTGCTATCTTTGGTTGGTGTTCTAGGTGTTTGCTATGGTATCACAAGTGGTTACTGTCGTGTGATTGATGGTATGTTGTTACATTGTTTCTTTAGGTGCTTGCTGTGCTATCTTTGGTTGGTGTTCTAGGTGATTGCTATGGTATCACAGGTGCTTACTATCCTGTGATTGATGTTATGTTGTTATATGGTTTCTTTAGATGCTTGCTGTGCTGTTTTTGTTGCCGTTGCAGTTGTTTGCCAGGGCATACTACATATTTAACATGGTATAACTGGTTAACTTAATGTTAAACAAAGTGATATTTCTTAAACGGATACTAACATCATAAAACTTTTGAACCTTCCAGCTCTGAAAAAGCAGCTTGGGTTCACTCTGAAGAATCCCCAACAACGATATATTGATATTCAGCAGTGGGGACCTTGGCCCCCTGTGCATTTCCCTTAAAACGTCCCTCCGCTTAACTCCCCGTCCATTCATGCCCATCAATCGCGACTGTCCCGGAGACATCCATATATTTATGTGTGTGTGACACGCGCGCGCCGTGGCTTGATGGACGTGTAATTCCACACAAAGTAAATCAATTAAAGCGGCCTGTCACCCCCAGGGGAGTGTGTGTCTAAGGAGGAGCGACAGGGGGTGGGGGGGGTGAGGCGGACGAGAGAGATTCAGTATTAGTGTGAGATTTCGGCATCTCTCTGCCTAATTTGATTCTATCTTTTACTTCATTTGCCCCCCTCGGGGCATTTCTGTTTCTTTTTCTGTCCCCTGTGCCAGCCTTCCCTCCACACGGCTCGCATCACACTGCTCTCCAAGCGAGGTGGAGGTGAGATTAGTTTGTTTTGAGAAACGATGAGCTCAAACAGATTAAGAATAATCCAATCTCCTGCTCACAGGTGTTGCTACTAATCGCCTGCATACACACTTTCATTTGCTCTCACACATAAACAAGCACACTCAGGTGTGTTTGGTTGTACCAATCAGACAAAAAAATGGTGTTCCGTTTTACAGTGGAGGCAACTAAAACATTATTTTAACTGGGTTTATATGGAACTGACATGGTATTCCTGGTAGTTGCTAGGTTATCTGATGGTCCATAAGTTGTTGCTTGTGTATTTTAGTTGGTTGCTGGGATGTTACAAACAGGTTGCTATTTAGTTTGATCCAGCTGCATGTGTGGTTGCTGTAGCACTGCAGGTGATCCCTACGCTCCGACAATAAATTGTTATGTGGCTGCTATAGGTTCTTGCTGTGCTATCTTTGGTTAATATTACAAGTTTAATTTGGTTGTTATCTTTGGTTACTATGGTATCACAGTGACTGATGGTATGATGTTTTATGATCTCTTTGGTTCCAGGTGTTTTCCAGACTATATTATATGTTTAAAATTATATCAGTTGCGGTTGCTCAGGAGCTGCTGTATTGTTGCTATAGCGTTCCAGCATGGATGTTGTTAGATGGTCATTGTGGTATCTGAGTAACAAGAGGAATAGGTCAGTTTTAGGATGTTGTTCATCCTTTCATACCTTTGAGGAAAAATACTGTTCATTTAATGCCATATAAACATCATACACCAGGTTAAAAAAGCACATTAATCTGGTGCAGGTTTGACAATAGCGCAAAGTTTGGTGGTTTACCTTGTATACTCTGTAGGTGTAGCCCAGACAATTTTTGTGTAGATAACAGAAAGAGGATAAATACTTTTATTGCACACTAATTCATAACAGGTTATAAATGTGTTCATGGTTTTTGTTTATAATTAGGCGATCCACACCTTTTGGTGTGTGTGTGTGTGTGTGTTTTCACATTTGCCAAATCCATCCCGATGCAGACTTTTTTATACTTTATATACATTTTAGTTGTATTTTACAAATATTAATTCCAACCTGTAGCCTAAACCACTTCTAAACCATCATTCTAAAACGTCTTTTAAAGGGTCTTACACAGAATATTTATCATATGCCTACTATGACATACAGATTCACACTGGATTAAAATCTCAGATCTTGTCTGTAATCTGTAAAATTGCGGCACCTTAACACCAACCCAGCTGTGTGCTGATCTGTCACTATGAGAAATAAACGCACTCATTGTGAGATGAGGATAATTTGCTCCTGTGTGCCGTGGAAGCGTTTCCATTAAAGGCACCTGCACTCCGTGACACGGATTAACATACAGCGTGTACGATAAAGCGCATTAGCGCCGCTAAATATTCTCCTGTCCTGACAGAATGGATGTAGGATGAGGGGGGGCGGGGGCGTCCCGGTGCTCAGTGGAACAGTCGTCTCAATTGCGGGCAGGAAATTAAATGTCCTGAGAGCCCCCCCCACCTCACTCTTATCAAGCCCATCTCTGAGCATTTAGCGACCCCCACATATCCACACCCAGCAAGCCACACACATAACAACCCAACCAACCCCACACACGCAGACCTGCCATGACCTCTGACCTCTACACCCACGTGGCCAATCAGTATGGAGACGAAAAGATTAGGATTTTAATGGGCGGGCTGTAGGTTAAAGGAGATAATGATGACCCGCCACTGTAGGCCAAAAAAGAACAATTCACATCCTCGGGGGAACGTTTGCACCGCGGCACGTGTCGCACAAAGGAGTGTGATGTCACGCTGGTAGACACACCTACTTATTTTTATATGCAACAGTCATTTCTTTACGTCCCCTCATTTCTTCAGATTTTCCTTCAAAATAGCCAGACATTTTTATATTTTAAATGTAGTCTTGAGGAAAAGTTCTCGAGCATTTCTGAAAGACTTTCAAAAATGCCTCATTTCCAGTCCCTGAACCTGACCAGTTACCTGTTTGTTACCTGTTTGTTGAATCACAAAGTGACTTACGTATGAATCATTCAAGCAGAGCAAAGCACATTTACCTGAACCAGAGAAGAAACAGGAGCAGATGATTCCAGATGATCGGGTGGTGATCAGTATACTGGTGGTGCTGAATGCTTTAGCCACTGTGCAGCCTGTCACCATTTGTTCCCAGTTCTTTCATTTAAGCTACTAAATATACCAAATATAAGAGAGTTTGAAAAGCAGAAAAAAGGTGTTTTCGCACCAACAAGGTGATTCAATCAGAACATAAAGAAACGAGGGGAGGCTTAAGCACAGTACTGCAGGTTATTGTTATCTGCTGATGTTAAAGGCCTCACAGGTTCATAATGAGGATTAGGCATATGCAGAAGTTGTTACTCCAGGGTAATCATTCAATATTTCATTAGATGTGGAATCCCTCCCCCTCCCCCACGGATCTGGATTTATGCACTTTGACTCTAACAATCCATGTCCCAGGGCATAACCCTCTCCACACACAGGCTGAATATTTGATGCAGACAAAGAAAAGCTACATTTTCAAGCTTTTCATTATTGTGGGGGGGGTTGAATTTGTGTGTGTGTGTGGAGGGTGGAATCAGCCATTTGATACAATATATAAATGCCTCACTGTATCTTGGCAATGGAGACGCATATTGGCAGGGCTCATTTGCTTTTCACAGCCGGAAAAAAGGGCCCCGCCCCCCCTTGGGACGAGCACGTGCGTGGGGAGCGGTGAGGGCGCGCAGGCCCCCCCCCCAGCAGCAGGTGGCCCATTGCAGCCTAATGAACGCGGCAATCTGTTAGCATCGGCGCGGCGCTTTTCACCACACAATTAGGCGACTAAGCGTGTCATTATGCCGAGGCCAACGAGGAGAGGCTTCGCCTCTAATTTCGCCTTTTCATTTTCTGTTTACTCACCCTCGCTCCTCTCATTAATGGGAGCTTCCCCCAGTTCTATGCGAATGTGTTTAAATAACGTTCATTTCGGTGGAAAGAAAAACGATTCTGAGAATTGAGGACGGAGAGAAAAAAAGGGGGGTGGGGGGTGGTTTGGAGGGGGGGGGGGCGGAATAATAAAAAAAAATCTTTTTCATTCTCGAGTGCTTTTCGACAACGGCTTTTGAAGGCGCTCAACAGGTTCGGGGGCTAATGAAATTAAGGGACGCCGGCCGTAGCAGGCAGCAGAAAGCCCAAATTAAAAGCAATTTATTTCCCATTTGAACATGCGGCAGCGCAATTAATGAGGATGAAGGGAAAAGGAAGAATGCTAACAACCCTAGCCAGCATCTTCTGAACTGCTAAAACTTGTGTTACAGACCTGGAGATGTTCCTCAAGCTGACTGACTCATATTAGCATGGTTTAGCATGTTAAGCTAACATTATGCTAGCTCCATGTTCCAGGCGGCTTAGCACTTCTGTGACAAAGTCTTGTGAAAAACAACATTAATATAATGAATGGTTTATAATAGCATATATACTCAATAAAACTAAAAGCACTCACTGGAGGGACCTCAAGGTGCTTCTCAAGCTGTCTGATTCTTGTTAGCATGGTTTAGCAATTAAGCTAACACTATGCTAGCTCCATGATCTGGTTGGGTAAGTGCCTCTACTGTGCATAAGTCTTGCTAAAATAATATTTGGAAACTGTTTAAAAGAGCAATACGTGTTTATTCACACCAATATTACAAATATTTAACCTGAAATCTGGTCTGGCTCACTCAGTCCATCATTAAATTAAATCAGGAGCTGCTGATGGAATTTCACAAATCCAAACAACGGCTGGAGGAACCTGAACAGCTCACACAATATCAACTATTTTTTTACAAACAAAACGAATCTTGATACTTTTTACTGCTTTCTTGTTTGTTTACATTTATTCTAATTTTAACTTTTCTGGCAGAAAGACACTTTATCACATGCTGAGATAAATGGATTTAAACAATTCGCATAGGGTCCTA
>JBBPDB010007407.1:0-13248 GCA_037974465.1 Brachypetersius altus | reverse complement strand
AAGGTACCGTCCCACACACTGCTCCCCGGCGCCGTGTTCCTGCTGCCCCCTGCTTCACTTGGTGAATGGGTTAAATGAAGAGGAAGTATTTCGTGCTGTTCACGCCGTGTGCTGTGGTGTGTTCACACATGACCAGATTGTCACTTTCACTGATTTATCTCATGTTTGTAGAAAGAAGAATTGTACATATGACACCAAGAGCACCACACTCACAGTGAAGTATGGAGGCGGCTATATTTCTGGAAACTGTGCTGGGGCATTAGGCATCATCAAAACAAACTTAAAAGGAGTGATGCACCATGAGCCTTTAGAGAGGAATGTAATCTCAAAGGCCAGAAAAGATTTTGTTTTAATTAAATAGGAAAATTCTGACTATTTGGTGCTTCAATCAACGTTTTCTGCCTAATTCATTTACAACTAGTCTCTATAGAAGGTGAAGGTGTTTGCATGGCCAAGCAATGTCTTGAGACTGATGCAGGAATTAAAAACAATAAAAGGATCATCCTTGAAACATATGAAGAAATGAGTCACCAAACTGTCTTTTCCAATTTAATTAAAACACAATCATTGACCTTTGTGCTTATAAATATGTACCTAACGTACATATTCCTAAACATAAACAGTGTGTGCGCGCACTAGGGCATTAATGACTCTTTCAAGTCGACTAGTTGGTCTCAAAGTCGAAGTCGATTATTCGTTTGATGATGCAGGTTGTGCAGGTCTCTGTGCTGTTTGTGTGTCTAGAGTGAAGTATCTCTACACAAGTCATGTGTGTGTGTCTTCTCTGCTGCATGTCTCTCCTCTTGTTGTGGTCTCATGTGTAGATTCCCCTCGCGCCAACGGTACCACCCCTTTTATGAAGGGACTATAATAATTGGTTAAACCAAGGAACACGTGTCAGCATGAGCTAATCAGAGGCAGAGACTGCACTGTGTAAACAAGTGAGGGCGGAGAGAGAGGATAAAACACACGATTAGTCGACTCCTCCACTCGTGCCTCTGAAGTCGACTTTTGTGTTAATGCCCTATTGCGCACATATATGCACTGGATTCATACTAAAAAATAAAAGCAGAATGGCTAAGCACAGTTATCCTCTCAGCCGACCATTCAATCAGGCTGCACTTGATGGTCCAATGACCTGCTAGCAGCCTCCAGATGTGTGTGTGTGTATATATTCACACACTGTAGGTGTGTTATTGCATGTGGTGTGTTTTTCCAGCTGGTAAATTCCATGCAATAGAAAAACCTGTCCAAAGTCATCTGTGAAGATACACCCCGAACAATCTCTAAAACAGATAGTTGTGCTGCGGTTGTCACACTGAATTAATGACGGTGGGTTTTAGAAACACTCTGGTGTCACTAATCCTTGACTTTTATAACGTTTAATAACAGCCCAGAGACAGCTGGCAGAAGGATCATGGCCAGTTAGAAGAGTGTGTGCACCTTAAGGGCTCATGCATGTCTCGCCAATACTTCGGCTATTCTACTGAACCTCCATTCGTATTAATGTGACCGATGGGAATGCTCCACAGTAGGAAGATGATTCATCTCGATTTCTGGAAAGAGATAAACCGCAGTGCTATGGCAGGATACAGGACATGATGAATAACACGGTTAATAACAGTGCAGCCAGTAACCGTTCTTGTCTTATCTCTTCTTATCATTTTCAGAGGCCTGGATTAGTTTGTAGTTGTACTGAGTCACTAGTGTGTGGCCTGCTGTGATTACGGCCTGGTCACTCTGGTTGGGTATTTGGAGAGCTGGTACGTGCAACAGCGCTGCTGAATGCTAAACAAACAATGTTCCTGTTCTGTATGATGTCTGTGGCACGTGTTCGTGAAAATTTTGCTTGCCGTTGATTTTATAGCACACAGAGTCTCTCATGCATGCGTATGAGCCCATGCTGCCTTTTGATCAAAAGAGAGGGAAGTCCACCCATCTGCCTCTCTAGGCTCTGACCAGCAGTGCAGAGGGAACCACCTCTGAATCTGAAATCTCTCATATTGTTGTCTTTATACCACAGCGCCCAGTTCTTCCAGGCACGTTTCTGTGATTGTTCTAAATGGAATGGAATAGTTTCCTAATAAACTGAAATTGTGAGGTGAGGTTCACAAGGCCAGTTCTGTTATGACTGGCACACACACAAATATAATAATATATATATAAATAAAACGCCCCACTTTCACATGGATCATTAAGGGTAATGAGTTTAAAATAAAATGAAAGTGTTTCGGGAGCATATTTAGAGTGCACTCTATACAAATAGGCATTTTTAGTAAAAAATTTTTTTATAACCAAAACACATTTTGTTCATTATATGCAGGTTATCTTGGAACATAACCCCCGCAAAAAGCCTGGGGGTTACTGTGTATGTAAATATGCACGCACATTAATATATATATATATATTAGTGATAGCCCGTAACGGTGCGAGATTCTTATCGCGCGATAAACAAAAATATTGCCGTTAACTGTCACGGTCGGCGGCCGTTAGAGGCCGCTGCATGTCTGTTTTCTGTTCCTGTTATCTGTTTTGCTTTGAGGGCTTTTATTTTGATATGTGTTCTGGGTCTTGCTTTTGTCACGTGTCCTTTGTTTTCACCTGTCCTGTGTTTCACGTTCTGATTATGTTCTGTATTTAGGTCTGTGTGTTTCAGTTTCACGTCATGAGTCCATCACATGAGTTTGCCTGCTTTAAGAGTGTTCTGTTCACGTTCCTGGTGGCCATCGAGCCCTTTTCTGTTCTGCTTTATTTTCTTTGAATAAACTCCACGTTAGCATGGATCTGTGCCTGTCTGCCTGTTCCTGCGTACTCCCAGGTAGCTCCGGGTCTGGGCTTCGCCCTGACATTAATGCACACCACGCAAGCTATGATGAATTTCACCTTGATATTTCAGCGACTTGTCCGGTTCAAAACACATTTTATAGACAAAAGTATTGGGACGCTTGACCATTACACCAATAGGGACTTTAAAGACATTTCATTTAAATCAATAGAGTTTGTCACCCTTTACTGCTCTTCCACTTTTCTTGGAAGGCTTTCAACAAGATTTTGGAATTTCTGTGTGATTTTGTACCCATTTATTCTGTGGAGCATTTATCACTGGAAGTAATGGTCACACACACACACACACACACACACACACACACACACACACACACACACACATCTCTTTACATCTATTTACATTTAGATACACGTTTTGACATGTAGAACTACACACACACACACACACACACACACACACAGAGGCCTTATGCACCCCATTTATCTTCAAAACATACCCTTAAATAGTGACATCGTTTTAATGCAGGTCAAGACCCACATCTTATGTAAGAGCTCTGAACTGAACCATACGCTGATGGCCTGCACAGCTGATTAAAAAGCAGCTCCTTCTGCATAATTACAGCTGACGAACTGCCCATTTGGTGAGATTAAAACAGGATAATCCATGTTTCAATACATTTCAATACTTTCCACACATTCCAAATGACAAAGCCAATGGTCCCATCGCCATCAATTAAGTTCCATTTATGCAGTGAAAAATGATGTTTCACACAGCAACCGTCACCCAACACACACACAAAGCACTATTTGTACACTGAACAACACCTCAGAAGAAAACCCGCCCACCCTTTGCAACAGTGTGCCTGAAAAATCAGCCTCGTCTGTGGCGAACTTCCCCATTTCCTGCCAGAGAGGCAGAGAGAAGCTCCCTTTTCTATAAATGACTGCACGGAAACCCCGACAGAGGAAGTGTGGCGCCTTGTCTAAGCATGGAAGATTTCCTATATGAGGTGTGAAACAGTTTGGTGCGTGTGTGCGCGCTGCATGGGTCTATGCATGTGCAAGATTACCAAATCATTCTGCACTGTTCAGTTATTGCGCAGCTATTGAATCACTCTGTAGAGCGACATGAAGCCGTTTTGTTATCAGGCCCCCTTATCCTTTAATCTCCTTCCCTCTAAATCCCTCATTCCAGCCTCTCTTCTTTCCTCAGTGGTCCTCTCTCTCTCGCTCTCAATCCCTTTTCTCATTTCTTCATATTCCTCTCACTCTGCCTTTCTGTTCATCATCTCTTCTTCTTTTTCATCTTCTCTCTCTCATCCTTTCTTTCCCTCTTTCTGCCTTTCTCTTTTCGTTTTTCTCTCTTCTTCTCCACTGCTCTCCCTCCCTCTCGGCTTCTTTCTCTTTATATTACTTTCTGTATATGCTGCCCTCTCTATTTGCACCTCTCTTCTCTCTCTCTCTCTCTTCTCTCTCTCTCTCTCTCTCTTCTCTCTCTTTCTTTCTTCCTTCCTCTTTCTTTTCTCTCTTTTCTCTCCCACGCTCTGCTATCCTTTCCTCTCCCTCTATCCTCTCCTCTCTTCCACTTTCTGCTCTCGTTTACTCTCTCTCTGCTTTTCTCTCATTCTTGTTTCAGTCAAATGTAAAAGAAAACGCATCCAAAAGGTGAAACAGCCTCGCGCTTTACTGAGAGGCTGATCGAAGCCGAGATGGTGAGAAAAGCTAGAAAACGTTTTTGGCCCAGTGGGAGCAAATGTCACCGACAGACACGAAGCAGGGACTGAGCCGGCCTCTTTTTGTGCAGGACTGTGGTCCTCCACTGCAGTCACGCAGAGCAGTTAATCATTAGCGAGCGTACACACATCTGCACTGTTTCCTGACTGCAACATTTCTCCAGGCGGTTTTGGTGACATTGCCTGGCATTTAAGGACGTTGCCCGGTTCCTGCTTGTCAGGCAGGTCAAACGTTTACTAACCCGACGACTAAGATCCCGAATTTGTGCTTCATTGCTCTCTGACATTAAACAAGCAAAGATTTCAGACTGGCCTTAAACTGTGGCAAGCAAGCAAAGACCAACAGAAGGAAAATCTTGATATTGATCAACTGTTATAAAATTAGGGTACAGAATTTCTGAGAAACCATATATTAAGCGAGGCACAGTTTTAATGAAGGTATCTAGGGAGTGGTATAGGTAATAATGATGGATAACCAGGTCACTGCAGTGACAGCCCCCGGGGACAATAAACCCTTATTAAAGACCCATCTTTCATTATTGATTCAGTTCATGCAAACTGTAAGGGTTTCTAATGGTGTGTTCACACTTGGCACATTGGTTCAATTAATTTGAGCCCATGTGGGATTACTCTGTTAGCAAGGTGAGTAAGTGTCATTTTCTCCTCGCTGTAGACCTGCTTTGTATGTGCAAGAGACGTTTGTTGACAATTTTCTCCTCAATTTAGTCTTTCCCAGTTACAACCCACTGGATAAGACTCCCCATTACATGTTGCCACCATTGCTGAGAGGGTGAAGGATAACCCATCTTTGACCAGCTCAACATGCTTGGAGGAGAACACAAACTGCCAATTCTGTCATGTCAGATAACAGATGGATCAGAAAGTTAACTGAATATTAGCTATTGTTGCCAAATGCACATCACAATTTCTGCCTTTCGACCTGTTTTGCTTCTTTTTATGTTTTCCATACAACATAAAACAGCATCAATACCCATATTAGTCATTTATTTAACATTAGAAATCAGCTTGAAACTGGGGATGGGGGGGCTTTATTTAAAAACCACAAAATGTTTCACGTTTCTGTGACATTTTTTTATCTGACATTTTATTTGGTAATACTGTAAAGTTCTATTCTTGACAAATTATTTAGGGGAACTGAGAGAAGCATGTCTTATCAGTTCACTGCACAACATGCAAAAGAAGAAATTCTCTTTTGTGTTTCTCTTTGCGAAAGAAATGACTGCAGCCCTCATACCAACAATCACTGTTTCAGTTGAACTGTATGTACCTTGGGTTTATTTTGTTTGCAGTACTTGGGTTTCGTTATACACTGTGCAGTATGATGCTGTGCAATAAGGTGAATATTATTGAAGTATTGGAGATTTCCAATCCATGGCATCAGAAGACCCAGTAAAATCCCAGGAACGGATGAAATAACTCTCTGCATTGCTTTGCTTTGATCTGGCCAAACTGGGATCTGCCAATATATCCAAATTCAAAGGGATGCTGAAATAAAAAAAGCACAGTCCCCAAGATCCAAACAGGATTTTGCTCTTTGAGGGATATTGATTGCTTTGGTTTCTCCAGACAGTGCTTGTCATTGGCTGTTTCAAAGAGGCACCAAATGTTAACTGGCAGAAATTCATTCAGCCTCCTTCCATTTCTTACAATTGGTCTTTGAAACCTTTTCTTCGTGTATTTAAGACAGTCTGTGTGTCTGTTGCTTCTCTGGTTTTACCCACCAAGATATATATTTCAAATATTAATCATTTCTCACATTGTCCTGATTCCTTCCTCCATGAAATTCACTCGTTCTTTAAACTGCTGGAAGGTTAACGGACATGGATTGTTCTTCCGCATTCGGTGGCTTCAAGAGCACGACAAAATAATAACCTACACATTAATCAAGATACATTTATTACAACAAGCGTACACTTGAATCATGCCATGTCAAATCACTGAGCCTCAACAGCCACCATAATAAACCGCAGAAAGTGCCAGGAATTCAATTAAAATTTCTGTTTGAGAATTAGTGTATGGCGGCATGAAAATTGTCTCAGGAAATACGGAGAACGGCAATAAATTACATTGTTAAAAATAACATTTTCAATTAACTGATAAGGTTTAGCATGATTAAAACGCTTTTTGAGGGGGTAGGGGCACTTCCCAAGGCCTAAAGTCCCACCTTTCATCAAACAAATAAAACTACATTTGGACAATACCATGTTCAAGAGCATTATGTTTGATTTGGCTTGGATTGACCATTATGTGATAGAGAGTCAATGCCACTTGTGCAGTAATAGGTTCTCCTGGTTGCATTCAGGTCCAAAGCAGGTTAAAAGCAACTGGGATTAAAGAAATCATGTCCACGCTTTAGAAATCAGGTGTGACTGTAATAGGAGAGCCCTCACAGCTGAAAAAAAGCATTTTAAACATCTGGTCCTATAAAAGATACAGCTCTCCTTCGTTCTTATTCTGTGTCAGATCCTTTCACTTATCCCTTCCCAGTTCCAGCAGGTCACTCATACCTTTACCTTTGAGAGGTTTAGTGGATGCATAAAATGGAAAAACGATGCATTTACATATATTTGCTCAGTAATTTACACCTGTAATACTTTAGCCCCTCCCACTACTGATGCAGTTACAAAAACATTTAAGGCATTTAGCAGACACTTTTTTGTCCAAAGCGACTTCCGTTCCCTAACTACAGGGGGCAGTCTCTCCCTGGAGCAGTTTATGGTTAAGGGTCTTGCTCAGGAACCAGCGGTGGTCAGCTGAAGGTAGTATTCAAACCCATGACCTCTTGGTCCAGAGGCAAGTATCCTACCCACTAGGCCACCAGCACCCCGACAACTTTCCCCCGACTACTGTCTGAATGAAACACAATCCAGGACAGCCAATGAGAGCAGACTGAATTTACATATACCATTCCTAAAAGTATCTCTGCATTTAAGGGATGAAGAGGGGATGCGGAAATGGTCTTATAACAATCACAAAAACATCATTAGTGGACCACAGGGTGAAAGGAAACACAAAGTAAACGCAGGATATGGGCATTAGGCAAAAAATTGGCAAAAATGTGTGCGAGGGTACAGCAAGGATGGCTGAAAAACCTTTCTTCCTGACTCTATAGTATTCTATAGTACAGTATCTACAGTTTATATCCACTTCTCATACAGGCCCCAGCATGCTGTGTGTATAGTGTATACAGTACAGAGTATTTTCTAGAGGGTTTAATTTTGACTTTATATTCTATTTTATGCGCAGTTGCAGAATAAGCAGTTTCCTCCGGGATCAATGCAGTTTTCTGACTCTGATTTGATTATGGTAGTACATTAAATTACATTTTCTTCTTTATCTTTTCCTGCCCTTTCCCATTTTGACCACATGTTTTATCTACTGACCTCATCTTGATCCTTTCCAGTCAGTGTGAATGAGACATTAAAATGCATTTTTCTTCCGTCCCATTACTAATCTGAGTGAAAGGGTGAAACAGGGAGGGTCTCTGAACTAGCGGAGAAATCTCCCTGGTGGGGTGGTGGAAACGGGAGTGACAATATTTTGGCTAATATTATTTTCCCACCCGCTGCTGCAATGGTGTGTAATAAAAATGGGCATTTAAGGGGAGTACAAGTACAGCAAGAGCACCCGTATAGAGTGAAAAAACGTGTTGTGATGAGGTTAAAAATGCCTATTTTTATAGTGTAAACCCAAATATGCTCCCAAAACACTTTAATTTCATATTAAACGCATTACGCTTAAAGAAAATGTAAATGTAAACCCATATTTGTACTGTGAACTGCAGTGCTAGAATGTAAAATACAGATGTTACCCCTAAATAGACTGTATTGTAATTCATGCATGGGCCTTTTCTTTGGTGTGCGCTGTCGGTTTTTTTTTTATATAATCAGGTAAATACAGTAACTTACTCCCAACAAATCAGACAAAATTAATCAACTCAAAGTGTCTCATATCATACAGATCAACTGCACCCAAGCAGTTACTTTTCTTTCAAGAAACGCAACACGATTTTGACTTGCGTTTCCTCTTCGACAGGGTTTGTTATGGTGTGTAACTCCAGCAGTAACTTGGTTAAATAGCTGTTGTTGATTTAAGTATAGCTTTACAGGTTTAAGAACAGTTGTGGACTTTCTCCAAGCAGCACAGGTCTGAGGGGGCTCTAGTCACATGCCATGGCATTAATGTTACAAACCTGAATACACCTCCTAAATGTGTGAACTTAACTGGTAATGGTAATCCACAAGCAGGGCTCTGGGAGCCAGTTCCCCACGTCCACACACCCCGAGCAGAAATTTGACAGAAATGCCACAGACCCCAAAATGGGAAGTGGCTGAGGGCTGTGAACAGAATGAAGGTCATTTGACCTCAGAGGCGCATACCTGAGCTGCTGGAAACATGGAGCTTAATCAGTGAAAGAGAGTATTTTGCCACTGAAATGTCACCGACACACTGCTGCCGCGGCCGCATGCCAAGTTTCTGTGCCTGAGACAATGTCGCCACCGTCACCTGCCGAGAGCGGCTTCACGTGGAACAACAGTCAGAACTGAAAGTACCAGCGAGGACACACTGGCCACACAGTGTAGTGTGAACAGCACTCTGAGTGAAGGCCAGTTTAACAAAGACTCCAATCTAAAAAAGGCTTATCTCCTGGGCATGTGTTTGTTCTCACTATCACAGCAGCTGAGCCAGAGCTACGACTCTGAAAACATCCTATTAGGCAACATTTAGACGAGACTGATTGACTCAAAAGCTCCGGGTGACACGCCTGAGAACAACTTTCAAGGCACAGAGTGAGAAGCCAATCTCAAAAGGTATCAGAAATGACACCAATCTACCAAAAATATAAAAACGCCTAATTAATATTGTGTACGTCATCATAACAACTCTGACTTGTTGAGACATGGACTCCGGAAAACCTCTGGAGGGGTCATGTGGTATCTGACAAAAACATAATAAAAACAGATCATTTAAGTCCAGTAAGTTGTGAGACAGGGCCTCCGTGGATTGGACAGCCTTGTCTGGTACTTAGGCTTGATGGGACTGAAATCTGGGGATTTTGGAAGCAAGAAACTTTTCATGATGTTTCTCAAACCCATCCTAAGCAATTTTTGCAGTTTCCTAAGGTGCATGACCCTGCTCTAAGAGGCCCCTGCCATTCGCAAATACCGCTGACATTAAGGGGTGAACTTGGTCTGGAACAAGGTTTAAGAAGGTGGTTCCTGTCAAAGTAACATCCCGAACACCAGGATTTCTCAGCAGAACATTGCTCTGAGCACCACACTGCTTCTGCTGTCTTTGCCTTCCTGTTCTAGTGCTATTTCTTAGAAAAGCTGTGATGATTTTGCCAGTTCACTGGTTCTCCTACTTTATAGGGCTGGGCGATTTGGCCTAAAAATCAAAATCTCGATTAATTGAACATTTAACTCGATTGCGATTAATGAACGATTATTTTATTTTTTTTTTGCCCTCATAGTTCACTGACAAGTTTTGTACAGTAAATATGCTCACATATTACAAGTGAGAGGTTTTTGAATGAAGGATGCATTACTTGATTTTAAAATAATTGAAGAAAACACACACATTATCTACTATCTATATTTTTAAAGGGAAAGTAATCGAAATAATCAATAATTCGATCGATTATAGGTTCTGAATGTCGATTTCAATCACTTTTCTATTAATCGCCCAGCCCTACTTCTTTAGAACACTTTTGGTAGAGAATGACCACTGCATAGCGGTAATTTCCTTGTCAAAGCTCATTAGATTCTTACTGTTGCCCATATTTCCTGCTTCCAACACACCAAGTTCAAGAACAGACTGTTCACTTGTTGTGTCGTATATCCCTCCCATTGATAGATGATATATGATAAATAAAATGTTTCTCAGGCTTTTATTTTTTATAGGTGCAGTATTGAACTGAACAGCTTTGCCTTAGTTTTTAAGAACTGCTGACAATATTTCTCCTCATTTCCAAATTAAAATATTGTTCTTTAAAGCATCATTTTTAAAACAAATCATAGAGATTCTGATTTAAATATAAATTGCTGCATACTATTATTTTTTTTCCAAAGCTGTATAATTGGATGGTTAGCATAAGAATGATTGTAAGCAAAATGCAAATATTAATGGATCTATTTAAAATGCTCAGCATGTATAACTGTATAGTAGCATAAGGACACTCACTAAAAATGCTCAGCATAAGAATGACTGTCAGCAAAAAGCACATATTAATGGGTGTCAGCATTTTGAAAGGATGGCTAGTATTATCATGCTACTCACACATGCTCAGCATAAACATGTAGACAAACATCTGTGGGTCGCATAGGAAAAACCTCACCATGTTTGGAATCAGACTGTTTAAATGAAGAAAACAGAGGTTTTCACTGGAGGCCACACTGTGACTAAGACTCGACTCATTTGAGTTCCATTCAAGCCCCTGAGAGCTAAAGCGAGAGAGGACTCTGCACGGGTGATGTTACTGTCAGCACAGACAAAAGCCCAGATAAACCAGGTTCAGCCAGCGTGATTCAGGCCAGCTGATCTCCAGACTGCAGAGTGAGGTCTGCGGTCTCTACCTCTGACCCTGCGGCAGAAGAGTATTTTCATTTGGGCATCACAGGTAATCACAACTCAGGAGAGAACCATGAGGAGCCAGGCTGAGACACTCCTTAGAACTTCTGCATGAATGGTTGGATCTGAACGACTGTGAACTGGACAGGCAGGTTCATGGAAATGCAGTTTTTGTCACAGAATTGTTACACTGAAGCTTAGTTTAGCTTATGAATAATAAAATGACCCTTGATCAAGACAAACATCCATATTCCATTTGCAAACTAAAGAAAGTGAGGAAATTTGCCCTTTATGAAGGTTAGTCTGATGTATAACTGGACTGCTTGGGCCCCATGTTTGCTGGGATGGGCTTTAGCACTGGTTAGGAGAAGCCCCTAAGATGATGCATGGGTGTGTTTGTTGATTCCAGAAACATGGGCATCACTATGGGTTTATCCCCTCTTCACTCTTCTGAGAGGGTTTCCCACTCCTGCAAACCGGGAATAATTACTTAGGCTGCAAATGTGGGCGCTTTATCACCTCCTTCCATTAAGCTGTAGATTAATGGAAAAGTCAGGCCTGTATGACCTGCTCTGCTGAACAGCTGGTGTGGCTGCTTTAGGCTGAAAGGAGCCCAGCGGTACACAAGTGGCAGAACAATGTCAACAACAACCCAAACACTCTCACTATCTCGTCTGGCAATCCTCAGCTGGGCCCCAGAATTGCGTAGATTACAAACGAATTACTTTTTTTTTCATTTTCTTCTAAACAGAATTATTTACTCGGGCCCCAAAGACCCTGTGTTTCAGATTTATCTTCCAAAATGAACAGCCTCCCCCGGGACCTTTGGTGCTGACCCAGACCTTCACAATGGCCCGAGCAGGAAATTAAAAAATCTCCCGATAATTTGAAACTGAAGGGAAAATGATAACCGTGTTATTGAAGAGATGCTCGAGGACAGAGTATATCTGCTTGTAGCGCAAGTTAAAAGAGCCACGGGATTCAATGGAGAAGCAGCGATATGAGCAGCACAAAACACACCTGGAGCTCTGAACACCATCTCTGCTTCACTCCAGCAGTATACAGATGGTAACAGAAACGCTACCAGTACAGAGTTAATTAATAAACCGCTATCAACCAACAAGTAATACATTTCAAGTACAAGGAGTGTCTGTTACACCATACTAGTTTTTCCTCTCACTGGCCACTTTATTTGAAACACCAACCTTCTGCTTCCCCTCACTAGCCACTGTAAAAGGGAACGCTGCTGTTAAAAAGCTCCTTATTTGTATAGTGTTTGCAAACCAAATGTTGTTGCACTTTTGTTCATGTAGCAGTACTTTAAAAAATAAAAGTGTGTAATACGCTACATTTCTATTAATTATTTAATTTTGCATATAACACTGTGATTAATCATGATAAAAACTTTTAATCGTTGTCCAGCACTACTTTATTTTTTATCAGACGCTTTTATCCGAAGCAACTTCCATTCCCTAACTACAAGGATCTTGATCAGGAACCCGGTGGTGGAGTGCTGAAAGTACTCCTCCTGGTCCAGAGGCAAGTATCATACACACTAGACTCCAACACCCCTACACAATTGATCCGTTTTATAGCTTTACTGCTTCACAATTGATCAGTTACTCTCCACAGGCCACTGTTGTCAAGATGGTGCACAGGGGTGGACTGGGACAAAAAAAAAAACGCCCTGGCATTTTGGGGTAGAACCACATTATGCACACCACCCATCTTTACGCTCACATCAATGTGTATACCAATCAAGTAGTATTCAGTTTTATACCTTAACTTCGCAAACAGCTTGTGATTTTGGCACATTTGGCAGCATCTGCCTGAAGTGGTAATTTGTTTCTCTCACAGTTTCCACAGATGGTGACTCGAGTCTGAGCCCCATCTAACTGTGGAGTTTCACATTTAGAGTGAGAGATATATTTTTCATATTTAACTTTTAGATTTAAGATTATTTAAGGCAAATCCTACATGTTGGTGAGGGCATATCACAGCACGCAGTCCCGCCACCTGCTAAGTAGGGGGCAGCTGGTAGCCTAGTGGTTAGGGCATTTGCCCTGCGACCAGAAAGTCTGGGTTCGATTCCCAAGACCGCTAGGCACCGCTGAGGTACCCTGAGCAAGGTACCGTC
>JBBPDB010007397.1:0-13248 GCA_037974465.1 Brachypetersius altus | reverse complement strand
CCAGCGACAGCCCCAAAACATCACTGCTCTAGAGGAGATCTGCATGGAGGAATGGGCCAAAATACCAGCAACAGTGTATGAAAACCTTGTGAAGACTTACAGAAAACGTTTGACCTCTGTCATTGCCAACAAAGGGTATCTAACAAGTATTGAGTATTGAGATGAACTTTTGTTATTGACCAAATACTTATTTTCTACCATAATTTGCAAAGAAATTCTTTAAAAATCAGACAATGTGATTTTCTGGATTTTTTTCCTCATTTTTTGAGTTGATGTATACCTAAAAATTACAGGCCTCTCTCATCTTTTTAAGTGGGAGAACTTGCACAATTGGTGGCTGACTAAATACTTTTTTGTTATAGTTTTAATTTCTCCTCAATGCCCAAAGCCATCATGTCACGTAAGACGGGGTTAACCTGCTACCGTGATTTACCCCATGGAAGACTACAGGCAGGCCGGCAGGCATCCATTGCTGTGATTCTTTATTTTCAAACATAAACAGAACATAAACGAAACCTGGCACGGGGGCTGATGCGTTTACAAACCTGAGATGTGTGGGACGATGGACTGATCCAACTGGAACTTAAATTCACAGAACAGGACAGACAGAAACCAATCACAGAACATAATCGCTGAAACTAAACACAAAACACCTGAAACCGAGACAAAAGACACGAACGTGGACAAAAATATCAAAATAAAAGCCCTCTAAACAAACCAAACCCAGTGACCCCTACCGGCCACTGGCCGAGCCGTGACACATCACATCACATTATCCTAATCCAGGTATGGAATGATGACATCAAATAGTACTGGCTACAAGGAAGGTTTAGGAACAAGGTAAACAATGTAAAATGTAAACACTACTGACACAAAAGTCTTTATTCATGTACTCTAATAATAATAATGAGCATTATATATAAATAGGTCAATTTTCTAGTTTGTGCAGGACATCCCACGAATGCTGGATCTAACTGAGATCTGGGGAACTCTGTCATGTTCCTCAAACCAATCATGAACATTTTTGCAATGTGGCAGAGTACATTGTGTTTTAAAGTAACATTCAAATGAATCCCAGGAGTCAGGGTTTCCCAGAACAAAGTCATACTAACTCTGCTGGCTCACCTATTTTTCCATACCGCATCCTGTGGCTAATCTGGTGCCTCAGTGCTCAGCATGGTTAGTTTGACTTTCCTGACACAAATCTATCACAGCCAGTATTAACTTTTTTAAACAATTCATGCTACTGTAGTTTCTGTTGGATCAGAACACATGGCCTGGCCTTGGGACCTTGGGGTCCCATGACCACCTTGTATGTTAAATAATAACAGGCTGATAATTAGAACAATAACAACAGTAATAATTATTATGTACATCTTATACCATCATTTTTAATGGTATAAAATGGCACACAATGTTTATAAAGTCTTTGCAGTTCCATTTTTTAATTACATATTTTTAATACACTGTATCCCACTGCATCACCACTCAGCCGTGTAATAATCGTTAAGTATCAAGCAATTATCTCTAATTCTTGGACTTGAGAGTAGACACCATGATTTGCAGTGCCTCTGGACACTTGTTTTTGGTTCTTGTTTTCTTCTGGTGATCTCTCAGGGCCTTGTAGGGTCTAGAAATAGCCATACAGACTGTGCACAAAGAGATGAAGGCAGGCTGTTCTAGAGCTCATGTATGCCGCAGTCTTCCTGCTCTGCCTGCCTGTACTGGCACTCCTGCTGTCTGTAATGCGTGAGGCAGTTGTAGGGTCTTCTGCAGAGAAGTGTGCATACTTAGACAGAGCACAACATCTGGATGCAGTGGGTCTGTCTCAGGATGGGGATGTGGTCATCGGAGCACTCTTCAACATCTATATCTTGCCGCAGACACTCGACCTACACTTCACCAGCCAACCGGACCTGCAATCCTGTTCTGAGTGAGTTTGTGGATGAACCTCTAAGTGTCTACAACTAAACATAATGCTACTATTTCTGACTGCTAAAACCTTGTCTTTCAGCAACAGCTTTCCCTTGTGCTGAACATGAGCAGGTCATTCAAGCGGATTTCATATTGTCATAACATCAAAACCTTCTATAGTCTATAGACAATATATGATAGACAATAGAAAACCTATAATATATAGGCGAGCAACACCATATGAAAGTCTGTTTATCTGAATGCAGGGTCTCTAACGGTCCACGATCCATTACACCAGACCCAGCAAAAACAAGCACAAAAAAAACTACTTTCAAAATAAAAGGATTACAAAAAAAACATGCATTAACACATGATAAAATAGAAAATTGTTTTAAAATTGAATGTGTTCAAAAGCTTGATCACTTCCATATTCAGGTTTGCAATATGCTGTTTGCAGGTACTCATATAAAATGAAGTTATTACAACTGTGTTTTACAAACAGTATTTCAAGAATTCTGCCCTCAATAATAGATATGGTAAATCATACACAATAGCGATCTATTTACATTAAGTTGTTTGCCTTTAACTTAATATCCATTTTATTCAGAATGTGAATTCTGAATAGAATTGTGAATCTTTTCTCCCAATAATTAGGTGAAACCTGTGAAAAACATTTTATACATTCACACCAACACTCAATCTATCTTTATATTGTTAAAAACCTTTAGTCCAGCTTTTAAACATATATTGTATGGATTTTTAATATGTGTTTTGAAACAAATAACCAATCCATCCCTTTTGCATGTAAAGCAGAGCAAAGTAAAACTGCGGCCCTGGAGGACCCTGCTCTATTTAGCATTTTCTCTATACTCCAACACACCTGCTTTTACACACCAGTCTGTACATTTGTGAGTGAGTTAATTAAATAAGCTGTACATACAAAATGAGAAAATTGTCCCCGGTATATGATGTATCTATAATTAACAAATTGTCCACCCACATTTAAGGGGCTTTTACTGGTTTAAAAAAAAGACCTTTTGGAATATAATTAAATGGAAATGTTTCTGCAATGGGCACAGAGGGCTAACTCTTTGGTTTTCCTGAGTCAGTTTTCAGGAGAGTCCTGTCCAGTGGGCTCAAGCTGTCGTCTTTGCCGTGGAAGAGATTAACAGAAACCCTGTTTTGCTGCCGGGAGTCCACCTGGGCTACCGCATTATGGACAGCTGCACACGGCACCCGTTCAGCCTGAGGGCGGCCCTGTCTATGGTCAGCGGTGGCAATGGCTCCTGTGAGACTACAAGACCAGTCAAACTCATTATTGGAGACTCCTCGTCCACACAGTGCATCATCCTCTCCAAAACTCTCAGCCCTCTACAAGTGCCAATGGTGAGTATTGTGCTGGGAAAAAGGAGGAAAGCAGAGAATTTGTCTAGTGACATAAAATAAACACACACTCACACACACACACACACACACACACACACACACACACACACACACACACACACACACACACACATATATATCTAAATTATATTACATAAATTATTTCATATTTATATTACTTTTATATATATGTATATATTCATTTTCTGTAAAAGCTGAAAGTATATGATAAATAAGTCCTAGAACATGCAGAGGATGAATATTCAGAAAGCCTTCTCAGTATTCTAAAACAGATAACCAGACGCACTGCTTATTTTGTTAACTCTTTGAACTATTATTTGACATTATGTTCTATTTTCTATTAAATTCATTATGATTTATTATGAAATTATTGCAGTTAAGGGAGTTATGGACTAAAGGGTAATCTCTAAAGGGTATGCTGAATGTGATTCAAACTGGCCAATTTACTACAGAGTTATTGTGAGATGTAATCTGTGAAATGTAATCTACATAGATTTGCTTTACAAATTATATTATCAGACAATTTATCAAACAACTATACAAGTAATGTGGGTGAAATATAGAATATGCGATAAATGCCCTTAGTTTTTCCTTTTTCTTTAATGACAAAGCCTTTAGAACCTCTAATGAGAAGTTTAGATCCACCCAAGAGCCATCTGAATACACACTAGGAAAGGGAGGAGACTCAAACACATGCTGACCTTCCTGTTCAAAGAACAACCTGGTCTACAACCTGAACCTTTCTCTGTTTTCATTTTTCAAAATTATTAAACAATAAGATATTTATTTCCATGTTTAATTTTTTTATTGTGAAGTCAGACCTCAAATCAAGTCTAGTCTTTGTTTAGGCTTTACGGGACTATTGTTCTATATTTTATAGATCAGCTACCTGGCCACGTGTGCATGTCTGAGCAACAGACATGAGTACCCCAACTTCTTCCGCACCATCCCCAGTGACACATACCAGGCGCGCACCATGGCACAAATGGCCAAGCGCTTTGGCTGGAAGTGGGTGGGTGCTGTGGTGGCAGACAACGACTATGGGCTTTTGGCTGTTCAGGTGTTTCAGGAGGAGACGAAAAACACTGGTATCTGCCTAGCATTCGTCAAGACGCTCCTCCGAGAGCGCTTGGCCAAAGATGTGGACCGTGCAGCATCAGCTGTGCAGGCCTCATCGGCTCGTGTGATCCTGGTGTTTGCCTGGTATGTGGACGTGGAGGTGTTCCTCACTGAGCTTGTTCGTAGGAATGTGACGGACCGCCAGTTCCTGGCCAGTGAGATTTGGAGCACTAGCGACCGTCTCCTTAATAACCCCCAGCTCTACACCATTGCACAAGGCACGCTAGGTGTGGCTATCAGGAGAGCCACAATACCTGGATTCGAGAGACACCTGCAGCAGCTCCACCCCTCCCGTTACCCTCGAGATGCACTCCTCAGAGTGTTCTGGGAGAAGACATTTCACTGCAGCCCATCATGGAACTCTTCAGTCGGCTCTCAGAGCAACTTACCACCCTGCAGTGGAACTGAGAGTCTGGAGGGGGTTCAGAATGGCATTACAGATGTCTCCAACCTGAGAGTCACCTATAATGTGTACTTAGCTGTTTATGCAGCTGCCTATGCCCTTCACTCTCTGTTAGCCTGCACTGCACCTAGAAGCTCTGACCCCAACACGACCCCGGGATGCTCTTCTCCAGAAAACATCACTACAGAGCAGGTATCAAAGATTTATTTATGACAAACATTTAAGTAATATCATAGAAGGACCACTGTAATAATGTAGTAATAATAAATAATAATACATATGATAAATGGTACTACTTACTTTATATTGATAAGTAGTAGTACTTTATATTGATGTATGTGATAACTTAATGATACTTTCAATATTCATAATCAGCCAGAACTGTAGGACAAACTTTTCAGTTAAAAATCTTGAAATATATAGGCAGTATTTAAACAATAAGCAAACAATTTTAATAATTGCATGTAGCATGTCTACAGTAATTTCTCCTGTAATGAGTCCTATTACTGTTTAACATCTGAACGAAACCTTGTGGTCAGGCTGCAGCTTGTATTCACAGTTAGTAATGTGTCTTGAACTTTCAAAAGTTATGTAACTGGCCCAGCCATGCATTTACTTAGATACTACAAAAAATTGTTTCTGGATAATCTTCCTTTCCCCCCATAGACTTCACCTTTGTTACAACAACAAATATTACAACTAATAATAATAATAATATAATTGACAATAAAGTATCTTATTTTATGTACTCCACCTGTTGCAGCTCTTGGAGCAGCTTAAACTGGTAAACTTCACCACTCAGCTTGGGGAGAAATTTTATTTTCAGAATGGGGAGACTCCCCCGGTCTATGACCTGGTGAATTGGCAGAGCAGGCCTGGGGGAACCCTCCGGTATGTCCCCATTGGCCGAGTGGAGGGGTCTCAGCTCATCATTAATGAGTCTGCAATCAGCTGGCCAGGGAATTCAAACAAGGTAAAGACGCCTACATGGGACAAAGAATAAAATAGTAAATAAACGACAGGGGGAGTTTGTTTCAAAGGTTGGGTAACATATCAACAAAGACGACATTTTTCTGCTGGCTTGTTGTGAGGTCTTACACTAAACGCTTATACATAATCTGGTGACCTCTGGGACAGTCAACCATCATGGTTCCATATAGAGATTCAAAAGTGGTATTACCAGAAAAAAAAAACAGTTGTGACAATGACAATTTAAGCAGATTACTCGTTTTTAATTTGACAACATTTAGTTAGCTAGCTGTTAACCTTCTAATTACCAATTCACCATAAACACAATTCTATCCTGAGAGAATGGGTCACATGTGAACTGAGTGAAAAAAAAAGTCAGAGCTTTGGACAGTATTAGGAATTTCAGAAATATAATGTTTTGTCTAAGAGTATCGTGACCAATTGTCCAGTGAAACACACCTCTTAACAGTAATTGTTTTGGTGTTGTGGGGACAAATTCATCTATGGCTTATTTCTGCTCATGAACTCATATGCTTGGAAAAAGACTAGATTTGCATGATCGAATTTGTATTAAATTGCATCAGACTTCCCCAGCATAGTACAATTTTATGACGCTTCCAGAATGTCTGTTTTCAGGTGCCTGCATCTGTGTGCACTGCTGAATGTCCTCCAGGCACACGCAAAGCCATAAAGAAAGGCCTGCCCCTCTGCTGCTTCGATTGCCTGCCATGTGCTGATGGTGAATTCAGCAACATCACAGGTAACCAAAACATCACTTTAAAAAAATCAGCCACTGCTTACATCAACAGTACAGATGCCAAAGGTAAAATCTGTAAATTCAAATCCTTAGTATGCCCTAAAGTCAGTTTAGTTCCTGGAGAATTATCACCCTTTTGGGTTTAAGCCATAAACCCTAATAATGATAGTAATAATAATGATGGGACTAAACCAGAAAAATAGATACCTAAGACTAGCCGTGGACAGCCTCTGCAGGTATTTCACAATCAAAGAAGTCATCACAGTCAAAGCTGGGCTCAGAAATTCAATACGGTTGCATTACTCATTACTACACATGCTTGTTAAACTGAAGGCCAAAGCATTTTGGTTTCAATATTTTAACTTCTTTCTAAAATGGTTGAAAGAAATGGCTAAATTTAGCCCATAGCTAAATGGCCCCAATATACACTTTCACCTCCATGAAGCATATATTTGTACACAACACACACAAAACCTGTTTTTTGAAGCATATAGGTGTGATGTGAAGGACATAGTGTTGGCATTTTCATTTACATTAAAAGAGTGGGAAGCAATGGGCAGCATAGAGCAGTATTTCACACATACAAATGACTGGATTATTGTTTTATACTTTTCATCAGTGTAAATATAAGTTGCCCTACTTTGTAAGCTGCCCGGTTTCGCAGAGACAGCAATAAAAAGAAACTAAGATAAATAGCTTGTATAAACGATGACTGACTTTTCCAAAGATGGCCTGCAGTTTTTACCAAATACTGTTGGTCATCCATCCTTCCATACTCCTTCCACCTCTTTCTCATTCTGTTGAGGTTAGGTTGAATGCTGAGTACTTAAAATTAAATTGTCTTTCGATAGGTTCATCGAAATGTTACCAATGTCCTTTGGAATCTTGGTCCAACAGTCTCCGGATAGCGTGTGTCCCACGTGAGGTCGAGTACCTCTCCTTCAGTGATACCATGGGTATCACTTTGACGACTGTTGCAGTGTGTGGCACCGTGACTACAGTAGCTGTGGCTGCCGTTTTTGTGTACCACAGGCAGACTCCCATTGTCAAGGCCAACAACTCAGAGCTGAGCTTCCTGCTCCTTCTGTCACTCAAACTCTGCTTCCTGTGTTCGCTGATGTTTGTGGGCGAGCCCTCACCATGGTCGTGCAGGGTGCAGCAGGCAGCATTTGGGATCAGCTTTGTCCTCTGCATCTCCTGCATCCTGGTCAAAACTATTGTGGTTCTGGTCGCCTTTCGTTCAGCCAGACCTGGATCTGCGGCCCTTATGAGGTGGTTTGGACTGGGCCAGCAGAGAGGAAGCGTTCTGTTATTTACCAGTGTCCAGGTGATTATCTGTGCTGTATGGCTATCTCTTAGTCCACCCATACCCCATCCCAATTTTAAAGTTCAAGAGTCAAAGATCATCTTAGAGTGCATGGGTTCAGTGGTGGGATTTTCACTTGTGCTGGGCTACATCGGCCTGCTGGCTGCCATCTGCTTCCTGTTGGCCTTCTGTGCTCGGAAACTTCCAGACAATTTCAACGAGGCAAAATTCATCACCTTCAGCATGCTGATCTTCTGTGCAGTGTGGATCGCCTTCGTGCCAGCATATGTCAGCTCTCCAGGGAAGTACAGTGTCACTGTGGAGGTCTTTGCCATCCTGGCCTCAAGTTTTGGGCTCTTGCTCTGCATATTCGCCCCAAAATGTTACATTATTTTACTGAAACCAGAAAACAACACCAAAAAATTCCTAATGGGAAAAACACGATAGAGAATGGTCTTGGTGCTAATGGTGCTATATTCAGTGCTGTTGTCATCAATAAATAAAATTGTCAACAGACTTTTGTCACTTCTTTTTTTACTTTTCCTAAGACACCAGCAGCTATGCAAGGGATGTTTAGAGTCATTTGCAACATTTTGGGACCTCCTCCAAGTAGTGTTGTTGTAACTGCATACACTATATGTCTATTACACCTCTCCAACTGATTCTAGCATTACAAACATATCTTAACTACTCCTGTATATTTAACCCAGTACACAGGTTATCATCCAAAACATAAAAGTGATGCTTTTTCTTTAATTCGGCGCCCTAATGAGCAGCAGCCTGTTACGACAGGTCCGCTAATTTCTGAGCTTCTTCTACTTTTTTCTGTTTTTTTAATCTCTTTAGTTTTTCATTTCATTTTTTTAACTTAAATCAGGCACCATGCACTACTGTTTTGTGCTGGTTGTGGCCATTTTTGTGTGGTATTTTTTTTTGTTGTCACTCGTGTTTGGTGACCTGGCATGTGGGACCATTCTTTACAGTCGAGATCAGCTGTTAGCACCAGTCCCCGCAGTGCTAGTGGACAGATGACTACCCCAGAGAACTGAGAAAGAAGAGAAAGAACGTTGTCGCCCAAGAAGGAGATGATACAGACCATCGCACCCTTCTATAGTCATGGGGAATGTAAAATCTCTTCCCAACAAGATGGACGACACAAATGAGTCATACTGTTCAGGGCCTCTCCCTCCCCTGGGAGATCAGATCACAGCCTGGTGCATCTTGTCCCTGTGTATGAGACCTTAGTGTGCAGGGAGCCAGCAGTAGGCTCTAAATGAAAATAATTTCAGTGCATCCCTATTATTTATGTTACAAAACAAAGAGTTTGGTTCTCATAAAATATCTGCATGTGTCTGGATCCACAACTCCTGATTTTTTTCATGGCAATGTATATGCTATACATACTCATACACTTGTGCAAAATTAGAGAAAAATATAATTTACTTATATTGTAACAAATATTAACATTAAATCAGCTTCTTTTAACTTTTTTTTCGGTACTGAGGAGAACACAAAGTAAACTGCTGTCACGCGTCAGGCTGCGGGGCCTGACTTGTGAGCTACCTCTTTGTGGGGAACAGGAACAGGCAGACAGGCAGGAATCCATTGTAGGGGTTTTATTGAAGTAAAACAAAACAAAGGGGAAAACAAAACAGGCAACGATGGCCTCCGAAAACTTACTGAACGAGAACCAAGGCAGGACACAGGCAAGGCAGGGAGAGGGAACATGAGGCGAGGAATGAGGCGAAGAACACACGAGGAACACAGGACAGAGACTGACTTATATACACGGGATAACATGAGGCAGGTGGGACAACAATCAGGGAACACACAGACAGCTGACGACCATGACATCACACAATACACAGACAGGAACACGGGGGACCCCTAGTGGGTCTGCTGGGGAATACAGAGACAGAAACACAGGGCAAACAGGAAGCACGTAAACAGGGCATGGTCACACACATGAGGAACAGGGGGCTGGACGCAGACTGGGCAGGGATGAGGGCCAGACAGGAACATGGAGGTAAGGCCTAAACACAGTCAGACTGGGGCAAGGCTGAGACAAAAAGGGGGAAAGGAACACAGAACAGGAGCAGGACCAGAGACAGAGCAAGGCAGAGACACAGAACAGGCAGGGCGACACGGAGGGAGAACGAGAACACAAGACAGGTGCACTGGAAAAGAACCAAAAAGCAGCCTCTACCGGCCGCTGACCAAGCCGTAACAGTACCCCCCCCCTTTACGCCGCAACTCCGGGGCGGCAAGGCCCAAGAAGTCCGGGGCACTGAGTCCAAAGAAAAACAGAAATCACCGGGCCAATAGAAAAGTCACAGGGGTGGCGACACCACCCCCTGGTAAACCTTCGGCCGGCAGGGCGCTCTTGGCCCGACAGTTCGGGCCCTGGAACCAAAGCAGAGCAGAGTCCGCCCCGCGACCAGGCACAACAACCCCTCCTGGAGGTTGAACGGGCCCCCTGCTGACAGGGGAACAGGCGGGCAGGCTGACCCCTCCGGGAGCCAGATAAGATCACCCGCTGACAGGGGAACAGGAAGACACGCTCTCCCCTCCAGGGACCAGGACTGCATGCTGGCAGGCCCTAGAAGAGGACGTGATGGACCTCTCGTTGTCAGGTGGGCAGGCCGGCAGGCTGGCCCCTCCAGGGGTCAGGACGGACCCCTCGCTGGCAGGCGTGCAGGCAGGCAGACAGACCCCTCCGGGAGTCTGGACGGGCCCCTCGCTGGTAGGCGAGCAGGCAGGCATGCAGCCTGGCGGGCTGGCCCCTCCAGGATCCAGGACGGCAGACAGGCAGGCCCCAGAAGAGGCAGTGACAAGCCTCTCGCTGGTAGATGGGCAGGTCGGAGTGGGGCCTACTGAGCCCCTCTGAGAGGGGCCTACACTGACACTAAACGGGGCTGCACTCACTGTAGGGGCTGTACTCACTGTAGGGGCTGCACTCACTGTAGGGGCTGCATTTACTGTATCCACACATTCACAGTCAACAGCCACACAATCACAGTCAGCAGCCACACACACACCGTCAGCAGCCACACACACACCGTCAGCAGCCACGCACACACCGTCAGCAGCCACATAGACACAGACACCTCTCACAAAGCCACCAGCTGGGTCAGGCGAGGAGCAACGGCTCGCAGGTCCTTTGCTCGGACCTGGGGACCCTAGTTCTAACCCAGCGGAGTGGACGGGCTCAGGAGCTGAGCGTTCAGGAGTTGAGCAGTCAGGGACAAGGGCTGAGCAGTCGGGGACCAAGCAGTCGGGGACCAAGCAATCGGGGACCAAGCAGTTGGGGACCAAGCAGTCGAGCTCAGTCACTCTTGTACCCTCAGTCACTCTCGCACCCTCAGTCTCTCTCGCACCCTCAGTCGCTCTCGCACCCTCAATCGCTCTCGCACCCTCAGTCACCCTCGCGCCCTCAGTCACCCTCGCGCCCTCAGTCACTCTCGCGCGCTCAGACACACACACGTGCTCAGACACACACACGCGCTCAGACACACACACGCGCTCAGACACACACACGCGCTCAGACACACACACCGGGACGGCACCAAGCGCTGGAGCTGCACCGTGTGCTGAGGCAGCACCGAGCACCGAGGTTGCACCCAGCGCTGGAGCCGCACCGAGCGCGGGAGCTGCACCGTGTACCGGGGGTGCACTGAGAGCTAAGGCAGCACTGAGTGCTGAAGCCGCACCGAGCGCCGAGGCTCCACCGAGTGTTGGGGCTGCATCGAGCGTCGGGGCTGCACTGAGCGCGGTGGCTGCACTGAACCCAGCAGCCACTCCAGCCTCAGGAGCCACACCGACCTCGAGAGCCACACCAACCTCGGGAGCCACGTCGCGGACTTCGGGTCTCACCCACCTCCAGCTCAAGGTCACCCCAACCAAACAAGTACATATACTGTGCGCAGAGCTCCACCACACACAGCACGTCCACACATAGCACGACCACACACAGCACGACCACACACACGCATATTCAAGGACGGACGTCACCACAACCTCGACCGGGACAAACACAACCATACACTCGACCAGGACGGACACAACCTCACACTCGACTGACACGCACACAGCCAGACACTCGACCGACACGCACACAACCATGCACTCGACCGAGACAGACACAATCACACACTCGACTGGGGCTGCGTCTCTCTTGGGAATGGGGGCTACGTGACATTCAGGAATGGCGGCTACATTGAACTCGGGAACGGAGGCTGCATCAAACTCGGGAACGGGGTTTAAGCTACACTCTGTAGCTAAGCTGCTACATCCAGGAGCCAAGCTAAAAACAGAGGCTAAGCTACACCTAGCAGCTACGAGGCTACACCGGACAGGCTCGCTACATGAGCCGGGGAAACGCGACTCTAAGCTAGACGGGGAGCTACTGCTCATGGGGGACCCTAGACCCAGCTTAGAGGGGAACGCAACTCGGAAGGGCTCGCTACACGAGCCAGGAAAACCTGGCGCTAGGCTAAGCGGGGAGCCGGAGCTCTCTACTGACCCTAATTTTAGCCTAGCAGGGGGGTTAACAGGGACAAACTCGTTAACCGAGCCGGGGAAACCTGGTGCTAAGCTAAGCGGGGAGCCGGAGCTCTCAACTGACCCTAATTTTAGCCTAGCAGGGGGTTTATCAGGGACGAGCTCGCTAAACGAGCCGGGGAAACCTGACGCTAAGCTAAGCGGGGAGCCGGAGCTCTCTCTAGACCCTAATTTTAGCTTAGCCACAGCCTTACTCTGTGTCTCCAGTGGGGCAGTGTGGTCAGCTGGCCCTTGGAGGCGCCTCCTGAGCTCGCGCTGGATGTTGGCGAGCTCCTCCAGCTGCTGACGGAAAGACTGGAGCTGGAGGAGGCGTGCGGACCCGTCTGGAGTGCTCGGGTCCAGGGGACGCTCCCGGAGCTCGTGGAGGACCTCTTCTAGGCTGTCCAGCAGCTGCTGGTCCTGCTGCAATAGGTGGAAGGGAGCAGGCGCTCGCGGCTCTTTCGCCACGGGAAACGAACACGCGGAAGCTCCGCGTCGCCTCCTTTTCCGCCTCTTGGCCGCGGGAAGAGGCAGGGCGGCCTCTTGGAGGCTTTCTGCGGCGCTGATGGAGTCGCTGCCCTCCAGGGTAGCGAGGAGAGGCGGGGCAACCGTGTCGTGGTGGAGGAAGGACGCGGTTGTGGATTTCCAGCCCTCGCGGGCTGGGTGAAAGGCATTGGGGACCTCGCTCGGAAGAACCTTCAGGGGCGGAGCGAGAGCGAGCGTGGGCAGCGGCGAACCGGAGAGGAGCTCGGCTTCATGAGCTGGTGCAGGACCGAGCGGACGGCGGGCTCCGCGTGGACCACCACGCCCCCGCCGCGTCACGGGACTCTCACC